>OY829915.1:70449248-71049248 GCA_963691935.1 Nephrotoma guestfalica | reverse complement strand
CAAATTATTCATGAAAAACCATTACATTTACTTAAATTGACAGTTTGGTGTGGTTTTTGGTCTGGTGGAATCATCGGCCCGTATTTTTCTCGAAATGAAGCTGGTAACACCGTTACTGTCAATGGAGATCGGTATAGATCGATGATAACCAACTTTTTATGGCCGAAATTGGAAGAAGTTGATCTTGACAACATTTGGTTCCAACAAGGCGGGGCTACGTGCCACACAGCACGAGATTCGATTATTTCAGGAAATTGTGATATTGAATGGCCTCCAAGAAGTTGTGATTTAACACCGTTAGACTATTTCTTGTGGGATTTGAAATCATTGGTCTTTAGCAATAAACCAAACTCTCTTCAAGCTTTACAAGTCAATATTGAACGTGCTACTCATGACATACTACTTGATTTAGTGGAAAAAGTGCTCGAAAATTGGGTTCATCGAATTCGTTCCTGCAGAAGAAGTCGTGGAGGCCATTTGAATGACGTTTTATTCAGAACTTAATTGTATCGATTGTACTTCACATTAAATAAAAAACATTTCAATTTCCTTAACAATTAGTGTGTGTTTTTATTAAAGAAATCATATCACTCTTATTGGAAAACCCTATATAACAAAATAAATTCTCTTTTGTGATCGTACTGCCACTTGGGGCGAGTAGTGTAAAATCTTATTTTCCGCTGTCAAATATCCGCTATCATCATAGGACATCAGTTCTATAGGATGAAACCTTCCAAATGACTCCCAAACTGCGAAAAAAATTTGTCGGTCCACGGGCCAAACACCCTGTGTGTTTATTTTTGTTAAATGTTAAAAATAGCACTGTACACTGCGTTTTTGTTGTGAACTGTGCATCCTCCGCGCATACTCGGTTAGTTAAATTGCGCACTGAAACGAAAGTCAGTGTACGAAGAGTGTGCGATGTAAAACACAATTTAATACTCTATGCATACCGCGTTAATTGGCACTGTAAATCTTTACTCGATGTAGAATGCTCGTGATAACTCGGTTCGCTCGAGTTGATAACCTTATTCTGTGAAACACGTACAAGTTGCGTGCAACTTTCACAAGATTCAACAAAAATTTTAAGACTTCGTCAAAAATTTCAATTAATCTAATTTTATGTTATGTATATTCAACCATCTTCAATCTCTGATTGCTTACTACATAAAGATATAAAATTAAAGAAAGCATTTTTAAATCATAAAAGGACCCAAATTATACCATTAACATTGTTTATATAACATTTTTGACCTGCATACACTAATTCTTATCTAAATTTTATTTCAATTCAAAATTCCGAGGGCGTCTAATACGAGTCTATCTAACGATTCTTTATCGGTCATATTACCATATAAAATATAATTTGTATTTGATACTAGGCTATCTGCTGCCAGAATTAGAGACAACTAATGAAGCGTTAATCTGATTAAATGTCGATGTGATAAAGAAACATAACTCTCAAGATATCATTATGGATGGCGTAGTGTTTGGCGCGAAAGCCGAAACAAAATTTGAATATTCATGTTACTGATTGATTAAGCATAACAATGAGATACAACAAATATTAATTTCATCTATTAACCCATTAAACTTATCATACATATGAATGAACATTCGTACATACATTTGAATGACATAACAAGAAATTACAGTCATTGTTATTAATATCAAGCAAAGATGTTTGAAAAAGTTGTATAAAAAGATGTGGTGATTAGAAATTTGTATTTCGTCCAAATGGAATTAACAGATATAGATATTCAGTGCTGCGCTCACTATATAGAACGCAGAGGAACATTTAAATAGCATATGTGTTGTGGGTGGTTGTCTTATACATATTTTATATGTTTTTAGACAAAATGTTATTATAATTTGATGTGGGCTCAGTACAATAATATTTTATATTCAATTTGTATACATTCACATTTCTATAGGCACAAGTAACTTATCTAATTTCTTCGATTTGAACAAAATTACAAATCAAACCGCATTGGAATAAATAATTTCCATGTGAAATTTGTATATCACCTTACAAAGCTACTCCATACGGACATCGGCACACTATAATAGGGCATTCCAAGTAATTTAATACCAAATATGCGCGTAAGATGATTGCTATTATATCGTATCACGAATGTGTACACTTAGCTGTACTTATTAATAGCATTATAACAAAAAATTAGTTTGATAAATGGCACGACCCAGTAAACAAATAATTTGTTTTGTATTTTTAAAATAATAAGCGAAATGAACGCAGAGCGCATAAAACAGCAACAACGACAAAAAAAAATTATTTAAGACTTCCGTTTTTCGAGTTCTAAATAATAAAATCGACTCTTTTTACTCGACTTACAATTAAATAAAAGATTTTAACAAATTTATATACGAAATGTACCCGTTGTGAACTTAATTGGATTGAATAGTGTGCAGTATGCCTATATTGTGTCAGATCAAACAGCGTTTTGATTTTTTGAAGATACATATGATGTGTGGGCTTGCTGTGATGTACCACATATACTCGTACGCTGGCATTTGATTAGGTGTTTTGTAACTTGTAATTTAATACTACGCCTTAGAGCTATATTTAGCGCCATATTATTTCAATTTAATCAACCGCGTAAACCTTATACACCAAACTCAACTTAAGTAAAGACGAAATAAGTAAAGGTTGTATCAATATTAGCTCGTGGAAACTAAAGCTACAGTGAAAGTTATGTCGAGTGTTCCAAAATTAATCATCTCATTTATTTCTCTGCATACTCCATAAACTAACAGCATCCATTACGAGTAGTCCATGTGCCGTTGGTCATGATGGTTTATTGCAACAGTAACTTCTATTTCCATCCTACCGGCAGTAAAGTAGTTTTTAATGCTATTCACGATCATAATCTAAGCATTCTGTACGAGTTCTGTTTCGAATTGAATTCTTGAGTCCAAATCAATTTGGTTTCATTTATGGCAGAGAGTCAAACCGAAATTAATAACGTTCCGGTTTATGGTTACGGTTCAAATTTTTATTTTTCGTTACAATTCAGTTCCGGTTTTGATTTCCATTTTCGTTTCGGTTCCGGTTTGGGTTCAAACCCGCTTTTTTGTAGTTAATCATTAATTTATTGATACATGCATACTCGTATATACTACTGTAGGCAAAAAGTAGTAAGACTTGCTAATTTAAATTTCGCGTGGAAAACCATTCGTCGAAATATTTTTTTTTCTACGTTGGTATGACTGTCAGTGACATCTGTGCCAAATGTCACATCAAAATAATCATTAGTGTTAAGTATACGCTTGTCTTTCTGAAGTACAAAAAGTGCATTCGGCGATTTTTACAATGAGTGAAATTATTCAACAAAGAAGTTCCATTAAATTTTGTGTGCGGAATCAATTTTGTGGTGATAATTGTATGTGGCGAGCAAGTGTTTTTGATTGATACAAATTGTTCAAAGAGAGTTGAGCACAAGTTGACGATGAACCACGTCTAGGACGGTAATCAACATCAACCGATGATCAACACGTTAATAAAATCAAGGAATTGGTGCTCGAGAATCGACGATTAACAGTCAGAGACCTTACTGGCATCGTTGAAATATCGGAAGGATCAGTGAAAACCATTTTGAAAGATCATTTGGGCCTAAGAAAAGTGAAAGCACGATTGGTTCCAAAATCACTCAATTTTTTGGAAAAACAGCGTCGCGTTGACGTCTGTGAAACAATGCTTTCCGACTACCAGGATGTCATGAAACGTATTATAACTGGCGATGAGTCTTGGATCTATGCTTATGACCCAGAAACAGACGATCAATCGGCCGAATATCGTGCCAAAGGTGAGCCGAAGCCGAAAATACCACTTCAAAGCAAGTCAAAAATCAAGGTGATGTTGACAGTTTTCTGCGATTATCGAGGTGTGGTGCACTCCGAATTCCTTTCGACCGGCCAAACTGTCAACAAGGAATACTATTTGAGTGTTATGCGTCGTTTGCACGAAGCTATTCGTAAACAGAGGCCGGAATTATGGGTCGACAACTCTCGGTTTTTGCACCACGATAATGCACCTTCTCATACTGCATAGGTTTTACGTGATTTTTTCGCCAAAAATTCCACCCATATCGTTCCGTAACCACCGTACTCGCCTGATTTAGCTCCGTGTGACTTCTGGCTGTTCAGCAAACTGAAACGACCGAACCGAGGAAACTATTCCGAAGGCTATTCCGGAAATTGACTTTAACAACTGTTTCGAGGATTTCAAAAAACGTTGGCACGAAGAATTTTAAAATTATGAACAAAGCCTTACTATTTTTTGCCCAGTAAACAAATAAATTTATTTTGATAATATTTCAAAAAATATACATAAAATAATATGCAAACATATAAATTAAATAATAGCACATTAAATGGTAATTTCATTTTTAGATCAATAGAATTGTTTAATTTTAAATTTAAATTGCATTACGTTAGTAACGTACATAAATACGATGTACGTAATTTAATGACATTAGAAATTAGAACTTGCTATTCAATTTACACATTAGAATATTTTCTAAATTACTTTCTGTTAAATTTGTACGTTTTTCAGTCAATATAAGTTTCAAAGCGGAAAAGTTCCGCTCAACGCATACTTGCGTTGAAGGGACAGCGAGAATAACTTTAGCAATCTCTGCCAATTCTGAGATAATACTCCATTTCGATTTCCAATATTTGAGAACATCGATGCTAGCAGATTCTCGAGTAGGAGCAAAGGCACTAATGTGGGAAGTTAAAACTGCTGTTTTTTGCTCATATGCATCATACCTATTGTCTATATGCAAATTCTTTTCTTTTTATGTTCCGATAAAAATTGTTCCAACTCAGATGAGACCCTTTCAGTTGATGTTAGTTTCTCGTTGATTTTGAAATCACATTCTGGTTTATCAGATATATTGCCAACTAAATTGTAATAAAATTGGCCAACTTTGGCTATAAATTCACGTGCTCTGATATTTTGCACCACCGTAAGTAAAAAGTTATAATGCGGATTAAGGTAAAGTGCGGATACAACGTAATCGTGTTCAAGTAAATTTATTTCCCGATTATGTATTGCTTCTTGCAATGCTGTACTTGAAGCGGAATTAATTTTTTCAATTTCCAATTTCAGTTCTATCCAAAAAGCCATAAAAATCTCCAATTAGCAGTTGCTCACTTTGTAATTTAGCTGTTGCTACCTTTAACGGTTTGAATAATGTCACAAATTCATGAACAAACTTCCATTCTGCATCGGAAAACTTTAGAAAAGGATTTGTTTCTTCGACTTGTTGGCAGAAATCTTTCAGCTCCAATAAACGTTCAAGCATATCATAGGACGAATTCCAACGCGTTTGACAATCGATTCTTGCAAATCTTTTTCTTTAGAGCTTTGGTAAGCACTAGCATATTGTTTGTTCGCAGCTTTTTACATACAAATCGACACTTACTTAATTTATTCGAAACGGTTCTGTCTTTAATCACATCGTATATAGCTAATTTCATAGTATGTGCAGCGCATCGCACAGAAGAAATTACAGTCGTACCATTTGTAAACTCTAAATCTGTTGGATCGTTCAATTTTCATTGTCATCAAAGATGTCATCATCATTAAACTCTCACCGTCAATATCACTAGTTTCTTCACGATTCTCAACATTATTGTCACTAACCGTACCATTAACATCACACTCGTACTCTAAATCTAGCTGAAGAAGCCGCATAGTTCTAACCATATTAGAACCGTTGTCGGTCGTTATAGTATAAATTTTTTTCAATTCGATTTCATATTTTTCTAAAATCTTAAGAACAACCTCTTTAATATAGTCTGCCGTATGATTTTGTTTCATTTCGATCATGGCTAATGTGCGTCTTGTCGTCTAAAATGTATTGAGCGTTTATACCTAATATAGATCTATTGCAACGAGTAGCGATATCAAGTTTAATACTGATCATTTTTTCACGAACCTCTTTTCTAATATTGGCTTTTATTTGTTCTGCAAACTCATTGACTTTTTCTCGGATATTTTGTGGATTAACTTTAATGCTTAAATCCATTCCCGAATTTTAATTGGTTGAAGAATTTTCATGAAACCGGAACTTCGTAAAATACTAAACGGATAGCCATTTTAGTTAGTAATTCGACACACGCTTCAACAAGGGACTCTTCAGTCATATTTACTAAAACTTTTGCGGGTTTAATACATTCCATTTGAAATAGTGACGGTTGTTTCTTGCAAATTTTGTTATGTTGTGGTTCTCCACTCAATATTTTCCCGTTTTTGTGAATTTTGAATTGGGTTACGTGATACCTTTCATCATGTCTCTCACAGTTGGCCGCATGATTGCCTGCTATAATAGCACCATAGTTGTTTATTTGAAACACGCCATTCTTATCTATTTTGTTTATTTTAAAAAAATTTCTATTTTAATTTCAATTTTTCTTCCCATTGTCATTGTTGTTGTTTGTCTAAAAAATATGTGTTATTTTAGGTTAAGTTAAGTTATAAAATGATTTAATGGAAAACTTACCTTACCAATTTAATGTGAATGGATGTTTAGTCTACAATTGATATTTTTTTAGCGAATTATGTACTTAATTTAGTTTTAATTTAATTAATTAATTTAGTTGTACACACATAATAATTTTGACGTTTACCCATTAGACATATGCATGAAAAACCCAACATGAAATTTGACGAAAGACTTACCGAAAAAAGTAATAAACCCACGTAACCAGAAGATGATAAACGAATGGTATAAATTAAAATTGTTATAAGTTACAACAAAAATTTCAAAAGCGAACCGAAACGAAAAAGAACAAAATGAACCGAAAACAAATTGCGTTTCGGTTACGGTTTACGTTCCACCCTTTTTAATTATTTCGTTACCGTTTCCGGTTTCAGTTCAACAAAAATATCGGTTAATACTGGTTTTCGGTTTACGGTTCAGTTCCGGTTTGAATCTCTGATTTATGGGCATTCTACTGAGGATGCACTTGTTAAGTTTGACAATTTCATATTTTCAAACATTAACATTGGCCATTTCCGTGGTGTGGTTCACCATTGGTTTAAGAGTTACTTAACAAATAGACGCCAGAAGATTAGGATTCAAAATTGTGTCTGCTCCGATGGTTTAGTGAATGTAGGGGTCCCACAACGGTGTGTCTTTGGTCTCCGTTATTATTAATAATTTATATATTAGGTGTATGTCTTAATTTTTACAGTATTTTTCTTCGAAGTTAAAATTATATTCCTCTCAGAATAATCGGAGTGAAGTTTATGTCAAATAACAAAATATACACTGTGTCCCATAAGAACTTAGGATTAAAAAAAACCCTCAAAAATTGCACTTTCATAATAATATTGGCATCTTCAAACTTGCGAGGCTGTCCAGGGCGCGGGTGGACTATGATCAAAATCACTATTTCTAAAACGTTTGTACCAATAATTACACGTTTCATAAGACACAACGTCGGCACCAAGAACGCTACTTCCTGTGCGCTTTAGAATTGTTGGAATTCGTATATAATGCAGTGTCGAATGTGCTGTTTATCAGTTGCCATCGTAAACTCTGCTATTTTGAGATCGGGGTGAAGTTTATGCCCAGATAACGAAATATACACTGTGACCTATAAGTATTTAGAATTAAAATAACACTCAAAAGTTGAACTTTCATAATATTTGAAAATTTTTAATAAACACAAATATTTCTGCACAATAAGTAGAAAATATTTAATTTTTGTGAAAAGTTTTGAGTGAATTTTATAATAAGAAATTTTTACAACAAAACACACGGTGATCGTATTGGTTCTGAAGTAGTGTTAGATGTAAGAAACTAATTTTATTTAGCCACATGCTCGGAAATATCTGAGATTTTTGTTATTCGGCAGAGAACATCATTGAGTGTAATACGAAAATTCTTAAATTTTCAAATTACACTCAATGGTGTTCTCTGTCGAATAACCAAAATTTTAGAGATTTTCGGGCATGCGGCTACAACGATTGGTTGACATGAAATACTGGACATGAAATACTACTTCAGAATCTTAATGAAGTTTTCTGTGGAATATTTCTGAGTCAAAATTCTATTGTTCCTTTGTAATTCAAACCATTTCAAGATGGAGTTCATTCTTTCTCAGCATTGAAAAATTTGATCCCAGGCTTTTATATGGTAATGAAGCACATTCATGTTTATGTTACGGTTGACGTGCGAAATCGTTAAATGTGCAAAGTTAAAATTTTTTAAAATCGTTTATATGATAAAAATTAGGTTGTAAATAGGGCCTATGTTGAGAGGATTAAATAATGGAAGAGAGGTGTTGGAACTTGCCACAGGCTCGTGAAAGTTATGTCGGCCGATAAAGAATACAATTCCTGTTGACTAGACAACGCTATAACCTTCCATGGTAATTTGCCATGCACTACTGAACAATTCACAACAGATTTGACAACATCTAACATCTTGGCTGCTGTAACCTAATAAATTTTGAGCGTCCCTATTGAGAGATCCTTTACAATGCCCAAAATCAATAGCACTCAATAAAATGGTAAAACATAAAAAAAATTTGAAGCAAATAATGACCATACGAGTACAAGTTCTTCGAGTACATAATCATAATAAATGCCAAAATATGACCGAAATCTCACTTGATATTTTAAGGTATATTTTCTCCCATTATCTCCAGTTTAGGCGCACAGGGTGTCTACTGGGCTGGTCCATCAAACTCTGTAGGGTTCTATTGCTTTAATTTCGACCCACGACTTTCCGAGTTGTGTCGCTTCTGCTTGCATTTAATTCTGCGACTTCCTCAATGTGGGCCATCTCAAGGAGCTCAATAATTGTTATTTTGGCCTGTTACTGAGGCCAGAAGCACCTCAGTATTCTCCTGACATTTATTTACCCACACCTGTGGCTCATTGTTGATCATATGTGAATGTTTCCAAGTTTTGCAACTGTACAGCAACACTGATTCCACATACGAATTAAACATTCTTTGATGTTTTCCAGACTTCGTGTAACATGTTCAATGTTCTTCTGGCTTTGTTGATTTGTTTCTTTATAACTTCATCTGTACCACCCGTTTTCGCTAAAGTACAATCAACGTTTATGATTTCATTGGTGTGTTTAGCCTAATCGTCTCGCTTTCCTGATATTTATTTTGAGGCCAACTTCTTTTGCTAGATCTGAGTAGGTGCAGTGGTTAATTCCATTCATTAGACTGTCCAATGAAGATGCGTTTTGTTTTAATATGATAACATTTATATTTCGCTCTGGTCTGAAGCCAGCTTGTTCCTTTCTCAATTTCGGGTTGACTGTCGGTGAAATCCTATAGAGGTTGGCGAATGCTAATATCTTTATGGTTATGTTGGTGAGGGATATATATCCGGCCAATTTGTACGTTCTCTTAGATCATCACCTTTCTTGAGAATCGTTATTGATTATTGGTGCATGTTTTAGTCCAGGGGGTTTGCGTCTGAATTCTTGTTAATCGGCCCAATTGTGTTGAGAGCTGTTTCGATATAGATGTCTTAGATTTATTTCCACCGTTGGTCTACACTGATGGCTGCTTCTTCATTGGTGATTAGTTATTTCCGTTTTATCTTGATGCGTTTTACAGTGACAGGTTTAATTTTGAACTATGATATTTTACCAGTAGGTGGTCACTGCAAATGTCTACACCACTCGTTGCCCTGATATCTTGTAATGACTTGAGGCATTTATTGATCATCACGTTTCGACATCACATTTGTTTCATTATTCTACTTCAGGTGATGTCCATATGTGTATATTTTTGTGTGGAAATTTACTGCCTTCTATGAATTATCTGGTCTGTGATGCAGGAGTCGATGAGTCTTCTCCATATTACGCACAGAGACTATATTGATTGTTTACCAGCCATATGACGGTTTATCAGGTCGATTTTATGTGTTCAAATTTTTGCATGTACCAGAAGGAGAGATTTTGTCCTTCTTTTATTATTATTTGGAATCACTGAATATTAAAGGTTGTGGTTTGTATTTTTGTATGGAGTCCTGTTACGATGTTACGATTATTGTGCAGATTTGTATTCCATTAATGCCATCGTTGATTTAGCTGTTATTAACATGTGTGCCCATGCCTTATTCAACTCGTCCAGAGAAAATATTAAGTAATTTCGCTTGTGTTTATTTCACCACTGTTTATCTCACTGCACTGAGGCCGAGAATTTCGTTTCTCCTCGTTCTCTGATTGTTGTGCTAGGCCTTGACGTTTCTGTTAGAGTTTTGATGTTTTAATGAATTGAATTTACTTAAATGATTGGTCCATTGAATCCTGGCCAGCTTCCAGGGCTTCTGAGTAAAGTGTATGGGCCAGGGGGGAAGGGGTGTTTATTCCATTCATCATTCACAATTTTCTACGATGTTCCCAAGCAGTCATCTAAACTTGTAATAATCCAAGCAATGGTTGCTTGACGTTGGTGATGAAGTTGTTGTTGTGTACCAGGAAACTCAAACGTCGATTGATAATCAATTAACGAATCTCTGGGACAAATTTAATCCTGAGCTAACGTGAGCAAAATGGATATCGCTTACATCAAAAAACCCTCACCTGTATTCTTGTTCAAGACGAGATCATCGTCCCAGCTATCAAACAATTTTTGTCTGGAAACCACATTATCTGCACGAAACATCTTTTTTTGTATTTAATTAATGATCAAAATACAACCAAAAACAGTAAACAACCAACAAATCTCATTTACGCTATAAGTTTTGTAGAAACCCCAACTAAAGGGTTATCCAATTCAAGCTTGATAAAGTAAACTTAAAAAAAACACAAAATATTCGGAATGTATTGTAATTTTTATTTCATTTTACAGATTGATCCTTGCCATTTTTAGTTAAACAAGATATCATTCAAATGTCCTCCACGGGACTTCTTACAGGCCTTGATTCTTTTGCGGTAATTTTCAATGACTTTTCGGCACATTTCGGGCGGTATCTCGGCCATTACCTTACGAATATTAGTTTTCAATTCGTCAAGAGTTTGAGGATTGTTTGCGTAAACACGATCTTTCGCGTAGCCCCACAAAAAGAAATCCAAAGGCGTTAAATCACAGGATCTTGGAGGCCAATTGACATCAGCCAAGCGAAAAATGAGCTTCATCACTGAAGAAAATTTTGTTCGAAAAATCAGCATCGACGGCCTGTTTTTCCAACACCCAATTTGTGTATGTTAAATGCTCCATATTCTTAAATGGCAGAATGTCAGCTGAATAAATGACAGCGTACTTGACGTTTATCTTTGACAGATGTCGGTATACAGATTTCTACTTTATCAACCTCGAATTGGATAACCCTTTACTTTGCCCAAAAACGGAAGTTAAAATCGGAAATGAAATATTTGCTTCATAAATGTTCATGACAGACGGCACATGTGGTACAGCGAAACCATAACCGAATTTAGCCTAGCAAGTCACAAAATATAGGTAAAACCCAATTTTAACTGCAAAACTAGAAGATGACGATTTCGCACAGAAAAACAATTTAAACAAAATAATAATAATCTACATTGTCTACGAATTGTCTTCATTCCAATGAAGACCAATTCTCGACATTGTCTACTCAAAAATCAATTGTCTACGCTATTTTCGACATTCGTAGTGTGTTTTGTTGTAAAAATTTCTTATTATAAAATTCACTAAAAACTTTTCACAAAAGTTAAATATTTTCTGAAAGTTCTACTTTTGAGTGTTTTTTAATTTTAAGTACTTATAGAACTCAGTGTATATTTTGTTATTTTGGCATAAACTTCACCCCGATCTCAGAATAGCAGAGTTAACGATGGCAACTGATAAACAGCACATTCGATACTGCATTCTATACGAATTCCAACAATTCTAAAGCGCACAGGAAGTAGCGTTCTTGGTGCCGACGTTGTGTCTTATGAAATGTGTAATTATTGGTACAAACGTTTTAGAAGTATTGGTTTCAATCTTAGTGACCAGCCTCGCCCTGGAGAGCCTTGCAAGTTTGAACATGCGGAACTGCAAGCTCTACTGGGCGAAGACTCAACGCAAACGCAACAAGAGCTTGCAGCTCAGCTAGGAGCCACTCAAACAACTAATTCCCGGCGTTTGCACCAAATGGTAAAATTAAAGAACTTGGAAGGTGGGTCCCACATGTGTTGACCGAACACGACCTAGGTCAACGTATGAACACGTGCCTTTCACTGCTTGCCCGGCAACAAAACAAGGACTTCTTGTGGAAAATTGTGGCGGGTGATGAAAGTATATTTTTTATGAGAATCCGAAGCGTAAAAAGTCGTGGATAGGGAAGGTTCTCTTATGTAACTGGTGAGACATGAAGGGTGTGTTTTATTAAGAACTCCTGGAAACTGGTCAGACGGTGACTGCGGAACACTACAGCCGACAATTGAACAACCTTGTTGTTTTGTTAAGTGAACTATTAATTATTTATAATAAAAGAAAAATTTTAGTTTAAATTACACAAAATATCTTTTACTTCTTCCTCCATAAGTAATTTTATTTGAATAAAAAAAACAATTGGCACATGTTAATTCACCCTATACACCAAATGTGTTATAGTATGTAATGACTTATGAACTGAACATAATGAACTTAACAAAATAAACTTAATAACACAGATCTTAACATTCTATTTCAACAAAACTGAGCGAAGAGCTTGATCAGAATAGGCCATTTACTGAACAATTAAGCAGGCAAGCCATACTGCTACATGCCAACGCTCGATCTCACGTCGCGCGCGTGACTCAGAAGACCTTCTTGAACTTGGGATGGGAAGTTCTCCCGTAGGCGGCATATTCACCAGACCCCATTTGTTCCGGTCAATGCAGAACGCCTTAGTGGATAAACACTTCAACACGCTGAATGGCTTAATCGCGCCTAAGCCTGCAAGTTTATTTCGCGATGGCATTCGCGATCGGCGCAAGGTCATTAAAAACGTTGGACAATATTTCCAAGATTAAATTCGTGGTTGTCTAATTTTCTGAAAAATCTGTAAAAGTCATACACCTAGGTAAAACCTGTGACCTTGTTCAGTAGTTTTCATACGATTAAATGGTAAATAAGTAATGAAAATTTAAAAAAGAATTCCCGATGATAATCATTAGGTTAGGATTGGTCAACACATTTTAACGTTTGCTCACGAATGGGTCTCATTCCCTCTCAATTTGGTCACATTTGTCACAGTATTTTTTTACAATGAAAAAAATTGAATATCATACAGTGATAAAATTCTTATTTTTGAAGGTCCCCCACCAAAACAAATACATGAACTATTGTTAAAAGTGTATAGGGGCTCTTCACCTTCAATTAGAACAGTAGAAAGATGGGCTGCTGAATTTAAACGTGGTCGTACAAGTATTGAAGATGATCTACGTGAAGGACGTTCAAAAAGTGCATCAACAATAGAAATCGTAGCCAAAATACGGCATATAGTTTTTGAAGATCTATCATAAAAATTGATCAGAATGCATCGAATTACCTTCATGTGCAAGAAATAGGTACCCCTGAATTTATTACAACAACCCACACTCTCAAAAATCGATCATAAAGTATCGAATAACACAAAGCATACCCACAAAAATCGGTCATAATGCATCGAACTTCCTTCCTATGCAGGAAATAGGTATCCCTGAATTTATTACAAAAGCCCACACCCTATTACTTGCATAGGAAGGAAGTTCGATACATTATGATCGATTTTTATGGGTGAGGACTGTTGTAATAAATTCGGGGTACCTACTTTATTTTATTTTTTTTATTTATTTACAAGAAATGCCAAAAATTGACAGTAGCAAATTCGCAAAAAAATACTACAAAATTTAGAGAATAATTCTAATATTTACAAAGGTTAATGTTACAATTAAAGATACAATAAAATGTTTAAGATATTAATACTATTACTACCATCACTACTACTACTTGTAATATTTCTTCAAATTCAACTTCAAAATATTTAACTCAGTTCAACACTTTTTATGCAATAACTCTGAATAAAAAGGTGATATCCACAGTTTCAAGAAGCCATTGTTTAACTTTTGGTAAAAAAATTCAAATGAATCCTGCCTGATGTGAAATGGTAGCGCATTAAAAAAGGTTGGTGCAGCGACAAAATTAGAGAGACGGAAGTGGTCGTTATAAAATCTAGGAGAATGTTGCAGAGAAATTGATGGTTGCCGCGAAAATTGTATCGAAAATCGCTTCTCATTATACGAGTATGTTGACCATTTCGATTAAAAAAAAATGTTCAATAGGTACAGAGTATAGCTGCATAACAACCGCCCCAACATGCAATCCATATTCTAATTTAGCCATAACTAGTGCATGATAAGCAATTTTTAACACCGGAGTAGGACAATAGTCACGAAGGAGGTAAAAAATCGTATCTGTTGATGACAGATACCGATTGACTGAATCGGTTTCCAATTTAGACAAGTGTCCAAGTCAACACCAAGATATTTAAACGAGTCAACAGGTTCAATGTCAAAACACTCAGAGTGGCACTAATAGATGCACATCAAGCCTGCTGTGATTAGCCACTCGAGGCAAAAAGGCCCAATTAACGTTACCAGACAATTTAAACAACATGAGCTTAGTTTTCTGGCTTAGAATCAGACGATGAGTGTCGAACCATGAGAGTAAAGTTTTTAGATCATTATAACATTACCGGGAGAATTATCACAATAAACCAAGGCTATGTCATCTGCAAACCCGGTAGAACAGCCATGAAAATTCAGTTTAAACACCGAGTTAGTGTAAATAAGAAATAGCAATGGGCATAATACTGAACCATCTAAATACGATGCTAACCACATTATACAAAATAGAGGGCAGAAGGTTATGATCGACCATGTCGAAGGCTTTAGCTGTATCAATAAATAAAGCCCCGCAAGTATTACCTTTATTTAAACCAATATTGATTGCATTTAAAAATTCCAACAAGGCCGATTCGGTACTCATACCTCGACGAAAGCCATGTTGATGAATACTCAGTACACCCGTATGATCTATAAAACTAGAAACCGTATTTTTAACTGCCTTTTCAAGAACTTTTAGGATTACTGGCTGCAAGGCAATAGGTATATAGTTACCTTTGTCGAGGCGATTACCATTCTTAAAAAGCGTAATTATAGTGGCTGTTTTCAATCGATCGGGTACAACTCCCAGCTCAAAGGAAAGGTTGAAAATGTGTGCAAGAACGGGACTAATATGTCCAGCAATGGCTTTTAGTATATAATTACTCAGGCCAACGTTAGCAATTGAGTATTTCGGTTCCAAAGCACACATAATTGAAAAAACTTCATAACTAGACACTGGGGCCATAAAAAACGTTGATGGACTGAAATCAAAAGACAAATCGGAATTAGATGACGTGTTGCAAGAGTCGAATTTAGCACCTAGCAATACTAGAAAAATAACAATTAAACTCATTGGCAATTGTTAAATCACTCGTAACAAGTTCTCCGTTCTGTGCAAAAATAGATTTAACTAGTGGCGTTTTAGGTTTACGAGTTAAGAATTCGTTCACTAAGATCCAGTTTTTTATATCACCGCGGTTAACTGCTGAAAAACGCTTAGAATAATATATTTCCGTTTCTATTTTGATATCCACATTAATTATGGTGCACATTCTATTGTAGCGTGCGCGAAGTACTGCATTATCAGGGCGCTTAGAAAACTTGGTTCGCAGTTTATTCCGTTTATTAATACGTCGCGCAAGGTCAACGGAAATCCAATTCTTGCATAGGAAGGAAATTCGATGCATTTTGATTGATTTTTGTGGGTGTGGGCTATTGTAATAAACTTAGAGGTACCTATTTCTTGCACAGGTGTGGGCTATTGTAATAAATTCAGGGATACCTATTTAAGAGGTATAACTTATACAAAGAGCTTGCCTTTAGGTGCAGATTTTGGCAATTGAACTATTCCAATACATTGTAATTTGATTTGTAAAAACTTCTAGTATCACCCCCGTACGATACAATGATTTTCAACGGTTGCTCCCATTTCAGGTAGTTTTCTAGGAGTTTAATTATGCCGTTTTAATGTAATTAATTTGTAAAAAAAATTCCAGTTCTGCCCCCAGCACTTTACAGCAAAAATTCACAGAAATGCAAAAGGCGAGCTGTGACGAAAAATATGGTTTTTAAATAATTTCCCTCCTTAGGGGTAATTTTTTTTTTTTGGGGGGGGGGGGGGTTGAGCGATGCCGATATGTTGTAGTTAATTTGTAAAAAAACTCCACACACGAATTGCAGGATATCGGGACCTGTAAAAAATGTTCTAGCTTTGTATTTTTGTAACAACTTTGTAATTAATTTGTAAAAAATTCCAGTACCATTTTCATTGGATTGTGACAAGTGCTGGTGCAGCATTAGGTCATATCATTCATAGCAAAACAAAAATTTAGCTTTGACATATCTTACGAATTTTAACCCAACTGGATAAATTTGGTATAATTGCTTGAAGCTATACTCAACAAAAACTGGAAGAGAAGCTGCGAGTAGTTAATTTACCGGAGACAAAACTCAATAGTATACTAATAAGTACTTGCGGTGTGCGATTATAAAGCAAGTAGTGTTAATTTTCCCCAATTATGTACAAATAAAATAATTTTTTTGACATGTTCAAAAAATAGAGTAGTTTATCTTTTTATTGGTGATGTGGATGATGCATAAACCCTTGGCAAAATTTGTAAAATTTTCTAAATTAAAGCCAATCTATAAAAAATCTAGAACCACGAACCTCCAGCGCCGTGAAACTACTCGAACACTATTTAAAAAATGCCCGCTTACTAGAATTTCCGTTACATGCGATGAATGAGCACGTGGTGAAAACACAATAAATGTTGATATACCTAATAGTGAAAATTTAAGATATTATGTTCTCTGGCAGTTTATTTTGCAACTAAAATTGGATTAATTTTAAATTACCCTCGGAACAATGAAGTACGTAGTTCGATCGAGATTCTGCTGATCAATTAAACAGGAATTAAGTATTTACATTTAGATAATGCACGTATGGAGATAAATCATTTCAATATAGTAGGTGTGTCACACGTTACAGTAATAAATATTCAATTGGTATTTTAAAAATAATAATTTATATTGTTTATTTTAATAATTTAAATATTTTAAATGTATGCACATACTTCACATATCTCAAGTACATCGCATTTGATTGTTCCATCGACGCATTGTTTTAATTGCATTGTAAGTTCGAAGATTTCAATTTCGATTGCCCACTAACTTACATTTCGTATAATTAATAATAATTAGATTAATTTTTCTATTTAAATTATAATTAATTATGCACGAAGCATGTAATGCATATACGTACATACATATCTGTATCTTGTTTTCAAGGTCGAAATGAATTTGCTGATTTATGATGTGCGATATAATTTATTAGATCGAATTAGAACCGACTTAATATAAATGGGTATCGTTTCTAATTGTTGTACTCGTCAGTTAAGCGCAAATTATTTATAAATGCGTGTCGTATAATCAAAACACATGTGTTTTATGTTTCAATAAAGTGATGTGCAGCCAAATTTACCCACAATGTACGGTCCAATTTTAAATGTCAAAATAATGTATAATTTTCTTGTCTAATTCACATATCACAATATTAGATAATATTTTAGCACAAAAATATGGCGCACGAAACGAATAGATAGTTCAAACAATTAAACGTTTTAATTAGTAAAGGTCAAGCATTATGATTCTTAAGATGACATTGCCTCAATAAAATGTGCGAGCACCAACAGTAAACTACTAATATGCGGTTATGGGGACGAACGATCTAAAATTAAATTTATTAAGTCACTGAAACTATTAAATTAATTTTATTATTTATGTGATATTTGTCATCAAGCATTTATTTTATAGTTTACTAGGGCAATGGTTCTTTTGTCAAGGTTTCATCTGAATATTTATGTTGGCCACATTGTTAGTTCCATTTGATCAAGATTATCATCTTGTACATTTTGCAGCTCCTACAGATAAAACTGAACCAAGTCAAATACATTTTTCAATTTCTTCATCTGGTATTTCTTGGAACATCCTAAAGCTGGAAAAGTCCAGTTTACAATTAGTTTAGCCAAAAATTATGAGTTAGCCTGGCTATTTTAACACTTCTAGTATATTTTCGTTGTATTGTAGGTAATAACAAAGCCATCATTACTATTGGCCTATTAGCTAAAACGATAACGTAACGCTATGTAGACGGTTGTGTTCATCACTCTTAATCGAATGACGTAGGGTGTAACGAAATTTTTATCACGAGAGATACATTGGGAGCTTCGAAGTGGTCATATTTTGCCGGCTAAGCTTCAAGGTCCGGTGTGAAGTTTTCGAAGATCAATATATGCTGGTTAGAACACAAAAAAATAAAAATAGTGAAAGGAGAAGTTTTTGCTATTAATCTATAAAAGGGCATAAGAGATGAACTTACTTACCTAACTCAATCAAACAAAATTACGAAAATTAAATAACCCAAAAAAATTTTTAAAAAAACATTTGTATTGAGTAATTCTAACAAGAAAATTACAAATTTTATTTTGACATGAACAATAATAAAAATACCAAAGATAGTTGAAAATAAAGAAAATCCAATTTGTGCTAACACTATCTTATCCTATTCGCTTAGTCGTGTCACCTGTCACTTCTTCCGACATTAAAATTTTGATATTCCCTTAGTCGATCGAAGTGACACCTGTCATTTGAAGTGACAAACATCATATTCTATGAGTAATTTCACAAGTTCTTTGTCACTTGAAACGACGCTTTACATCGCCCAAAATTTTTAAGTGATAACTTCAAAATGGAATCAAATAAAACGTAAGTTTTAGATGTGTTCAAAGTTAGTTTAACACGCTGTGAGATGATTTCGCTAAGAAATTGAATAGGTTGGGCCCTCCAATAAGACAAGGTGGTGGATGGTAAACAAACGATAAACAATCTTATCAAATTGTACATATAAAAATATTCCAGGTGTAGAACGATTTTAAAAATAAAATTAAAGCAAAGTTAGCTCATAATAGAAATATCGGCCACTGGCGGCGGGTCAAATAACTTGTACGTGTTTTCGTCTCTGAAGGAAAGCGTTATCAGCCTGTTATCTTTTGAAAATATTAGTCCAATATATCGAACAACTGACAAAGAAGATGGATGAGCAAATGAAAACCGTTAAGGAATGTGCCAGATATTCGAGAACAATATTTGAAATAAAAAAACAGAAATTTAAAATGTGGAAAGAAATCCAAATCGAGAAGAGAAAAAACCGCCAACAAAATATGCAATATAAAATTAGAGTCTTAGAATCTAAAGAGATAAAGTTGGCACTAGAGAATCGGGCTGCTGATTTTTAAAGCAAGTTCCGAACAAAAATTATGTAAATATGTGTATAATATTATAATGGAAATTATCACAACTTACAATCATGACGTTTAGGCTGTAAAAGCCTTTCCTGTTCATATACGAGAGTACAAATGCCTCTGTTGCAGTGTTGTGCAGATTAATTACATTACATTAATTACGCTATTATTTACAGAGTTACATCGCGCAATAAATGTAAAAAATGCAATTAATTAGCGACATCTGCATGAAAATACTTAAGTTAGAAAAATAATTTAAAATACGTTATTTTCTAGTCGATAATACAACCATTACATGCAGCTACATCTATTGAAATTTTGGCCTTTGAATCTAAGTTTTATTGTTGGCTAAAATAGTTTTGTGTTTCTAATTTCCTTTTCAACACAAGTGCTCATAAACCCGGTTTTTCGAATTTTTTTAAATGCATGTATTTAATGTAAAACTGTAAACACATACACGTTAAAATTCTAATTGAGTAATTCCCATTTTTTTTAAATTCGAAAACGTCACTTTCATTCCAAGGTGATTACCTGAGCTATTGACAATATATTTCATCCTTTGAATCATAGATGGATCTGCTATTAACGTGTCTTCCCTTATCCAAATATCAAGAGTTTCGTTTTTAAATAATATAATATGCTACGTTATAGTAAAATGCTTTGATATTTATTAAAAATGTTGATACAGACGAATATTTATGTAATAATTTATACGTTAAATTGTTGTAGTAACGCCATTTATTAGCAGAAGTCAGGCCCACAAAATAATCTGTAATATATTAATGAAAACATTTCAATAGATTTAACTACGAGTATTGTAATGGTTGTATTTACTAGAATATAATGTATTTTAAATTATTTTACTAATTTAAGTATTTACACGCAGATTTCGCTAATTAATTACATTTTTTACATTTATTACAATTTTTACCGTAATTAAAAAAAAAATTTTATTTTTTACGTGTAATTGCACAACACTGCTCTTTCGTCTAGCTGGTGCTATAATCTTTATTTGCATGCCATCGACACATCCAATCACTCCAGGAACACATTTATTCTTCCACTATACCACACACTTCATTTAAAATTTTGTAGAAGGTTGATGGAGCTAACCCAGTTAGAAATTCGTTGTCAGCCCTCGTTTGGTAGCTCCCTTCTGGGAAAAATCGTAATGCGGACGCTAATTTTATGATTGGTGACACAGAACTACGTGGGTAACTGCAGCAGGGAACTTTCAAATTTCAAAATGAAACTTTGCATACCGATTAAGCCCAATTTGTGCTAATTAATGTTCCCGGGAAAAAATTAGTGCTAGTCCAGGAGCCGAAAAAACGTGGAAAAGAAAATTTCAAATTTCGCCTGAAAGACGGAATAAATAAAACCCGATTGCTAGAAAAAACCAGAAATAATTTAAGCCTAATTTATAAAACTTTCCAAAGGCCGCTAAACTGATGAAATTTGTGCTTATCATAGAAAGATAATTTTCATAAATTTTCATTCATAAATCGAGGAAAATCAAACCAGCCCCTGAAAGATACTATATTAAAAAAACAGAGGTATATCGTTCAATAATATTTGTGTTGAACAACAAATTAAACAATAGAAATAAAATGTTCTAAGATCCAAGTCATAAGCAATTCAGATAGTATATTCCTGTCAGGTATGTTCACTGCCATCCCAAAAATATAGTGGCTGAATTTGTGCTAATCCAGAATTGGCCCAATTCCATTGAACAACAACGACTGTTGAATTAAAATTAACACGTTTTCAATGTAAATACTCGAAATTAGTCTTAAACAAATTGTATTTCGAAACATGTTTTGAAAGGAAGGTGATATTAAATATCCATAATTTGCACTATTGGGCCCGTATATATCCATAAAAAGTGCGGCGTAGTCGGTTTCAACACCAATTTGAAGTGAACATGTGGGCGGGAATAGTCGACGGAAAATGGATTGGCCCAGTTGAACTCCCATGTCGATTCAACGGGGAAGTCTATGTAAGTTTTCTCTACAAACACGTGGAAATATGTGGCTGCAGCATGATGGAGCTCTCCCTCACTCAGTGAGGCAATACCTGAACGTAAGTTATCCAAGCCGCTAGATTGGACGGGGAGGCTCCTTTGCATGGCCACCCCGGTCTCCTAATATAAATCCTTTAGACTTTTTTCTGTGAGGTTATTATAAAGAGCTGATTTATGAAAGAGTAAACCAGACCGATCAGGAGATGAGACAACGTATGATCGAAGCGTCGAATATTATTAAAAGTAGCAAACGTGTGTTTCGACGGAATAACAAAATTTGGAAGAATATACTCGTAATTTACAAAAATGATGTTATTGGAAAGGCACACTCTTCTAGATCGTATTAAAAAATAAAGTTAAACAAAAGAACTCTTGTTTTTTTAATTAATTTTTTGGTGGGTGCGCATGCGATTTCTCTAAAAAACACTAAAATTGGAATAACTTTTGCACCATCAACAATTCGAAAAAACTTTACTTAGCTGTTTTTGTTGGAAATGAGCTCCCCTATCACCCTGTTTTATTTGAATGTCTAATTTTAGGACACCCTGTATAAATAAAACTACCAAAGATTGTGTTGGTTACTCTAACTATGCAATGTACATTTGGGATTTTTGTTTATTTTTTTTTATTTCTGCACCAACACATGCACCAATACATCTTTAGTTAGTTTTTGTTTATGCCATGTGAATGCTGATAGCAGGACTTATATTTAAATAGATATTGGTTCTGTTGATGGTTTATACCTATACTGTCATTATCAAGAATTTTGGTAAACTGCCTGGGTGGCGATTTGAAAACGAGCCACGTTTTAAGTTGTTTACCAGTTACGTGGTAAAAAATACTGGGTGGCGATTTAGAGTTGCGCCACTAATTGCGTTGAGATTGCAAGATGTTACATTTGCGATATGTACGATACGGATATTGTTTGCAATATTCTAACCGCTGAAGGGCACAATGTTAGTCAATTTCAGTCTGAATTTCTAACTATTTACAGTCATGTGCGTGTTTTTAGAAATGCGCCGGCAGGATCGCTGTATCGTTAGTAATGTTGTTAAAGTTATACCAAAGACAACCTAAAGACACGTGATCTTATTGTTATCAAAATGTCATTGAATTATAACTCTTTTTCACATTGCCTCCAATCTAAGTGATCTAAACCTGCACCGACCAAATTAGCCCGCCTCAATGAAACCTGTACTATAATTTGATACACATTTACTACAATTTATTACAACAAATCCCGATTTGATTACAGTTACCGTTTTCGAGAAACGAGTGGTCGGTTTAGCTTACAATTAAACCTGCACCGCCAAAAGTGTAACTTTTGATGAAGCTATGATATCGGGATGATTCTTGGACCAGAATTTATTACAAATAAATTACATTGAATAAGTTAGTTCAAGACCACCTCTATAACTTACCCAAAGGTAAATTTCACCCTAAAACGATTATATATTTCAAAAACGTCAATGTGGCCAACTTTAATAATTTTATTTACACCAGACTGCCACCAGATTTTGGGAAAAATGTTGCAAGAAGTCTTGTCGAGAGTAGGTCAGCCTTATCCCGGTGTGTAATAAATAATTTTTGTGTCAGAATGCGCGGAATTGACTCCAATCGGTATAAGCTTCAAATAGGTTATTTAAGGGTCGATTTTATCATCTTTAATAATTTATTACACCAGACCGCCACCATATATGGCGTCAAATTTAACTCCCTAAACATTGTGGTTGGTAGTTCAACCTTGTTCAGGTGTGTAATAAATTATTTTTATGTCAGGATGTGCGGAATTGACTCCAAACGGTAGAGGCTTCAAATAGGTAATTTAAGGGTCGATGTTACCATCTTTAATAATTTATTACACCAGACTGCCACCAGATATGGGATCTTATGTTACTCTGTGGTCGTTGTGAAGAGCAGGTCAACTTTATTCAGTTGTGTAGTAAGTTATTTTTGCTTCAGGTTAGCCGGAATTGGTTCCGAACGGTAAAGGTTTCAAATAGGTAATTTAAAGGTCGATTTTATCACCTTTAATAATTTATTACACCAGACCGCCAACAGAATTGGAGCCAAATGTTACTCCTTGATCTTTGTGAAGGGCAGGTCAACTTTATTCACTTGTGTGATAAATTATTTTTGTGCCAGATTACACGGCATTTGCTCCGAACGGTAAAGGCTTACAATTTTTAATTTAAAGGTCGATTTTACAAAATTTAATAATTTATTACACACGGCTGCCACCAGATATTGGGTCAAATGTTACTCCTTGGACACTGCAGTGGCCAAGTCAACCTTATCCAGGTGTGTAATAAATTATTTTTGCGTCAGGTTAGCCGGAATGCCTCCCAACGGTGGAGGCTTCAAATAGGTAATTTAAAGATTGATTTTACCACCTTTAATAATTTATTACACCAGACCGCCACCAGATATTGAGTTAAATGTTACTCCTTTGACTTTCCCACCACAATGTTCAAGGAGTAGCGATTAACTCAATATATGGTGGCGGTCTGGTGTAATAAATTATTAAAGGTGGTAAAATCAATCTTTAAATTACCTATTTGAAGCCTCCACCGTTTTGAGGCGATTCCGCGTATCCCGACACAAAAATAATTTATTACACACCTGTATAAAGTTGACTTGTCCTTTATAGTGACCACAGTGTAACATTAGACCCCATATCTGGTGGCGGACTAGTGTACTAAATTAATAAATTTTGCAAAATCGACCTTTAAATTAAAAATTTGAAGCCTTTAACGTTCGAAGCCAATTCCGGCTAACCTGACACAAAAATAATTTATAACACAAAGGAATAAAGTTGACCTACCCTTCACAACGATCACCGAGTAACATACGACTCAATATCTGGTGGCGGTCTGGTGTAATAAATTATTAAAGGTGGTAAAATCGATCTTTAAATTACCTATTTGAGGCCTCTACCGTTTGGAGTCAATTCCGCACATCCTGGCACAAAAATAATTTATTACACAACTGGACAAGGTTGAACTACCAACCACAATGTCTAAAGAGTAACATTTGACACAATATCTGGTGTAATAAATTATTAAAGATGGTAAAATCAACCCTTATATTACCTTTTTGAAGCCTCTAACCTGCATAAGGTTGACCTGCCCTTTACAGCGATCACAGTGTAACATTAGGCCCATAACTGGTGGCGATCTGGTGTAATAAATTATTAAATTTTGCAAAATCAACCTATAAATTAAAAATTGCAAACCTTTACTGTTCGGAGCAAATTCCGTGTAACCTGACTCAAAAATAACTTATTGCGCAACTGTATAAGGTTGACCTGCCCTTTACAACGACCACAGAGTAACATTAGACTTCATATCTGGTAGTGGTCTAGTGTAATAAATTATTAAAGGTGGTAAAATCGACCCTTAAATTACCTATTTGAAGCCTCTACCGTTTGGAGTCAATTCTGCGTATCCTGACACAAATATAATTTATTACACACTTTGATAAGGCTGATCTACTCTCGACAAAACTTCTTGCAACATTTTTCCCAAAATTTGGGGGCAGTCTGGTGCAGAAAAAATTATTATAGTTGGTTACATCGACGTTTTTGAAACATATAATCGTTTTGGGGTGAAATTTACCCTTAGGCAAGTTATAGAGGTGGTCTTGAACTAACTTATTCAAGGTCTGGTCCAAGAACCATCCCGATATCATAGCTACATCAAAAGTTACAATTTTGGTGGTGCAGGTTTAATTGTAAGCTAAATCGACCACTCGTTCGTCGAAAACGGTAACTGTAATCAAATCGGGATTTGTTGTAATAAATGTGTAACAAATTATAGTACAGGTTTCAATGAGGCGGGCTAATTTGGTCGGTGCAGGTTTAGAGCACTTCCAATCTACTCGTATTACGGGCATGCATTAATTACACCCCCCCGGTCAGCATAAACAAACCCACCAAGATGAATAAATTTTTAATTGAATTGTGATTTTCAATTACAGCCTATCTCTGTGATGTACGACATAATCTAATTTATTCCAAAACAACCGAATAAATCAAATTCTTAATATATTTTGGCCTGTACAACAAACAGTAAACAGTTGTAACATTAAAATTGTTATAAATACAAGAGATAAAAACTAATACCAAATTCGTTTGGTTTTACAACAACAGTTTGACCGGATTTTATGTAAACGAATATGAAAGAAATTTGATCGACTTTTGTAGTAATATTTGTGAAAAGAAAGACAAAAAATTGTTTATTATAAATGGTGGGTTTATCATTTCACCTTGTTAGCATCGGTATAATAAAAAAATATATAGCAAAGAATTAAAATGTTCAATATAGTGTCTTCCATTTCTCAATTTAATTAATTTATTTATCAATAATTTTCAATTAAAAGCATAAGAAATTATATAATTTCGCACATAAACACAACATTTTAGTACACAAGATATTTCGAAAATACGTCGCACAAACAAAATTACAAATTATCCTTAAAATTTTAATAAATCTATTAAAAGCAAAAACACACAAGATATTTTGAAAATACGTCGCACAAAATTACAAATTATCCATACAATTTTAATAAATTTATTAAAATTAATTTAAAATTTATTAATTTAAAACTGAATTGTACAAATGGCGCGGGGTCTTTGTTTTGATGTTATGTTTTGACGTTTACTTTTGTATATATGTATGCGTAAAAATCTAACAAAAAATCAAGATTTTTTAAAATTGATCTAGCCGATTTGTTAGATCAAGATTTTTGTGTGAAAAAAATTTGTAATGTCAAAAATGTTGATCTGACAGCTGAATCCGATCAAATCTTTTTGATCTGACAGTTCGAACGAATTTAGTATAAGTTATATCGTCGATTTGGTATGTTTTCCTTCATCTATAATTTCTTAAGTGTGGGACGTCAATCATATAAAT
Organism: Nephrotoma guestfalica; assembly: GCA_963691935.1. Lineage (NCBI taxonomy): Eukaryota > Metazoa > Arthropoda > Insecta > Diptera > Tipulidae > Nephrotoma > Nephrotoma guestfalica. Next base: position 71,022,916 of record OY829915.1, on the reverse strand, counting down.
TATGTTTTGTATATATTCAGAGCGCATACAGCATCTTAAGTAAAAAGTATTTTTCAAGTTTACGTATTTTTTATGATATTGATAGCCCCTCTGTCATTATCAAAATATTCAAATAATTTTTGTCCGTCTATAAACACAGATTTAATGTTGGAAAATATTAGATTGATGAGGTCATGACTGATATGCTGTTGATGAGACGCAATAAAATGAGATAATAATTGATCTAAATATGTGTAGTTAGTGCGCGCACTTCATATTTCACTACATAGAGGGATAAAAAACTGTAGTTTGCGGTTAGAGAAGCGCTTGCATTTCGATTATATCGTGTTCTAATTTTAATTAACCTTAAGTAACATTAATTATTTTTTATTTTTCTCGATGAAATGATCCATATTACACAAATGCTGCTCTATTTCTGTACAACATTTAATACGGTTGGTAGATAAAGTTACAACAGAGCATGGTACACGGTATTAGATATTATTGCAACTTCCTATAACTCTATTTATTTTTAAATTATTGTTAGAGCATTGTTAAGGAACAAAAATCGCAATTGGCTACGTCTTATGCCGAAGATCAGTTTTTCAGGATTTACTGTCAGTTTATCGTGAACAATTTATCGTGAACAGTTTACCGTGAACAATTTATTGAAGAACAATTTATCGTGGATACAATTGATCGTATAACAGTTTATCGTGAGGATAGTTTATCGTATATCACAATTAATGTCTTAGATTTGAAGTATCTTAAAACCTAAATTTTTTTCCATAATGTATAAGAATTCGGTTATTTGTTAACTATTGTGAAGGATGGATATGTTCGATGGGAATGGGATTCTTAAATGATTTTTGGAAGAAGTGGGACGAAACTTGGCCATTTCTTAACCGATTATGGTGAGATTTGTTATGTTAGATGGAAGTGAGATTTTTAAATGATTTTTGGAAGAAGATTCCATTACTTGCCACCTGGGACAGACTGATGATAGATATTAAAGCGTCCAGTCCTGCCAGAGAGTTTACATCATGAGCCTAAGATAGACGCCTGCTTACGTCGCCTCTAACCTGGAGAGCAGAAGCTGATGTGGTATTGGTTTTGCGGCATCAATAACTTGCCCTGACATGTAGTGTCAATAACCAGAAGCAGAATTTTGCTTGAATCGTTTTCAATAGATCACCTTATTCAATTAAAGTTATCTAGCGAGCGTATTGAGCAAGGAATTCTCGCTGTCATATTACCTACAAATATAATTTAAATAAGTTCACGATATAGATCTGAAAATCTTACAATTTTTAAAAAATAAAATATATTGGCGAAATGCAATGCGATTGCTATCAAACATTCTCATTTTAAATGAAGTACGAGAACTTCGTAACGAATAAAAAGTTTTGTTTTCTTTGAATATTCTAAAATGAGTGAATGAATGAATATTCTAAAATGAAACAATCAAAACAGAAAGGTTCCACCTTTCAGCAATAACGAATAATCTCAAATTTGGAGTAGGGTTACTCATCACTAACATCATCAATTCGTAATTAACTTCATACTTATTAGCCATCATATTTTCGTACTCAGGTTTCTTGAGCGTCACTTTGCCATTTCGTTTGTCAATATCTAAGCCCAAAGTGAAGATAAACTCGATTAAATCAAGCATGCTTTCTACAAATAACATCATGGAATCGTGAACAAAATACTACAGTACGGCGTCAACATATTACTGGATGATTTAAATGTTCAAATCAGAGACGCTCACGAGGTATATCGCGCAGCCATCAGTTCGAACTCCGTATATACTGTTTTTAAACAACAAAGGGACATAAACCATTCTTCTAGTTATATTCTTTAATCCGTTGGTTGCAGGCACGTATTTCCTATATAAACGCATTAATAAATGATTGACATTTCACTAGAACTATTTATATTAGGAAAAAACGTGGTGCCAAGTAGTTGGGAAAAACGTCTGTAATCTACATAGATACAACGTACAATAACCCTTTAATCACCATATACGTTCAAACAGTCTGTTAGATTATTAAAGCACTTCATAATCATGTTAACCGCGAATATTTCGATAATACTAATACAAATACAGCCATTCTTCATTTCGTCAGGATGGCCATATTCCAGAGCTTCTTCCAAAAATCATTCTAGAATCCCATTTCTATCCACCATACCTAATCTCATCATAATCAGTTAATAAAGGCCAAATGACCATAGTCAAGAACATCTTCCAAAAACCATTTAAGAATCCCACTTCCATTCAAAATACAAAATCCCATCAATAGCGGTTAAGAAATGGCCGAGTGCCGTTCCAGGTGGCCATATTCCAGAACTTCTTCCAATTTATATCCAACATACGGTTAAGAAATGGCCAAGTTCTTTCCCAGATCACCATATTCAAAAACTTTTTCCAAAACTCATTTAAGAATCCCAATTTCAATCAAACTACAAAATACCATCAATATTGGTTAAGAAATGGCCGAGTTCCGTCGCAGGTGGCCATATTTTAGAGCTTCTTCCAAAAATCCCACCTAACATATTCAATCCCATTTTAATCGATTAATAAAGGCCGAAGTCAATATAATTTTATAAGCCGAAGACAATTTAATTTTTTATTTACACATAATATTGTTATACGGTCAATTTTACGAACTACGATACACTGGCATACGAAAAATTGTCAACACGATAAATTGTTCAAGATAAACTGTTCTACGGTAAAATCACAGAATAGATTTTTTTACCATTTTTTGACAATACTCCTAAAATAGTTCCCACGTACTCAAATAGATGGCTCTAAATTTGAAAAAAAAAATCATTTTGTAAACATTAAAAGTTTTTAGAAGTGTAAAAATAAATTCTCTCTCTTCGAATATCTGTCAAATTGTTTGTGTCATCATTTATCAAACAGTGAGCGAAAGAAGTTGAATTGTCAAACAGTGAGTGAAAGAAGTTATCTAAGTTCATCATAAGTCTATCATAAGTTAAGTAAAGTTTTGTGGTTTTTTAATAAGATTTTCGGGTATATTACAGGATTTTTATATATTTTTATGTAGTGAGTTAAGTAGTAAAATATCTGTAAATTTATTATTATAGAAAATTTATTATTGTATTAAATTGTTTTTAACGAAACACATATGTCTTTTTTAATTTTACTTCATGCGACACACTTTTTCATTTGGCACCGCTTGACGAAATCTATTGAATCTAATTTGGTAAATAATAATGTAAAATTGGTGAGTAGAAAATAAGATGTAAAATACGATGATCGGCCGAATAATTTGTAATTTAATTTCATGCGTGGTGCTAAATTGAAGGCTATTTGGAAAACGAGTTTAATAAGCTTGGTATTAATATATAAAATCAGGGCTTACATAATATTCTATCGGGCAAACTTTTGATTCAGAGTTCCCTCGGATAACATAAATCGGGGAAACAGCGTTAACCGACGAGCAGGTGTTAGTAATCCAAAATTCATGGTGTTCCAGGTTTTAGTATAATTTCGATCATTTCACAATGCGCCATACTGAAATGAAGAATTTATCTTCTAGCCGAAAATTCTCTGAACCCAGTCTTCAAATTATAACATCCCAAATATTTAAAGCAGGTAACAGTAATTTTATCGATAGAGCGGGCATCAACTGGTCGTACAAACACAGAAATTCGACTTAAACTGTTTAGTTGAAAATCAGGATGTAATTCATAAACATGCGTTCCTGGAAGAACACCTACGATTTTGTTTCAATAATAATTCAGCTCCAATATATGAACTTGCAACACAGATTGTCTGATGTTGTTTCTAGTATCTGACTTATCATTAGATTTTTGGAGGCTACGTATTAAATGGGACAAATAACCTCGTTTCTATATAAAGTGTATAAAATTACAGTATACATTCAAGAGCATATTATTTAATACAAATGCGAACATTTTACATAAATCGTGACCACCTGTACGTGCCTGTACACCCATTACATAAAATTCCAAACAGTTTATCGCTATAAATTAAAAATACTTCGGCTGCCAGCTCGTTCTGGTTTACAATTTCGCCATCATACCGAATTACCGATTTGCCGCATACTTCCGACCAAACGCGACACATAACTAGAAATAAAACTATATTAGAATACTTAATTAAGCATACAGGTTGATGATTGAGATGTATCACATCCATTCGACGATATTCTTCAGTATATATACTTTAATTTGAGCACTGGATGCTAATGAATCCTGTGCTGTATCGTTAATAAATATTAATTGCGTACCACTCACAGTTTTATAAGATTCAAATCAAAGAAATGTTTTAAGTTTACCAATAACAGCAATACGGTTGTTGCAACCAAAGTCAAAGTGACATTTGAAATTGAGAGCCAATTGAGAGGAAATTTTAGTTGTACACTGCGAAGATTTTTCTAATCGATTTTAATTTTTTGAAAGCTACTAGCGCTATCTGTTATCTACTGCTAAACTATTTTACCACTCCTATTTTGATGTAGAAGGTCAAAAATTCGAGTCAAAAGAAATTCATACTTAAGTGGAGTTATCTCGCTTCTGTATCTATTCTGTGGTAAAATGTTCACGTTAAATTGAAACACTATAAATTGTTTACGATAAAACGTCCATCACCCATTTTTTCTCAAGTTAAAGTTTTGTTGTTTCGTTCTGTCACAATCGACCTGATGAGATCCTTAATCAGACTATTTATTGAGAGTAGCAAGCGCCCTAAGGTTTACACTGTAAATAGTAGCACGCCACTGCAAAACAATAAAATAATCCATTCAGCTTAATTTACAACATTGTCAAGGCAATTAAATATTTTGGACATGTGCGTTTTGTTAATTATTCGGTGTTTTGCTAAATGATTAGATTCAAAACGTGTCTTGAATTTAATTCGTATTCTGGGCACGCTAAATTTCAAATAATTATTGATAAGATGTATTAGAAATAGGTACGATATTTACACACTACTGTACTTAATGGAAGTGTGCGATTGGGTGGTGGTCTTGAATGATTCATTTTAGATAAAATGGTACGAATACAAATTAGAATTCATTAGCAAATTTAATTGAATAATAAATCAAATACTATAGAAATTTGGGATGAACAGTCTGATTGATCAATTAACTAAATTGATCTATATAGAGATGGATTTAAATAATGACTCGAAGTGAACTTGAACGTAAGTATGTTAATTACGAAAAGAAATTAAATTATCTGAACTCTTAAGCCTATTTTCAAACAACTGCACCTACACATGGATTCCCATTTATTTTAAATTTTTAATGGTGGAATTGAATTTTGTGTTAAGCGGAATTTCAATTTCCGCTTAAGTAAAATTAACAGTCAAATTATCTCATTACGAATTTTGAGGTGAAATACATTTACATACAGAGTGGAATATTTCTGTTGTGTTCTTTTATTTCTTTAGTTTGTTAAATCAAGAATTTCATTAAATTTTTAGCATAGGAATAAATTTGGAAAATAATTTCTCTTAGATGTCCCCGACCTTCATTAAAGCAAACTCTGAATCTGACAAAAAAGTCGTTTATTGCCGCTAGTAATGTTGCCCGGATTACTTGAATAACAGCCCTCAGAGATATTTTAACTCGTTTTTTTTGAGTGGCTTTGTTTTACGCACCTCTTGCTTACACTAACCCTAAATAAAAATTCTGAAACAGTGAGGTCAGGCGACCTTGGGGCCAACGATGATTGGCGTTTCTGCCTGTAAACTCACTGGATGGGTATTTTGTGGATGTCCACTGGTCCATATACGACAATTGTTTTTTCTTTATTTTGCTGGCGCCACATCCCATGTAGGGGGATTTTGCCAAGCATGTGAAGTTATCCCAGTTTTTCGTTCCGGGATTTTTTTTATTCCATCCCGGTTTTTTCATTTTATTACCTGTATAAGACGATTTAAATTATAAAAACAACAATAAATTATCTCATCCCAGTTTTTTCGTTTATTTGTTTTTTTTTATTATTATTATTTAATCTTTGCCATCTGTTGCAAAGGCCGAAGCACTCCAACTCTTTCGCAGTTCACTTTTTCACGTCTTTACGTTACGCAATCACCTGCCAAATCGAGAACGTACCGTTACAGGTCCGATTTTATTACCATAACCTGCTGATGAAAATTCCCTTTTGCATCATGCTCCTATCAGGATTCGAACGCGGTATCTCCCGATCCAAACGCCAAAGCTTTAACCACTGTGCCGTTTGGCCGCTCGTTTATTTGTTGATCATGTAAAACAAATTTATGCTTGGAAATAATGAATTGTATTTTGGCAATAGTAATTTTTTATGTTTTAAGTTCAAGATAACAATACATCATAATATTCGTTTAAAATATTAAGGGTAAGCTATAATGAGAACCCCAGTGCCAGCCGTATGTTAGGATTGGCACAATCTTCCGGCTGCGATATGGCCTCATTTACATTTTTATGAGAATCGTCTATAACTTCCGAACCCTTCCTAGGCCGGAATTAGCGATTAATGTTTCGAGATGATATGCAGTTGAGTGATTGCATGCCAAATGGCCAGCACCAGCCGTATGTAAAATTTGAGTAAATGGCCAAGTTCCGAAATCTCTAGTTACTTTTAATAAAAATGTGTATCTCTTAAGAACATTCTAAGCCGGAAATGATTCCTTAGGTTTTGAGTTGGTAATGATAAGGACTAACTATGGTGAGCTCCCTAGTGACAGCCGTATGATAGGCTGGCACTGAGGTGCTCACCATAATTTTCCCTGTCTAGCAAGTTCCTAAGAGATACAAAAATTTATTTAACTTAACCTGAGGTTTCGGAACATGACCGTTTATTCAAACTTGAACATACGGTGGTAACGGTGCTGGCCATTTGGTCAGCAATCAATCACATACCATTTCGATACATTAATCGCTATTTCCGGCCCAGAAAGGGTTTGGGAGTTATAGACGACTTTCATATAAATGTATATGGGGTCAAATCGAAGCTGGAAGATTATGCTAATCCTAACATGCGGCTGGCACTAGGAATCTCACCATAGTTTGCCCTTATCATTACCAACTCGAACCTAAGGAGTCATTTCCGGCTTAGAATGTTCTTAAGAGATACACATTTTTATTAAAAGTAACTAGAGATTTTAGAACTTGGCCATTTACTCAAATTTGAAAATACGGCTGGTGCTGGCCATTTGGCCTGCAATCACTCAACTGCATACCATTTCGAAACATTAATCGCTAGTTCCGGCCTAGGAAGGGTTCGGAAGTTTTAGTCGATTCTCATAAAAATGTAAATGGGGCCATATAGCTGCCGGAACAAATTACTATTGCCAAAATCCAATTCATTATTTCCCAGTATGAATTTGTTTTACTCGTACATGAACAACAAATAAACGAAAAAAACTGGGATGGGATAATTGATATCGTCTTATAGAGGTATAGAATGAAAAAACTGGGATGGAATAGAATAGTTTCGTGTAAATAATAATAAAAAAAACCCTGGGCTAAAAAACTGGGATAACTTCACATGCTCGATTTTACCGGCAAAATGAGGTTACAGTATCATGTTATTTTCAGATTAATAATTGGTAAGTTCATTGAATCCTACCCAAATCATACTGCGCCTAAACAACAAAGGCAACAACTTTTGGCAGTCGAATTGGCAGATCTGCTGAATTCAAGTAGCTTGTAAGATGGATTTGATATGAAACATTCAAATCTTTGTGCAAAATACGCGAAACACTCCTTCGGCTGACACCTATATTCAACGCTAATTGTGCTGTTGAAATTCTAGAACTGTTATCAATGTCTGGTAATTCGATGGTAGAGTGTCCTCTGAATAGGGCCCTATGTATTAAACCTTTCTACGATTCGCATAATGGTTCACCTACTGGGCCCTCCCCGATTTGTTTGAGTCCTAACTGCCTCTGTACTAAAATTGGAGACTTTAGTACATAATACAGATGCACCACTATTCTATATGCATTTTCAATCCTGTTCATTTTAAAAAAATGTATGTACCATCTTGTTCTGGAAAAAATTAAATAAAACGTTCGACCATCCCATAACACGAAGAACTGTCCTTATTTCAAGGGGTATTCCAACTCGTTAAACTTTTACTCGACGAAAGTCTTAGCAGTAGTGACATTGGAGCTATTTCGCCAACGAGTTAATCTATCGACGGTGTTTAATATATATTGGACGCTGGAAGTGGTCCAATAAAGTTCTTATGAATATGTTCGAACTTTAAAGGCGGCAGATTGAAGTAACTAGGCTAAAATTCTGATTGTCGCTGAATTTTAGTAAGTTGGCCACGGAAACCTTACCGAAAATTAATTTACCAGTAGTACGCTTTATTAACCACATAATGACCACTTAATTGCAAGCCAGGGTTTGTAGAAGCTGCACACCTTCTAATCATCCAGAAATTGAGAGGTGTGAGACTGAACTAGTAATTTTCTAGATATTCCATTTTAATTTTAAGGCGCCAATATATTCGTACTTACGCAGAAAATGAGACTTTTGGTCTGTGTGCCGCAGTATAAGTAACGGGTGTTTCTTAAGCCTTCTTAAGCCCTTATCGAAGTTTATGTCTCGCTTCTTTAGAATAAAATGTGACACTATTTCACATTTTATATCATTTACCAGGTTGCTAGATTGAAAAATTCTGATATTCTACTCCGTTTCTATCACCAAATAAGTTGTTAGCGATATTTGAACGAAATTAGAGAAAGACAACTTGTTCGCATTTGTACTAATAGGTTGTGATAGCAATAGAAACAAAATAATTTTAGGAGTTTAGTAATACGAGAAATAAACTTCGATAAAGTATCGAAAATGTGATGCTATAACATGTCACCCCTGATAGAACTTGAAATTGTAAAAAATTAAATTTTTATGAAAAATATACTCTGGCAGATCTCAGTATAGGGAGTCTGGGAAAGCATCATGAATAGACTCACGCTTGAACAACGCTATGAAATTATTAAAATTTATTTTGAAAGTAGTCGACGATTCGAGCAACTTATAGGTGACTTCGTGATTTTTATGGCGCACATCAGCGTCCATCTGAGCAAGCCACCCGTCGAACTGTGAATAGATTTCGTACCACATACTCTCTAGAGGATGCAATAACATCAACACGTCGAAGGAATGGGCGTATTCTGAAGAGAATATCGCCGCTGTAAACGAAAGTGTGGAAGAAGATCCAAATTTATCGATTCGTTGTCTTTCTCAGGAATTGGGGCTCTGTCCGTCCACTACAGGATGGCGCTACGTGCCATACAGCGACCGCAACCATCGACTTATTAAAATGAAAAATTGGCCTCCAAGGTCGTGTGATTTGGCACCTCTAGATTATTTCCTGTGGGGCTACGTGAAGTCACTGGTTTATGCTGATAAATCAGCAACAATTGACGCCTTGGTGGCCAGCATTGTTCTTGTTATTCGTGACATACTGCCAGGAGTACTCGAAAAAGTGGCCCAAAATTGGACGTCCAGAATGCGTTTCGTCAAGATCAGCCGCAGTGCCCATATGTCCGAAATCATTTTCAAATATTAATGCCATGTATTGTGTTATTTTTTACAATTTCAAGTTCTATCGGGCCTAGAAAAACACCCGTTATTTTGGCTTAAAGCGCCATAATTTACGAAACGTATTTCTAGATGCAAATGATGCTCCCTTACATTGTTCAACATGTGTTTTGACAGGTGTGATCTGGATTCAACCGAACTCTAAGATACCTAGTCTCCGATAAGAGTAGAATGAAAAGTTCCACTGTTTTGGGAATCAAAATTCCACAAAATCACTCATCTGGTAAAAAACGATCACCTCAGTTTTCTTTATTACTTTCAACGAAACCGAAGGACTTGCTACCGAATAACAAAATGTAACATTTTAGAGAAACCCGTTTTGCACTTACAGGTTTTGCTCCGAATTGGTTTACAAACCCTGGTAATCACTTTATGGCATGGAAACGAATAATGAGCCTCCAGGAGCAAAATTCTGATAGTAGACAATTTTTATTAAATAACAAGACATAATTTAAATAAATTTATCAAATGTCAAACTTAAAAACAACACAAAATATGCCATTTATGTGTGGTGTACGGTGAACAAAAAGTTCGGATACGTAAAAACGCATATCAATGGAAGAGCTTCATTCGTTGTTCAAAAGCGGGGCAAGCAAATAGACCATTCTTCTTTCGGTAGAAAATCGGTTAGATTATCTCTGCACGACTGTTGCAGAAGCCGTGCGTGATGACGCCCCATCTTAATGGAAACAATAATACTTATCTCCGTAGAAAGTGTTGATGTTTGGTACCAAAGTTTTCTTTCTTTTCCGACGGATTTTTAATGAGATTTGTCTGTTTTGCTAATGGCGCCCCAAACCATAATAGGTAAATCACCCTGTAGATGTAGAATGTATTTTTGTCTCCTAGTTTCTATTCTTGTTGACTTAACTCGATCGTTGGGAATTGACTCTTTGCTGTAGCATAAATAATTTCTCATTAGAAAAGATGAATTGATCACCCGTGTGCCAGTCAAGTATTGAAGATCTCTCTCACACCGTTTTTCCTTTTCCTTGATGTGGCTTCTCATTTTTTCAAAGTATTTACTCCAAATGACTGAGAAATTCTCAATCCTTTGTTATTTTGCTTGTTGATCTTCGCGGAAGCGGTTCATTTACTGTCATTAAGAGAGCGAGTATCTGTGAACCAGTTTTATAGTTTTATAACAGTCAAGGATCTAACGGATACTAACTTTGATTAGCTAAAAACAAAATTGTGCCACTAGGTAAATACAAAATTTAAAAAGAGACAGTTGTATCGTGGTATTTGGTTAGATACGTGATTACATTGACGTACATGTCCCAAAAGCATTTCAGTTCTGCTAATTATAGATTGACGAAAAAAATTCAAATCGGACGAACCAGTCTTGAGATATCATCCGGGCCGTCTGAACCAATTTCTTTGGCTACGAACCTCCGAAACGTTGAGAAACGTTCTAGTGCCAGGACTTTGAGTCCAACTTTCTGTACATTATAGATTAGTGCGTGACTTCAGTTTCGATTTCATATCAGTAAGATTAGGTGCATGGATATTGGCTTGATTCACCACACTACCTAACATAATCAGAAAGAGCGTTGGTGACAACAAAGAGTGTCTCAGTAAGAGCGCCGGATTTAATTTTAAAGAAAAACACATTTATTTTTGAATTAAGCAAACATTTTAATTTCCTATATATAAAGAAAAATAGTTCCGATTAAACGTTAAATACAACATCAGGCAAAAAGCCACCACGAAACCTCTGACACAGAGTTATTCTTTTGTTGAAATTTTGAATAACGTTTTCGCATAAATATGGCTGTATTTCACCAGCAACGCGCCGTATTTCCTCTTTAAGATGTTCAACTGTTTCAGGCTTATTCACATAGTCCCAAAGAAAAAAGTCCATCGGTGTTAGATCGCATGATCTTGGTGGCCAATGTTGATCGCCAAATCGAGAAATGTCACGGCCTGGAAACTTAGTCTGCAGTAGCACGATTGTTACACGTGCTGTGTGGCAGGTCGCACCGTCTTGTTGGAAAAACATGTCCTCCACGCCAATTACATCCAATTCGGGCCACAAAAACTCCATTAACTCCGCCAGCCCAAAATGCACACCAAACAGTTATTCGCCGCGGTGGATGCATTGGTTGTTTGAGTACCACACGAGGAATTTCAGCACCACAAATCCGACAGTTTTGCTTATTTACGTATCCGTAGCGTTGAAAAAGTACCTCATCTGAAAAAATGATTTTCTTCGAAAAATCCGTATTAATTTGATGATGTTCCAACACCCAATCAGCAAAATTCGTTGCACAGTGCTTCTGGAAATGTTTAATTCTTGACCACGATGCCGAATGGAAGTTCCTGGATTCTCGGCCACAGATTCAATTACTGTGGCTATATTTTCGAGTGACCGACAAAGACGATGACGAACAATGATCTTCTGATCCATCAGCGTAAATTTGGTCTCAAATTTTGTAATTAAACGCCTCACTGTCGATTCATTTGGTGCATTATTGCGACCGAAAACTCGGCGTGAATGGCGAACTGTTTTCGCACAACTTTCACCATTTTCGTAATGTGTTTTTACAATAATTAAACGTTGTTGGCTTAAATGCTTATCCATATTCTTAAATCGCGTGGTCTGTACGTGACAACTGTCAAAAAATCACCGTACAACTCGTATTAACAAAATCGCGGCAAATTTAAAGCCGATGCTCTTGCTGAGACATCCTTTACGTATCTATGGGGTACGCTTCCATTTAAATTAAATTTGATGCGTTCTTTGACTTTGTATCATATATGCTGAATGTAGCATGTCTTTAAAGCTCTTGAATCAGAACTATAATAATGTTTGCAATGCTCTGCAATTTCGCAATGACTCTCATACCGAGATTAACCACTTGGGCTGTTCGATAGTGTGCTCCATGCCATAGTTGCAATTTCAAGACACACACAATGATTTAGATATTTTTCACCAGTGGGTAATGATAAACTCGCTTTTAATGAGAGATCGAGCCTACACTACTACTCTACAAGTAAATCAACCCATAAAATTCAAGAAAAGGTTGGTTTATGAGAAATATGCAATTTACTATCAAAACGTCAACAAAATGGCATCCAAAGCATCTAAGTTTTATAACTTCGTTTTAAAATCAAACTACCTAATCTATGTAATTTGTGAAACTTCATTAAAACCCGGCATAACGAGCAGTGAATTGACCATGATTACGTTGTCTATTCATTTTGGCATCAAAATAAATCAAAATGAATCGAATTTGTAAGTTACGTCAAATCAAAATACAGGTCATATCTCGATCAAATTCAAGGAAAAATCAAAGTAAATCCAAAACAATTTTGGAAATACTTTAGGAATAAACGCGAAATTGACCGATACCCTGCAAATATGACATATAACAATACCAGCTCCCCAAACTCAAAAGATATAGCTGACATGTTTGCGAAGTTTTCCAATCAGTCTATAAACCAAGCGTTACTAGTGGATTGTACGAACAACCAAGCAATACCAACGTAACAATAACTCCTCCTGTTATACCGGGAGTTTCTTTTAAACTGAGACGATCAAATATCTCGAAAAATAGCCACTCTACGGAAAAAATGTCCATAATCAAAATTTAATCATACCGCGGGGGAAATACATTAGTGCAAAAAAATAGTCCCCCACCCCCCGCTTTGTAGGTGGGGCGGGGGTAACTTTTAAACTAAGATAGGAAGCCATATTTTTTATTGCAGATACGGATTCTACGACTAAAAGTACGTATGATTTGAATGAAATATTTTGTTCGGTTCATGATAGATGGCGTTGTAATCGACGAAATTCAATTTTTTCAATTTCTCCTTCTTAGAACACACGCATTCGATCCTGCAATACGTTTGAAATAAAAAACATCACGTTTTCATTGGCAATACTCGAAATTCGTCATCAAAACAATTTATTCAGTTTTGTAAATCACATTTAACGTTTGTGTTATTTCTTATCTTCATGTTTTTCGTAATTGCAAAATAAACGATAAATTACTTTAGAATGGAGCGTTTAACTGTGCCAGAGAAAATTGAAATGGTTCTGGTTTATGGAGAAGCTGGCAGAAATCTTGAAAATGCTGTTGCTATTTACGCTCAACGTTTTCCGGATAGGATTCGTTCACGTGCTTCATTTGGCCGTACTATCAAACAATTTATTACTGATGGAAATGTTGAACCAAAAAAGAGGACCCGTATAGCAACAGTCACTGGAGAAAATAATGAAATTGCTGTATTGGCAGCAGTGGCTCATAATCCTCATGTTAGTACACGAGAAATAGTTCGCGATTCCGGATTGTCCCTCACCAGTGTTTGGAGAATTTTAAAACGGTACAAGTATCATCCATATCATGTGTCTGTACACCAAGATCTTCATGGCGCTGATTTCCAAAATCGGGTAACATTTTTGCAATGGGCACGTGAACAAATACAACAAACCCCCAATTTTTTTCGTTGCGTAATGTTCTCTGACGAATCGTCTTTTACAAACCATGGAACGGTTAATCGACACAACATGCATTATTGGAGTGTTACAAATCCGCACTGGCTTCGTCAAGTTGAACATCAGCGTCCTTGGACTGTCAACGTGTGATGTGGAATAATTGGCAACAAACTCATAGGCCCCCACATTATTGAAGGCAACTTGAATGGTCAAATGTACCGAAACATTTTGGAAAATGAACTGCCAATATTACTTGAAAATTTGAGCTTAGAAGTGAGACGGAACATGTGGTTTCAACATGATGGTTGTGCTGCACACTATTCGGTGGTGGCACGTGAAATACTTGATCGTGATTTCAATGGTCGCTGGATTGGTAGAGCTGGTCCGGTAAATTGGTCTGCCAGATCACCAGATCTTACTTCGCCAGATTTCTTTTTGTGGGGCTATCTCAAAGAAAAAGTTTACAAACAAGAACCAACAACACGTGAGAACATGATTGAGCGAATCAGCGTGTGCTGAAATTCAACCAGACACACTTCTCAGTTGTGTACAATCATTTTAAATGCATATTAATAAGTGCATTGAAGTCGCAGGCCATCTACACTTATTTTAACCTAAAATTATTTTATTCACCTGCCATTTACATTAATAAATTGTTTTGATGACGAATTTCGAGTATTTCCAATGAAAAAGTGATGTTTTTTATTTCAAATGTATTGCAGAATCGAATGCGTATGTTCTAAGAAGGAGAAATTGAAAAAATTGAATTTCGTCGATTACAACGCCATCTATCATGGACCGAACAAAATATTTCATTCAAATCATACGTACTTTTAGTCGTAGAATCCGTATCTGCAATAAAAAATATGGCTTCCTATCTTAGTTTAAAAGTTACCCCCGCCCCACCTACAAAGCGGGGGGTGGGGGACTATTTTTTTGCACTAATGTATTTCCCCCGCGGTATGATTAAATTTTGATTGTGGACGTTTTTGAGTGGCCATAATCAAAATGAGAGAGTGGCTCATAGAGTGGCTATTTTTCGAGATATTTGATCGTCTCAGTTTAAAAGAAACACCCGGTATATGAGGATAACATATTATCGGCTCTAAAGAGATTTGGAGACGGTTGTGGTCTTGACAATATACCCTCTTCTATTCTGAAGTAGTACGCTGACATGTTAGCAATTCCATTGTGTTACCTATTCAACCACTCCTTGAGCACCGGGGTGTTTTCCGAAAAATGGAAAATTTCAAAAATTACACCAATTTTTAAATCGGACAAACGAGGTGACGTTACTACATACGCTACAGAGGAATATCAACTACATCTTCAATTCCAAAATTGTTTGAATTAGTTTTATGCAACAACTTTAAATCCACAATTGCACGTCATATATCAATAAACCAGCATGGGTTTATGCCTGGTCGATCCACATCAACTAATCTGGTTGAATTCATCAGTAAAATAATTAATGAGATAGAAAACCATCATCAAGTTGATGTAGCGTACACGGATTTCAGTAAAGCATTTGATTCCATCCGCCATCATAAAGTACTCCGGAGTTTATTAGCATTTGGGTTTTCGCTCGATTACATAAATTGGTTCAAGTCCTATCTATCAAACCGGCGACAATTTGTAATAATGGTAAATGAGAAATCAAATATTATTACAGTTACGTCTGGTGTTCCCCAAGGATCTCACATCGGGACGTGGATATTTATTGTTTTTATAGATCAAATAACAGAGATAGCAAAAAATTCAAACGTGCTCATATTTGCTGATGACGTGAAAATTTTTCGAACTGTTAATGGAATGCTAGATACGAAGATACTTCAAGAGGACATCGATAGATTAAGTGAGTGGTGTGATCGAAACTCGCTTTACTTAAATATTAAGAAATGCAAGATCATGCCTTTCCATCGTAAGAGAAATCCGCTAATTACTTCCTACAAAGTAACAACAAAGTATTGCAAAGAATTAATGAGATCATAGATCTAGGGGTTACATTTGTCGAGAATGCCAGTTTCAATAGGCATATTGAAAATTGTACTGCGAGAGCTAATGCCATGTTTGGATTTGTTAAAAGGTGGACTGGGGAATTTAAAGATATTCCAACCTTATGTTCACTCTATTTCGCTTACGTTCGATCTCAACTGGAATACGCTGTGTCGGTCTGGAATCCATACTATGCTGTACACATTAAAAGACTTGAAAGCATTCAAAAGAAGTTTCTGATTTTCTTGTTAAAAAAGTGACTGGAATTACGACCACAATTTACCATTCCATGAAAATGTGGCTCGGTTACCTCCATACTCAACAAGTTGCACGGATTACAAAATATGCACGCTTGAAAATAGACGACTTCTCTTAGGTGCGGCTTTCATTGGTTACGTTTTGCTTGGTCACATTGATTCAGCTTACATTTTGGAAAACATATCAATTCATGTGCCTTGCAGAACATTTCAAAACCATGAATTTTTAGCACTTGAACACCATTCCACAAACTATGGAGAAAATAACCCCAGTAATAGGTCGTCTAAATCGTTCAACATCGTCGACGGCCTATTTGACTTTAATTTATCAACGGACAAGTTCAAAAATATACTTAAGAATTATTTTTTAAATTTTTAATTGTTAAATCAAGATTTGATTTATATTTCTGTGTTTTAATTTAATAAAATAAAAATACGGCTATATTGTGATGGTGTGAGAAGCTCTGTCGAAAACCCTGTCTGTTCTTCCCGCAATAAAAATTCGCTTCTTGGCGATATAACGCCAGCACTTTATGTATTGTGTTAAGCAATGTGGTGACCCTTCATCAATTAAGGTAGCCACATTTCTTTGGAGTCATCACATGTAGAGATAATAAAATACTCTAGATCGTGGAGTATCATTTTCCTCATTCTGTGATCAATGAGATTGTACTCCTTCCTCAGGTTTCTTAGTAGTGTTTAGGAGCAGTCTTGCTTTAGCAATAGTTCAAACCCCATTCTCTATTAATTTTCATATTTCAGCACGTATCGATGGAATTTTACGATTTTGCACAGATCTCTCTTGACGCTCGTAGCTTAGGATCCGCGTAATCGGAAATTATTTTCATCCTAAATCCATCTTGTATGGCTGGATATTGCAGTTTGATAACGTCATACTGTTTTATACCATTGGTAATGAACACCTGCCAGTCGCACAAGAACATTTGAATACCAAGTGTATTTGTGTGCATCAGGAAGGGGTAATTTTGTACCACCTTTATATAGTTGATGACTGAAACAAAGATCAATAACCGTTTCTTTGTGGTCAGTATCTACTCGAACTTTGGCGTTGAAATCTCTGATAATGGGCTTAATATTTGCGGTTCTATTGGAACTCAATTCAGACTCGGGCAATTTCCGACAACTACGAGTATGTGAAACAACGTTCCACGCCTGATCCTTATACCCTTGTATGAAAGCCAAAAGCCATATATCATGGCGAAAAGTAGTGTAAAATTAATGGTTAAGCCTAGCACATATTATCAAACAGATAACAGATTTTTTAACAAAATTTTTTTTATGTACCGAACCGATTGTGACAGAACAGACAACATTATCGAGAATTGTATTTTGTATAATTTAATTGGCTGCAAATGATAATATTTCATCACATTGTGCCAGTAGCAATTTCAATAAAACACACGTTATCAAATGCGTTAGTTCCAACTTCAATTGCACGTGACCAAATAAAATTGTATGCAAATTAAATCAAGACATTTTTATGGAGTCTCTTAACAGACATTTCCATTATAATCTCTAAATGAAATGAAAAACCATAAAATTATAACTGAAAATTAATTCTTCCGGAGAATTTTAATTATAATTTATACGAGTACTGTGTATGTATGTATGTTGATATGGTATGTTGTGTGTATTAATGTTATGCTACTAAAGTAAATATTTTATGAGTAATGGCGTATTGTGTATTTGCGAGTGAGGTGGTTTCCTGTATTTTTGCACGAGCTTGGTGATTAATGACTTCCATTTTTTTATGTATTTTTTCAGATCGGAATAGCAAATTAATTTATTGTATATAATAATGACTAGTCAAGATGAAAATTATCCGCTTAAACCAACACCGTCAGATGGGCCGAGTGGTGCAGAAAATGGAGGTTATCCAAAGAAAAGGTAAGATAAAATACATAAACTAGAAACACACATCCTTAGAAAATTTACTTATTTATTTAAAATGTATGATAAGTCGTGTACTGCGAGCGGATCTACCGAAACGATATAAATGTTTTTTTCCTAGATGAGAATTATTTCTACTGAACGGGACCTAGACGTACCATTAGGATTCTTATCGTATCATAATTCAAAACTATACAGTGCTGGGGAAAAAAATTGGGCAAACATATTTTATTGCAAATTGGAGTCTTTTTTTGCTAAAATTACAAAACTTTCGAAAGCAACGGGCTTATTGTTTCATTTTAAATAACGGGTGTTTCAACAGGTGCGCTTCAACTTTTTTTCGATAGGGACGGCGAACGACGCCATATTTTTTATTAATCGTTTGTCATTTGGAAACTTCATTAGTATACATTTCATCATGGAACGCTACCGGCTACACACGTGAACAGCGATTGCAAATCGTGCAAATTTTTTATCAAAATAATCGTTCTGTTGCTGCTACTTTAAGAGCATTACGGCCATTTTACGGTCCATTTAACAAGCCAGCCCGTTCGACAATCGACCGTATAGTGGCAAAATTTGAGTCTACGTTTTCGCTACATAATGTTCCGGTGCCCTTGAGAGCAAGAAGTGCTCGAAGTGTTGAAAACATCGCAGCCGCCAGGGCTTCAGTTCAAGAAGACGCGAATGTGTCGCTCACACGACGTTCGCAACAATTGGGCCTTTCTGTGACATCATTGTGGCGAATTTTACGTAAAGATCTTGGCTTACATCCGTATAAGATCAAGCTGACACAACAACTAAAGCCGTTTGACCATTTGAAGCGACGCCGATTCGTGAATTGGGGCGATGAGGCTCACTTTTGGCTAAATGGATTTCTCAACAAGCAAAATATGCGTTACTGGGCAGGAAGCAACCCACACGTGATTCATGAGGCACCATTGCATCCCGAAAAAGTCACTGTTTGGTGCGGATTACATGCCGGCGGCGTCATTGGGCCATATTTATTTATCGACGATAACGATCACTACGTTACTGTTAATCGAAATCGATACCGCGATATGATAAACGATTTGTTTTTGGCCGCAATTGAATGGAATGGACTTGGACGACATGTGGTTTCAACAGGACGGGGCCACATGCCACACAGCACACGATACAATCGCGTTATTGAAGACTAAGTTCGATGAGCGTGTTATTTCGCAAAATGGGCCCGTCCAGTGGCCGCCGCGCTCGTGTGATTTGACACCTCTAGATTATTTTCTTTGGGATTATGTGAAGTCATTGGTCTATGCCAATAAGCCGGCGACGTTGCAAGAGCTCAGAGCCAGTATAGATCGTGAAATTGCTGGAATTTCGGCCGATTTATGCGAAAGAGTGGTCGAAAATTGGGTTCAAAGATTGGACTTCGTAAAACGTGCACGCGGTGGTCATGCAAAAGAAATCGAGTTTCATACTTAAATGTCCCCCCCCGAAAAATGCCAAAATATTCAAAATACTTTGATTGGAGTTAAAGTAATGGAATAAATTAAGCACCTAATTATTAATTTTAGAAGTTCTATCTTTAATATCAATATTTTGTTAGACCGCCTTTTGTTTTTAGTACACCGGTACAACCCCGCAACTGATGTGCAAAAAAATTGGTCAAGAATTATTTTATTTTACGCCTACCGTTCTTGGCCGTCATTAGGGTACTGATGTTTTATTGCCTGTAATTTTGTTTTTGAGTATTAATAGTGCATATTTTGTAAGATTAAGTTATTCTGTAAGTGATCCTATAGTCAAATAAAGAATAAAGTGCAATTTTAGTTTAAAAAAATGGGAAAAGTTAGTGAGCAGTGTAAAAGCAATATGTCGATTTTGGCGTGAGAAAATTTAACCACGCGTGAAATAGCAGAAATATTAAACATTCCTAAAAGTACTTTCGTGTGGAATATTGCAAAAATGCGAGAGATGGGCAGTACACAAAGCAAAAAAGGCTCTGGAAGGCCCAGAAAGAACACGCCAGTGGAAGATCATTTCATAATATTACAATGTCGTTGGAACCGTTTTAAAACTTCATCGGACATAAGACGGGATGCTGAGCGAGCAACGGGAAAACAAATTTCAGCCATCTTGGTAAGAAAAAGACCTGAAAGCACTTAAACCAGTCCAAAAGCCTGAGTTCACATTACTAGTGAAAAAAAAGGTTTGCTATGGACCCAGGAACATGTTTCTTGGACTCCAGAGATGTGGAATGATGTGATTTGCTCCGATGAATCAAAATTCAAGTTGCATGTTGGAGATGGAAGAATTCTCGTAAGAATAAAACAGGGCGAGAGGCTTAGCAACGAATGTCTTTTAAGACTTCCACCGAAAAATGAAGGAGTTATGGTCTGGGGATGCTGATTATCTTCAGGTCCTACATTCATTCATTCGTCGTAGCCAACATTTCCGAAAAAATTTTCGTTAATTCGTATACCTAGGTACTAAGAATTATTCAAATTTGTATCGGTTTACTTAGCCAATTTTCATGTAAATCAATTAGCGCAGTCAACCGATACCAGTGTTTGTACATTTCAGCCGTTATAATTCAAAAGTTATAACGTTACCGTCCCTAGTCACGGGGAGACAAGTACATTCCGTTTTACCGGTCTACTATTGTACACTGTTCCGTTCTTTTAAAACGTTCATCAGTTCAGCACAATATGGCTGAAATTGCGGGAGTAGGTCGTTGCTTAGTAATATAGACAGTGGTAATTCATGTATGATCATGTTACCAAGCCACTTATGTTTTAGGACATAACCGTCACCTCGCTACATTCGAAAAGTAGGTGCTTAACGTCTTCTACTTCCGATCCGCATAAACAATTGCACTGGTTCGTTATCTTAAATCTCTGCAGGTATGCTTTAAACTTACCATGTCCAGAGATAACTTGGCACATCGAGCTCGTCAGTGGTAATTTCATTTTTAGTCTTTCTTTTATATCAGGAATGAAGCCAAAAGTATGCCTTCCATTGGCTGATTCATTCCACCTTCGTTGCCAGAGGTCAATCGCCATCGCTTCTATATCATTTTTACTATTATATTGATCCTGCCTACTATCAGCAGTATCTACATATTCACCTATATTATTTTGGCCACGCCTTATTAGGTGGTACAAGTTCGCTCGTTTTTTGATTAGAATAACAACCAGGAGTACGCCAGCCAGAACCACTACAGCATCTTTAGATACCGTTCGGTAAGCTTTGATTACCCCTAGCAGGATATTCCTCTGAGCACTTTCTAGTGATCTGATATGGTGACAGTTTAACCTATCATACCAAGCAACCGTGATTAAGTCCCCATCCTTCTCTTGACACTCTCGCCAAAGAGTGGAATAGCTTCTTAGCGTTTTCACAGACTCTGACAGACAGAACGTGGGATGCTACGCCCATTCGTTCATCAAGGTCAACACCTAGATATCTAACGCACTTAACCATTTTCATGTTTTTACCGTTTAGTGATATTGTTGGTGGTCGACTAGAGTCAAATTTGCCCTTTAGTTGCAGCATCACTGTTTTTTCTGCTGATATAGTGACATCTTATTTACTTCACACCATTGGATCATTTTATTTATTGCGATTTGACCCCGGCGCTGAAGTTCGAGTCTCGAGTTACCATGTATCAGAATGACTTTGTCATCCGCGAAAACAATTTCCTCAAAGTCGTTGATCATGCTTGTGTTAAACACGATATTAGACTAGAGGACCCAAAATAGAGCCCTGAGGACATCCTTTTATAATTTGCTTTAAAACAGAACCATACATGTCTCTGATTATTGCGTATCGATTACTGAAGTAGCTCCTAAAAATATTCATCGTGTTTCTAGGGAGATTGTAGACCGATAAACTTGCAATGACACTAGGCCACGTAAGATTATCAAATGCTCCGGCAATGTCCAAGAAAATACCCATAACATATTTAGAACTTTCGGTGTTGACAGTGTTGGTTAGGCGGACTATCGCATCCTCAGTAGACATGCTACGTCGAAATCCGAATTGCTTGTCCGAGAACAGTCCGCTTTGTTCAACTCGCGGTACAGTGCGAGTGGCAAGCAACCTTTTTAGGAGCTTCCCCATAACTGGTAGTAACATTATGGTTCTATAAGATTTCGAACATAGTGGATCTCTATCACCAGGTTTCCTGATTATGATCATTTCACCCTTTTTCCACACCTTGGGGAAGTAACCAAATTTTAAGCAGCTGTTTAATAATTTAACTATGCTAGACCCTATGACGGGCCATGCCAGCTGGATTATTTCAGCGTTCAAATTATCCAGTCCAGGGGACTTGTTACGCTTGAAGCAAGTTAAGGCACTGGTGACCTCCTCCCATGTAAATGGGGGGGGGTCTTCCGCATCGTTCCAACTACGGTCGGTAGCGATCTCGCGCATTTCTGCTTGAGGTCCAGTTTCGTCTGGCGTTTCGTTCGGAAGAAGTAAGTTAAGTAACTCCAAGCGTGTGTCATGCCACGTATCAGTGACGACTCCATTTGCCTTCCTGATGGTGTTTAAGACTTCTGGGGATCTTGCTTTGCCAGCGGCAAATTTATATACAAGTCCCCAGACTTCATGGAAGTATTTATTTCTTGCTGCTCTAAAGCGAGATAATTTTAACTCTTTTGCTATTTGGTTCCTTTCCGCCTGGTAGGCTCTTCTAATCTTGTGCATAGAACATCTAAGTTTCCTTAGATTAGAGTTCCACCAACTGTTCTGTTTCTTCGCAACTCTCTTCTTAGGAATTAAGTTGTTGCAGACACTGGCTAACTGTGCTGAGATCAGCTCCTCACGAGAATCAATTTCATCTATCGAATTTATTTCTGGAAGTGCTTCTACACTGTCCCAAGAGCCAACCAAGTGTCTAGCAAACAGATCCTAATCGGCTATCTTAATGGCGAATCTCGGAGTTTTGCTACTTGCAAGCGGACTGCTCTGAGGCGAGTTTGATAAATTAAACGTAATGACTCTATGGTCACTAGATGTCCAACTTCCTCTAACACACCATCCAACTATCGAGCCCAGCAAGGCTCCATTGACTATGGTTAAGTCGATATTGGGGTTCCCATTAGACGAGAACGTCGTTGGGTGCCCCTGCAAGTTCATTATGAAGAGGTCACTCATAAACACGAAGTCCTCTACTTTTCTTCCGTTTTCATCGGTTAAACGGTTATGCCACATTTTACTTCTTGCATTGAAGTCTCCGAGGATCATTACCTTTTTCTGTTGACCCGATAGAGAGCCTAAGATCGTTTCGATTTTGCACAGATGGTACTCGATCGGTTCACTGTATTGGGCATATACTGAAAATAGGTAGAGTGAACCAGCTTCCGATGATATTTCAACACGTGTGCAGTGGCTATCGAAGAATGACTTAGTTTCATAATGCTTCCAGCATTGTGAATACTAATTGCAGTTTTGGGATTCTCAGAGCAGCCTGTAACTACTCTGTCTGTAGAAGGCATGCCACTGATTTGACCATTGACCGAGTGTGGTTCTTGCATACATAGTATATCTATGTCGTGAGTGGAGATGCGTTCACATATCTCTGATCCGACTATTTTAGCGCCCTGCATGTTGAGGTGGGCGATCCGTAGGTTGCTATTACAATGTCTTTGATTATGACTAATCATCATGTTTAGTTCTTAATTTCAAACGTTGCACAGCACTTTTGTATGCGTTACAGGAAACGCAACCTACTTGGTGGTCATGAGTTTTTTTGCAATTTCTTGCCGCTTGCGCACTGGCTGGTTTGTCTTTGTTGGGACAGACCTTGTAGCCATGACCATAATGTGCACAGTGAGAGTAGGTCTCTGCGCGCACCCTATAATTCTTTGCAATGTGACCATATTACTGGCACCTAAAGCACCTAATTGGAGTCACAAACTCTCCCACACTGCATCGTACCCAGTCCACCTGCAGTCTTCCACACTTTAGCAACATGTTTTTGGTTTCTGGTTTGACTTCTACCACCCAGTGAACGGTCTCTTTATTTCTCGCATCGGTTCTATACAGAACTTTAAAATCTTTTTGATCTAGGCAGTTTTGGTTTATTAGGCAGTTTTTAACCATGTCGCCATCAAGCTCAGAGCTTACATCAAAGAAAATCACTTTAGGTAATATCTTAACAGGTTCTGGTTCGGTGGCTTTTAGATCCACGCCTTTCAACTTGGTATTTTCCGTGAAAACCTTCAAATCCGAGGAAGAATCAACAGTAACTGCAACACCATTAGGTCCAGCGTTAGTTACATAGTGAATCTTTATGTTAGATTCACTAGGACGTAATCTCGGTAGTCGAAAGGCTGGAATCATTATCTCTAGCTGAGATAATTATCCGTTTTGTTTCCGTCTTATTCTGCCAACGCTTTCTGTTTCTCCGTTTCTTGCGTTTCTTACCGAAGCTTCTGTTAAAGCTTTTCGGCGAGACTTGCAAATTTAATTTTCAACGGGACAACGTTCCGTGCCATACCGCCATAGTTGTGAGTTATTAATTTTGAATTGTAGATAGAAAAATTGCCTTTCAGATAAACATAAATAATTTGTTAAAAACTTGTTTTTTTTCTTATCTCGTCATTTAAAGGTAAAAAAGTACTTCGAAGAAAGAAGTATCGATGTGTTGAGCGGGCCCCCGTATAGTCCAGACTTAAAATCCCATTGAAAATATTTGGTCTATAATGAAGCTAAAAGTAGCAAGAAAGTGCCCAGAATCGATTCAAGCTTTAAAAAGTTTGTTGATGACGATTTGGGAATCCACACCTCCTACGACTTTGAAAAATTTATCAAATTCAATGAATCGGAGGTGTATTGCTGTAATAAAAGCAAATGGCGGTCCAACAAAATATTAATATTAAAGATTGAACTTCTATAAATAAATAAAAAACAAATAAATAATACAAAATAGGTGTTTAATTTATTCCATTACTTTAACTCGAATCAACGTATTTTGAATATTTTGGCATTATTCGTTTCATCATTTTCATTTTTCGGGGTTTTTCTCTAAATTGCAGGTACATTTTTTGTTTCAAAAAATTACGTCATACATGTATTTAAAATGAAACAATAAGCCAATTGCTTTCAAAAGTTTTGTATTTTTAGCAAAAAAAGACTCCAATTTGCAATAAAATATGTTTGGCCAATTTTTTTTCCAGCACTGTATATGGTTAAAAGACGATTCCGACAGTCAAAAAACCGACAAACAAAAGAACGACAAATGGTCGACATGGATAAAAACGCCGACATCGTTAAAAGTCCCAGACCGAGAAAATCTGGCAGAAACGAATTCCGACATCTACAACAGATGGACAGTGTCAGAGACTTACTTGAACAAAAGGTAGACAGATAAAAGGTGGACGAACAAAAGTAAGACGTGAAAAAAATCTAACATAGCCTGGAGTATTCCTCCGATGGTCGATTAACTCTTTAACTGTCAGAACAAAACGACAATTTTTCGCATAATGTCGTGCATACATCGTGTTATATTCAACGAATCTTTATTTATTCACAATAGCTGGTATTATTGTCTCCATTGAAAAATAATTAAACAGGGAGATAAAGTTTTTCGAAACAAAATTAAACAGTTACAGCGTTAAAAACAAAATAACGATTTGGGCCATAGCCGATCTGTACAAAATACTATCATCAAAAGGGCTCCGAAACAACAGACGGATATATCAAAGGACTGGTAAGAACGAAAATTCAAAATTGTCAAATTGCCGATATGGTCATAAGACTGGCAATAAGAAATATCTGCGATATGTACGAAAAATCATGAAATGCAAAATGTCGGCATCGAAGTTTTTTTTTAACAACTTTATTTATTTATTGAATCTTTCAAACATGAAAATAACAATAAGTTGTCAAACCTTATCACTAAGGTAATTATGTAAATCTGCGGGAGCAGTATCTACTTCTCATCAATAAGTAAACTTTATAATTTTATAATCTATGTAGCCATCGTTTTCTTCTTTAATCGTGAAGACATAGGATTATAGGAATATCTTTTAGATGCTAGTTTCTATACTGCATAGCTGATCCGCATCTTTTGTAATTCGTCTTTGATAGTTAGGATGCTAAGGTCCTTATGTATATTTTTTTTACAAACCAGGGTGCTCCTGTAATCACTCTGAGAATTTTTGACTGTGTTCGTTGGACAATGTCAATATTCGAATTTGAGGTTCATTGCCATAATTGACACCCATACGACCAAATTGGTTTAATCATTGTGTTATAAAGGAGAAGTTTGTATCTAGGTCGATGGTTGAATATTTCCTCATCAACCAGTGCATTTTAGCAATTTTTAATTTGATATGGTCTCGTTTCATTTCAATATGTTTTCGCCAAGTTAACCGTCGGTCCAGATGGACGCCTAGATATTTTGCTCCGTTTGATTGAGGGATTTGTATTCCGTCCAAGTAAGGCTATTTAATGTGAATGTTACATGGGTCGATTTCTCTTCATCTTCCATTGCCTTGGCCACATTTCGATCTCATAAATATATTGTTGCAGAGTTTCGAATTGCCGTTTTGGCTACATACGAATGCCGTATCATCTGCGAAAGTAGACGTCATAATTTGTGAAGACGTTGGTATATCTGAAGTGAAAATTAAATGTAACGTTGGGCCACGCACACTACCTTATGGTAAAGTACTAGAGCCAGAATGTTTTTCTCGCTCGATTTAGAGGTATTGTACGACTTCATAAGTTGGTAAATTTCTGACAATTTAAGATTAATTTTATGAAGCAGACCATCGTGCCAAACTTTATCGAATGCTTGGGAAACATCCAAGAAGACAGCGGAGCAGTATTGTTTTCTTTGTATACTGACCTTATTTCTGTAGCTACTCGTTGCACGTGCTCAATGGTTCCGTGCTCGGCTCTCAAACCAAATTGATGATTAGGGATGATATTTCGTAGTTCCGAGTGATTCTATCTGGACGAGACTTTGATATGATCCTTGCCAGGCTTTGGGATCATTTTTATCGTTGACAATTTTCAGCACTCAGACATATTTCCTGATTCGTAAATTGGATTGAATATTTGATTTTACCTGTAATTTGGTCATAGACCCAGGGGATTTTTTTAATTGAATTTGATGATTTCCTCACATGTCTGATTGCTACATTTTCTGTTTGAACCACCGATAATCCAAAGTTTGGAGTGAATACACTTTCAAGGTGATCGAAGCCAAGGTGAAGCTCATTCACCGTTAGAAAGACGTATTAGCGGGTTGGGTTGCTGAGGCCGTTTAAGGTATTTAGTGATCTTCCATAATGAATAGTTTGTGTCCGAATGAGGAGATAATTCCCTAGTTTTCTTTTTGCCTGATTAAAGTTATGTTTAGCATCTGGCGATCGATTAATTTACCAGATGCGTCTTAAGCGACGTTTCTCTGTTAACATTTTTTCTATTTCAGCGGATGTTATGGTGCGTCTTGTATGTTTGCTCTTTGGTTTAGGAGAGGCTGAAATAGCGGCGTTGCGACCACTAAATCATTAAAGTTTTCCATAGCAATCTTTATATCGTTAGCCATCTGCAGTGTAGACGTCAGATCGATATGTGAACTGATGTACACCTTGAATTTCAACCAGTTAGTGAAGATTCGTTAGATAGTTGTTTGTAGAACATGGCTTTTAGCTCAGTGTTGTAGTAAGACCGGAGAGTGGTCAGAAGACAATTCTAAAAGTGGTTTAGCTTGGATTATTTCTCGGTTTATTTTACTTGTGACAGCAAAATCAAAAACGTCAGGGATTTTTCGACGATCAGTAGGCCAATATGTTGGATGGCCACACGACGCGACATCTTAGTGGTTTTCTTGAATAACATTCATTAATTTACGTCGCCTTGGAGTAGCCAATCTTGAACTCCACTAAGTATGTTTGGTATTAAAGACCCAGGGTTGCAAAATTTTTTGTAGATATCTGCCAAAACGTTATTATTTGGAGGGCAATATATTGAAGTGATGACTAAACTTTCTTTGTCCAAGTCCACACTTACAGAGGCTGCTTGAATTTTCTCAGTGCTATATTCATTGAGAACATAATGGCAAATCCGCTTTTTATAATAATAGCAGTTCCTCCTCGACTTCTGCCCAAGGGATTTTTTGTGTCATAAACTTCGTAACCATTTATTCCGAAATTGTGTTTATCGGTTAAGTGGGTTTCAGAAACTAATATAAGATCAATTTCATGTTCTTGTTTGAGTTTGTGTTAGCTTAAACCGTTTGCGTGCCAGTGGCATATCTTCAGATAATTTATCGGAAACATTCTAGTTTCTGGGTGATAATGGTTTGATTTTGTAGCATTGCTTGCAGTATATTTTGCATTGTTGTCATTAACTGCATCATCAGTTGCAAGCAGTTATTCAGAGTAGGTTCAGCATTTGGGGATCTATCTTGGAGAACGCTTGCGTATGTTGGTTTGTTGGTTGGTGTTCCGGGCAAACGAGAGCCATTTGGCGTATGCAAAGGTATATTATTCTGTGCATCTGGTGTAGTTTTATACAGCCTGCTGGGACGTGAAAATTGACTAATATTTTTGTAGATCCTCGGTAGTTTCCAGTGTGGATTCCACCGCAAATGTTGAGGACTTTAGTTTTTGGGCAATTTTTGGTTTGGTGTAGTTCCCCGCATACAACGCACACTGATATCAACTTGCAATATGTCCTTAAGTGACCATATCCTTGGGGTAGTTTAAACACTGTATTGGTTCGGTTCTTCTCTAGTTTATATATTGAATGAACTTCTCCCTTTTCGGTGAACGTTTCAAATCGGTTTATAGCGGTATTTTGAATTTTTCGAAGTTCGATTTCTTATTTATCAGTAGTTTTTCTATTTTTGGACTATCCCTTTTCCGTTTTACATTAGTATATCGATCGATGCCAGTTTGTGCCATATGTACATTACGTTTAGAGCACCTATCTTTAAGGCTTGTGTCGCTACTGTGCTTTTCGAGGAGTTTATTTATCGGGTCATCTACCAATTCTGGCTTCATAAGCACCATTGAAGTTAAAATTGATCGTGTGACTGTACTTGTGACGGACGATTTTATAAGCGATCTTGTCACTGTACCGCTTTTTAAGAAAGGAGTGTTCAATAACGTAAAGGTGTTGTTCTTCCGTCAGCCGTACGGGGTATTGATTCAAAGGTATTGATTGTAGTAACCAAGCGTTGAATCACTGCGGTCGCTAGATATCGATGACTGGCAACCTACTTGCTCACTCCCGAACACCGTAACGTTGTTTTCCATGGTTGTCTCCATTGAGTACTTAGATTCTGGGTTCGTTCCTTTAGCATTTTATACATACTGCCAGGTTTTTTATAGCCGTTCCTAACATGAAGAACTGGCGCTGGAAAAATCCACCCCTAACACGGAGAACAGACGGTTCAGGATTTGTCATGGGTATTTTCCCCTCAAAGAAAGTAGCTAGGGTTTTACCGCGCCCGTACTCGTATAAAACTTTTAGCATTACTCCGGGTGCAGCGCGAGGAGCTTGTATAACCAGCGCACCCTATCGAAAAACTAAACTCTGAGAATGTTTGTTTAATTTCAGAATCTTACACCACCGCCTTTACTATAAAATTAATGAGCCTGTTGCTCGTAAGGGTCAATAAATTTATTTAAGGAAACTCTTGTAGGCTCCAACTAATGGATAGGTTGTTAATCTAGATGTAAAATAATTTTATTCGGCTAAAGATCGGCCATTCGGATTTAAGCGTAACTCAGCGACATTTTGGTAATCAAAACTTCAAAAAATATTAAGCATTTTACAAATAAAAAAGCACCCCATAAAAATGTTTTATATATTTGTATGTATTTATCGATGTAGAATTGCCCAACAATCAATGATGGGAAAGTCATTCTATTTGAGGGTAATTAATTAAAAGTTATACCGTAATTTCTATAAAAGCTTCAATCAAGGCTAACTCACTTAAATTTTTTTATTTAAATTAATGGACTTCCAGAATATATGCGAAAATACCGGAATTAATCTCTGAATAATTTCCAAATATTTACTAAACAATTACTCCGCTACTGGAACTCACCTGAAATATTCCTACAATAATTGTTCCACTTTTATTTTACCAACACTAGATCACAACATCAAATAATTTCCATAATAATATATTAATTCACTTAATTCACCACTTATAATTTTTAATTACACCACTATTAACACTTTACACCACTTATTATTTTCCCGCTATTCACTTTTGCTTCTAATCTTTCGCGTACCCAATCTCCCAAATGTCACACCAAGACTTACATTGTGTTTGTTGCACTCGTATTTTACATCAATAGATTCGCCTAGATTTACTCTAGATTTCTGTTCTAGGCTACTATAATGCGCTATACAACAAAACTGTTATAAAACCATCTTTAGTGCCACTATTCAACCCGAGATGTCATCAATCTCACAAAAAAATAATTTTAATGTTCTAAACATTAAACAACCAATAATGTCTCGCAATGTCGAATTAATTATTTATCAACCCAATAGGCGAGCTCGTAACACTATTAAAACAGTTATACGGTATCTTATATAAAGCTCCAAGGGAGTGGCGTCACCATTTCTGAATTAAATAAATTGGCTACTAAAGACGATGTAAAGGTCTTAACTCGAATGCTCTGAGACAGATCTAATTTTATTCTCCAGGATTATTTCAAATTCAAGAAAACAAAATTGTTCAAAGCACGAAGTCCCGGTACCAAACTTTTGTATTTTTTTTATCGATCATTAAAAATTTGGCCTATTTGAGAACTTTCAAGTTCAGACCTTTTCATTGACCACAGCACCGAGTCACTATATACCTAGAACCCAATTTATTTAAATCAGAAATTTTGACTGACGTCAAAACATTGGAGCTTCATATAAAATATGGCATATTTAAATAATTACCGTCAAATCCCATCAATGATTGTTGGACGATTCTACATCGATAAAAAAAAAATTGGTAAGGGGGCTATGTGCTTTGGGTAATTTTGTTTTCATCGTAAGGATTAACCGTGGTTTTGACCATACGTCCAGACCTTTACATCGACGCCAACATCGAGTCGCTAATACTCCTAGAATTAAATTTATTTAAAATAAACGTAATGATGCTATAACCTTGAATCTTTACTATAAAATGCGGTATAACTTTTTAACTAATTACCACCAAATAAATATGAGTTTGTTTTAAAGTTGTCCACAAGATGATGAATTTTGCCCACCCAAGATCTGATTTTATCACCACCTGCACATTGCATAGCTGATTGCCAGCCTATACTGGCATGGAAGATAGGTCGGCCCATGAGTTTTCCACTCCGACAGGGGGTCATAGATGTGTTCCATTTCATCACAGATCGTAATATGTTGATGAAAATCTCTTTGCATCCTGCCCCTATCGGGATTCGTACCCGGTACCTCCCGACCCAAACGCCAAAGCTTTAACCACTGTTCCATTTGGTCGGTACAATAAATTTTGCTTACAATAAATTCAAAAATAATTTAAGGAAGGCCACGGTACTATCCGCATCTGAATCAACTATCTCATACCATCTACCATCGTAAACCAAACCTTGAGGTTCATATAACCATCTACTTTTCTTACTGACGAGAGCGGTCCTAATATAATACATCGCCTATACCTAAGAAGTTGCATCGGTATGAACTTCTAATGACCTACCCAACAAGCAAATGCCTAGTACCGATTTATACGTCAATTGAAGTTCAACTTTGTTAAAAACTTTTTCTTGTGTCTCACTACACATAAAAACGCCGTACTTTCTAATCAAATTTGGATCGCATACTTCCAGGGATCTCTCAGGTGCTTTCTGGCATTGAAAATGTTTCAACTGACAACAGTTTTTGCGATACTCTCGCTCATCCTAGGGACAAAATATTCAGTAACACTACTGTAAAAACTACTTAGACGTATTCAGTGTTAATTTGGCACCTCTTCTCAGGACTATACAAATATAAGACCGATGACAAGAAAGATTTTGCCATAACGATGATATCGTCGAAATATATATACAAGACACGTAATCCTTTTAGTAGGCACTCGATTAATCGCTCAAAAGTCGTAGAGCCATTGCATAATCCAAATGGCATTGCATCAACGGATTTTTCTGTTAGCATTTCACTCAGGTACTTACCTCTTCACATTTTCTGATGGTTGTCCCGTTCTTGATTGTTTTGTACTTATTCTAGAGATTTAGAGCTCTATTTCGAACTCTATCGTCGTTATTTAGTATTACTATGGCTTTATTGATCATTAATTATCTAATTCCTTGTCCAGTTCATTAGCTTATATAGCCCACAACTTGGGTGACCCAAAACCTCCTTCCAATCTTCCCCAAATAATTGTTTCTGTGTTTGGTGACAGCTTTTCTCGGTGGTCAATTATTACTGGCCTATTGGTTGTTACATTTGATCGTTGAGACGAAGTTGAATCTCAACATATCAGTAGCTCAGGATCTCTCGCCTAACATCCAACACGAAGCCATTCGTTCTCGTAAAGTCCATACCAAGAATGATCTCATCGACAATATCGTGTAGTTCGTGTTGAAAACTAGTAATCCGAATTCTTATTTTCGTTATACTTTCTTACCTAGGGTGAATGCACTGTCACCAATCGCTGTTTGCAATTTCAACACGTTGGCTGGTTGTGCGCTTTAACTGATGAGATGCTTTTGAACAATCGTGTGTGTTGCTTGTTGTGTCTAAAGTAATTAGTTACACAACTTTTCCCGTCAATATCACCACTTATTTTTAAGCTGTCACCCCTTTGTGCTAAGCTGAAAATAGGGATGGAGGTCATGGGCAATCAGTTGTGGGAGCCAGCTTCTGCCCATCTAAGCTGGCTCGTTGGAGTTTAACGACCCTTTACTTGGGTATTTGCCCTTTGCCAATGGTTTGTCTTCCTTTGATTTCCGCTGCATTGGAGATGGTGGCCTATCTTGCTTTTGTTGGTTTTCCCAGCATTCCCGCGAGATCCCCCGTGTCACATGTCGTGCCCGCTCGATATTCCTCTCGGTGTATATTTCAATCCGCCGTACTTTAAGTGGTGGCTTGATAATACTTTGTTCTCAATAGTCTCATTAAATAAAGCACAAGCAATGATTTCAACGAAAGATCGAGGCGACAAAAGCACCGCTCTGCATGTCTCTGGATCCCGAATGCCCTCAATGAAAGCATCCATTTTGACTCACTCCATATAGTCAGCAGACATATTTGTAAATGCGCTGGTTGCTTAATCTCTGTTGCGTAGCTTATTCTTCGAACTTCTGGTAGCGTCCTTTCATCTCGATGCGATATAGTTCTCGCTTGTAGGCACTACCGTATTTTTGATCCAGCGCCTTCATTATCTTACTGTAATTGTTGCGGTCAATTTCGGAAATTGTTTGCAATATTTCGGCTGCTCCTCCCATAAGAATTATTTTGTTTATAACTTAATTTTTTTGATTTTCTAAGAGATGGCGTCACTTTAGTACTAAACATTATTTTACAATGACACCTACGGTGTTTTAAAGTGTTGACATTCCATATTAAAATTTAGTTTGGCATTATTCGTGAAAGAGTAAACAACATATTTTTTAATCCCGTTTAAACACGTCGAATTTCTTACCAACAAAGCAGCATTTGCAGGAAGCATTACTTTTTTGCTTTAATCAAAAGAAAAAAGCTGCTGAAAGTTTTAATTTGCTTCCAAAAACTTATGGTGAACATGCACCAACTCAACAGACTTGCGGAAACTGGTTCAAACGATTGAAAAGTTTTGATTTTGATGTCAGTGACAAAGAACGTTCTGGTCAACCAAAAAAATTCTAAGATGAAGAATTGGAAGCATTATTGAAGGAAAACTCAGCTCAAACAGAAAAATAACTTGCAGAACAGTTAAATGCCACTCAAGTAGCCATAAGCAAACGTTTACATGCCATGAAAATGATTTAAAAAGAAGGAAAATGGGTACCACATGAGCCCTGGTACCACTGAAGCCAACATTGAAAATAGTTTAATCGTTTACATTTCTTTGCGTTCAAGGCACCGATAATTGCATTTTTTGTCCCAAATTGTGACTGGCGATGTAAAATGGATTTACTACAATAACCCTAAACGCAAAAAATCTTTGGTTCATCCAGACGAATCATCTACATCAACAGCAAAACGAAACATTCATGGAAGTAAGGTTATGTTGTGCATTTGGTGGGATCAGAAAGGAGTGATGTACTATGAGCTGCTAAAACCGAACGAAACTATTACTGGTGAACGTTACCAACAACAATTGATAGATTTGAACCATGCATTGAACGAAAACCGTCCGATTCCAGCCAACAAACAGCGTAAAGTGATCTTGCTGCACGACAATGCTCGAGCACATGGGAAATTCTACCGCATTCACCAGATTGCGCCCCATCAGATTACTATTTGTTCCGATCAATGCAAAGCGATCTTCAAGACCAGCACTTCAGAAACCGCGAAGAAATAAAAAAATGGATCGACGAATGGATCGCATCAAAAGACAAACAATTTTTTTTCCGATGGAATCCATAAATTGCCGGAAAGATGGTTGAAAGTCATAGATAACGATGGAAAATATTTTGATTAAAATAAAATTTACCTTTTTTAAAAAAAATACAACAAAATAAGTTATACTCCCAATACTATTAGTTATGGTACAAGATACTTCACCCTATATCATTTCTGTTGGCGGCCGTTCCAAATTGGAATTTAAAAATGCCAAATGAAGTTGTTCCAACGAATATTGGCGGCTTGAGTTTATTCGACTCTACTGCCTAGACTACCTGCGATGTTGTTCCATTTTCTTTCAGAACTGCTACTTTCGAACTGCTACTTCTGTTCAACATCCTGAACATTCGACTATGCCTGTGTACTTTCTCCACTTCGACGCGTACCTCTAGAAACTTTTCGTCGTAGAAGGAGATATCCTTCTCGAATCTCTCGTTGCCTATTTTGATTACTTTGTTGATCAAATGTTTGATCCGTTTGTTGCGCCAATTCTTGTATTGTTTGTCGCGTCTCTTTACTTTGTTGATCGTGTTTTTGATCCAATTTTTGGTTTTGTTGGTCGAATTTTTGTTTTTGTTATCAATTTGTTGTGTCAAATGAGTTAGAGATGTCATTTTTACCGCCATATCAAAGGTTCCAAGTAGCCCGGGAACTACTTCCACCATCTCACGTTTATCTTCTAGTTTTTCCTCTATTACCTCTTCGAACTCACAATTACCAGGGTGTAATTCTTGCTTCTCTGGTTTGCTTAACAAGGCCTATTGGCTTCATTTCTCCGTGTTTCATTTTATTAAAGATTATTGTGCAAGTCGCCAGATACAAACTATTTATACAGATTTGAAGGGTTGCAAAACTTCAATTAACCTACAAAGTGCATGTTTCGTTCACTCTCTAGCTTTACATCCCATTCAACCACTCGTTCAACATCATATTGTTCGTAGAATCTGGTTCGATGTGGTCGCACTAACGAAGTCTCGATCTTCTCCTTCGGCGTACGCCTACCGCTTTAGAAGTGTCTTATCTTTCGGTGTGAAGTGGATTTTTGAATCTAACCTAGGCCTACAGTCACAATCGCCAAGAAAATGTTCAATTTCGTGATTCGTTCAAACCAGATTCAGCTTTCAGTTCCGGTAATTAGCACAGATCGAATGAGTGTTTATAAAGTGCGAGGTTATACGACTACTGAATGGGCTTTTATATAAGCCCAGACCTCACTCGTTGATATTATAACCCCGAAATATTTAAAATGAATAGAAAATTTTGTAGTTTCCAAATCCAGTCGTTTCGTGTGACTGATAACCGAGTTAATCTGTCCTCAATTTCAATAGGCTTTCGGCCTAAAAGCACGATATTATCTGCATATCTAAGGATTTTGCCTAACTTATTAAATATGCAACGCGAAGTTTCTATACTGCTCGAACACCAGATTAGCATAGGCGCGAGTGTATCTTCCCTCCTATCGCACACTCGATTATATTTTAAAGGGATGAAGAACTTTCTCTTCTAATACGACACAGAGAGCCAGATATTCTTAACTTATAGAGACAAGCTTGCCTTTCATTACTGG
Organism: Nephrotoma guestfalica; assembly: GCA_963691935.1. Classification (NCBI taxonomy): domain Eukaryota; kingdom Metazoa; phylum Arthropoda; class Insecta; order Diptera; family Tipulidae; genus Nephrotoma; species Nephrotoma guestfalica. The sequence goes on along the minus strand of OY829915.1, from coordinate 70,986,646 downwards.
CTATGGTAATAGTTGTTGCTGGAAAATTAAAAATGTCAACTTTCTGTTATTTTGAACATTTCGAAGTCAATACGACCGACTTTTAATAATAAAGAATTCATCAATACTTACATAGGCATTTTAAACATTCCACACCAAAATCAATTAAAGGAAATTGTTATGTTGAAGAGCTTTTCGTAGCTTTGGGTTCATAGATTAAACAATTTGATAAATGTGAAGTAAAAGTTTTTGGTAAAAAACCACGGAAAGTAATAAGTTTGATATGCTGCGTCTAGTACTTAGGGTTAAGCATGTTTGACTAAACTTTTGCTAATTCGAACAATTACAAAAATACTACCAACATTATTCCTGGATGGTTAATTTTACACCTGGTCCAATCAGCTGTTCTTTTTGAGAGATATGGGATTTCGTGGTCCTTAGATTCTTGAAATTATTGAATTTTGTTAAACGTAGTCAAACAATATTCGCTAAACATTCTAAATAACCGTTTGAGCAATCATTAAATTAATCACAATTAATTTATTTTTAGTCTCAACATTTTCAAATCAAAATTTTACCTAAAAAGTACTAACATTTAAAATATCGATTTTGTTTTTGCTACACAAAACTACATTACCTACGTTTGGTTTGTATCTCAACTAAATCTACACAATTTATTCGTAAATATGGTTTTGAAAAGAATACACACAATCATATCTAGTTCTAAGTAATAAAATTCAATTTAATCAAAGTGATACAACAAAAATCGAATTAAATGGAATATTTATAATATAAGTTTCATAAATTTTAATTAATTGTTAATAAAATTACCTAATTATTTTATATTTTTAAAATGATAAATTCGCCTAAAGTGTATGTAAATGGTGCACGTCGACGGTATGTACGTAAAAAAGACGCCGGTGAGTCTCAAAATTACTATTGTGATAATAAAAAAGGTACTAAAAGTAACTACAATGCAATTAGATCAAAATTAATTATTAAAAATCGTAGTTTATGTAAAAGAAGTAATATTTGGTAAGTGTTTTAGTGATCCATAATGGAATTTTTTGCCTAAATGTCAATTTAAGTTCAAATTATTGTTGTTTATGTATTTTGTATTATTGGCGCTGTCAATTAATGAAGAGAATATTGTACAGTGGAACCACAATAAACTTACATATTGGAATGTGAAGCTAGTGGAAATTTTTTTGATTTTTCTGTTTTATTGAGTTTTGAGGAAATGGATTAAGTAGAACATAAATTTTGTTATTTATATCCGAATAATTCAATGACAGTCAATTAGCTCTTCATACTTGACCTCCAGATAAATATTAAAACGTGCGTAATCAAATTGTAATTTATCACGTTGCTTTATTATAGTAACGATCTAATTTAATAAAATTGACTTTAACGGCCGCTGGATTTCATTACTGTACTTAACCATCCAATTTCATCTTTTATCTACCTAAATTTTTAGGGTCGGTATTCTGGTAAGATAAAGACTTCCTCATTATTATTGTTAAATACATAAAGTTAAACCCCTATGGTTTATTGGATGTTCAAAGCAATTCCTAATAAAAATGACGTTCTATTAAAATGTGCGTGTGGTCGAGTGGCGCGTTTTCGTCTATCAAATTGCATATTAGAGGTTCGGGCTTCATACCGAACAACGCTTGACTAGAAAAACAAAACTACTTGATAAGCTATCAAACTTGCACGCCGCATAAAAGGAGTGCTAGAACATATTTACAGTGGAAGACAACTAATAATAGTTAAGTTAATAATTGTATCTAAAATTTAATAATCACTAAAATTTGATCAAGAGAATTTTTCCACGGGTTGTCATGTCAGGATAATGTCTAATCAATTCCCTATGAAGTTTATAAGGGAGAGTCCATTATTTTGATTCGACTTCATTTTAGTCGGTTTTGAATCACGAAGGTAACCTAGGTAACCATGATTTTTAATTTATAAAGTTACTTTACAAAACTCTTAAAAATTTTAATGACACAACCGAAATCGATTGTATTGGAGTTAAGTACCACGTGTGTAAATATGAAACCGGAATTTACCAATAAATGGCGCCACCTGTCAATGTACCTTTCGACAAACGACGTCATCGGAGCCATTGTTTTCTTTTGATATCTGTCAACAACATCCCATTTATAACCATATATACAAGTTTCATACAATAACGCATGTTTTTTACGTGTTAAAAATGTCGAGTTTTGTGCCTACATATTACGATTTGCGGACATCATTGATTTGTTGCATCACACAAAGCAAAACCGGTCATGGAAACGTTGGAAGCACTTAATTGGGCAATACTTTCATATGCGGCTTACTCGCCAGGCTTGGCTCCGTCTTATTATCAATTATTTGCATCAATGAGGTACGGGCTTGCTGAGGAAGACTTTACTTCCTATGAAAATGGCTCGATAAATGGTTTGCCTTAAAATAAGAACAGTTGTTTTTACTGTCACCTGGTAAGTCTGAAAAAAAAACTCAACGCAGAACCGAATACCGGGGTCCAAGTAACCGGCATTTTTTTATAGGTGTAACAAAGAAACAAATGAATAAATGAAAGTTGTAGATTTTATGTGCATCAACTTCAATAAGGCATACAATTTTGAACTTTTGAGTTTTAATTTCTGACAGCCATAGTCTGGGAATATAATTTCGTTCCAGTTTGTAATTCCACAATTTGCCCTAGAGTTTTATCATTGACGAAACTACATACCATAGAGAATTTTAACCGCTTTGCGCTAATTTTTTATTTTAGCCAGTGATGTGTCGTATTGTCTACACCGCGTAGATAATTAATATTCTACACGTGTACACAATGTATGAAGAAAGTTAAGGAAAGTGTCGACTATGTAGAGAGTGTATACAATGTCGAGACTTATTATTTCTGTTAATTATCAAAATTCTATTGTTTCTTTGTAATTCAAACCATTTCAAGATGGAGTTCATTCTTTCTTCACATTGGAAAATATAATAATAATGTAGGTCATTTATGTTTATGTTACGGCGAAATCGTTAAATGAGCAAAGGTAAAATTTTAAAATCGTTTACTCGATAAAATAAATCGGTTGCAAATAGGGCCGTTGGGAGGATTAAATGGTGGAAGGGAGGTGCATGAACTTGCCGCATGCTCGTGAAAGTTATGTCGGCCTATATAATCTTCCATGGTAATTTACCATACACTACTGAACAATTCACAACAGATTTGACAACATCTAACAACATGTCCACTCTATACAATATTCAACATCATTACCACGCAATAAAATGGTAAAACATAAAAAATTGTGAGACAAGTAATGACCATAAAAGTACAAGTTCCTCGGGTTCATAATCCTAATAAATGCCAAAATATGACCGAAGGCTCACTTGATATTTCAAGCAACATTTTTTCCCATTATCACCAGTTTAGGAGCACAGGGAGTCTACTGGGCTAGTCCATCAAACTCTGTTGGGTTATATTGCTTTAATTTCCACCCACGACTTTCCGAGTTGTTTCGCTTCAGCTAGTATCGTTCGTTTCCATGTTAGAGCTCTGACTTCCTCAATGTGGATAATTCAACGCAAGGAGCTCAATATTTGTTATTTTGCTGGTATTTCTCTAAGGCATTTTTTACAAACACTTGTAGTTTATTGCGGATCGTATGTATACGCTTCCAGGTTTCGCAACCGTACAGCAACACTGATTTCACATACGAATTAAACATTCTTAGTTTGGTATTTGCGGAATAGCACAGATGTGTACCAGACTTTGTGTAACATGTTCAATGTTATTCTGGCTTTGTTAATTTTTTTTTATAACTCTTCATCTGTGCCACCAGTTTTCGCCAAATTACAACCAACGTATATGATCTCATTGGTGTGTTTAGCCTCATCGTCTGCTTGTCTTGATATTTATTTTGAGGCCAACTTCTTTTGTAAGATCTGAGTAGGTGCAATGGTGAATTCCATTCATTAGACTGCTCAATGAAGATACGTTTTGTTTTAATATGATAACATTGGTGTAACTTGGCCTTTATCTCTGAAGCCAGCTTGTTACGTTCTTAATTTCGGTTTGACTATTGGTAAAATTCTATAGAGGATGGATGACCATTGGTAATATCTTTATGGTTATATTGAAGAGGGATATGTATCCGTCATATTTCTTAAGAATCGTTATTGAATATTGCACACGCATTGATGAGTACGCGCATGATTTGATCCAGGGGGTTTGCGTATGAATTCTTGGTACACGACTCGAGTGTGTTGGTAGCTGTTTCTATATAGGATTCGTAGATTTGTTTCCACTGTTGCTCTACACTGATGGCCGCTTCTTCGTTAGCTTCGCAGAATGTGTTTCTTGTGCCCGGCCTTTTTTAATCTGTCGGTGTTTAGTTTTTTCCGATTTGTCTAAATGTATCACTCGTCACTCGTTGCCCAGACGTCTTATAATGACTTGAGAAATTTCTTGTTGGTCATTACGTAATCTATTTGCGTAATCTATTTGGTTCGTTATTCTACTTCAGATGATATCCATATATATGTGTATATTTTTGTGTGGAAATTTACTGCGCGCTTTGAATTATCTGATTTGTGGTGCAGTAGTCGATGAGTCTATATTGCTTGTTTACCCATATATCTTATAAGATGGTTTATCAGGTCGGTTTTATATGTTCTAATTTTTGGATTGAAATATCTCCTTCTTGTATTATTTTGATCATTTTATTGTGTGTACTTTGCTATTGTGGCTTGTAGGTTCATAGAACGCATCCCTGATTGTTTCATCTACGTATTGTGTTGGATCGTATCAATATTAAAAATTGTGTTTGCATTTTTGAATGGAATCCTGTTACGATGCTACAATTATTCTGCAGGTTTCTCTTCCATTAATGTGCCTTCTTTGCTTTAGCTGTTGTTAATATGTGTGAACACGCCTTATTCATCGCGTCCAGGGAATATATTAAGTAATTTCCGTTGTCTTTATTCCACCACTGTTTCTTTTAGTTTTTTTATCTTTGCAATCTGTTCTGCTATAGGTCCGATTTCCGTAGAGCTATCTGTACATTCCATAGCTCCATGCCAGCTTATAATAGTACTGGCATGGAAGATAGGCCATCCTATGAGTTCTGCACTCCGACAGGGGTCATAGTTGTGTTCCTTTTTAAGATCGTAATATAATTATGAAAATTCCCTTTTGCATGCTACCCCCTATATCGTAATTCAAACCCGGTACCTCCCGATCCAAACACCAAAGCTTTGCACGGTGCCGTTTGGTCGGTCACCACTGTTTTATAACACTATACTGAGGCCGAGAATTTCGTTTGTCTTTTTTCGTGCTAAGCCTTCACGTTTCCGTTAGAGTTTTGATGTTTTAATTTACAATTCATGTCCATATACGATAGCCGAGCGTCGAATATTTGTTGTCGCCAGGTTGCATTACTTATTCTAGTAATTGGTTTCTGTAACCGTTTTGCATAAGGTCCAATGATTGATTAATCCATTTAATCCCAGCCAGCTTCTAGGGCTTCTGAGTAAGGCATACTGGCCTACTATTTTATGATGTTCACAAGACGGTCACTCAACAAGCGGTCCCTTGTAATAATCCAAGCAATGATAGCATGACGCTGGTGATGAAGTTGTTGTTGTTTTATCTATCTCTGCCACTTGTCCCCAACTTCAAGAAAGATAACTCCAGTGGAAAAGGACCAGAAAACACAAACGTCTATTGACAATCAACTATGGTGAATCTGTTACAAATGTAATCTTGAGCTAATCTGAGCTAAATGGATATCGCTTACATTAAAAAACCCCCACCTGTATTTTTTTCAAGACAAGATCATCATCACAGCTATCAGAAGATTTTCAATCTCACCTATTTGTTTAATAAAAATGGGATGTTAACCCGTAAAACCCAATTTAAACTGGAATACTAAAAGATGACGACTTCATACAGAAAAACAATGGAAAAAACAACAAAAAAGTAATAATCTATATTGTCTACGAATTGTTTACATATTCTACCAATTGTCGACATTGTTTACTCAAAAATCAGTTATGTATACTATTTTCGACACCAACATGTAGACAATTCAGAAATACGCGTAGACGCACAACACTGATTTTAGCCTTCCTAACCTGGCCTTCCTAGGCCAGCGTTATGAAATAAGTTGGGCGAGATTAAACTCGATCTTTTTGAGTGGAATACGGTGATCGAATAGAATTCGTTTATCAGTAGTCATCCTCTTCAACAGCAACGGCGGAATTTTTCTAACCAATTATGCCAACTTTAGTAAACAAGTTGAATTAACGCCACACATTAGTCCAGCACTTTTCCATCCCCACTGTGGATCTCAATCTTTAGCACATCTCTGTTTCTAAAATGGGAACTGTACCTACACACTCCGGCATTCTTTCCATAACAAAATTACCTTAATTTAGAATAATATTCTTGATGGCCACTACTCGAATCTATTTAAAAATATTTCACAATTTAATGGGGATATATCATCATTCAAAATCACGGTCTCTGAAGCTTTTTCGATTTATTTTTCTCACCGAGCTCGTGGCCAAATTTTTCTTTTGTTCAGGAGTTTGTTGATTGGCGCAGTAATGATTTTAATGTTGCTATCATTAAGATTATTGCTGTAATAGTTTAACTATAACTCCTAACCAGCCTCCTTTCACTATTGATCCACACCGTGTATCATTATCAATCACAGTCTTAATCAAGTCAAAGATATTTGCTAAACTTAATGATTTATTAATTAATATGGTGACATTCGTCCAAGTGACCAATTAACATTCAATTGCCGTTAATCCCAATTGATCAGTTTACGCTTAATTGACGTTTAGCCTAAGTGACCAATCCAGTCGCATGTTTTAATATGCAAAATCGTAACACTACCCCCACCTGAGTCTGATCGCCACTCAACCTTGCAATTACTCTCTAGGGCCAATTTCATTCCAGTGTCATCGTCGATGAAAATCCACTCTATCTCTGCTGGTAATGTAACAACGCCACTTATCGACCTCATACTCGTCACCACTTGCTCACATGTTCGTTCGAACATGCTGTCATTAACAAAAATATGACCTTATACATCTACGGTCTAATTTGAATACTTAATATATCGCTTCAACTGCTCTCAATTTTTGTACTATCCGGAGCTTTATTCCATCAACCGTCCTTCACGCTGATGGCTCTCAATGCGGCTCCCACTCGCCACTGTTCTATGTCTGTTCTTCCAACAATCTTCCGAGACATACCCCACATATTTATTTTCACAATTCTTTATTAATTCACTTTACACCACAAACAATTACTTTAAAACGCACTACTAATTTCAGGTTAGACACCACTAATAATTTTCGCGCGAAACCATCGCGTACCGCGTCTTCGCAGAATATTCCCAAAGGTTATGTTCAAGACTAAACTGTTATAGTGGCTCTATTCCGGTAATTCCCTGGGAATATGGAATTGGGGAAAGATTTTACATAGCTTTTATCTATAAACCAGTTTTTTCTCCTGCCCTACTGACAATAAAATTTTTGTAAATATTTGTAAATTTTGAATAATTTTTCCATAGTGAAATTGCCAGGGAAGGTTATTCCAAATTTAATTTTGCTTTCACGCAAATTACCACTAAATTTTTGCCTCAGCATGCAAGAGAATTTTTTTTAAATAGTATTCATATGTAAATTCTTTCCCCATTTCCATATTCTCGACGAATTACAAGAATAGGGTCATAGGTCAATTAATACTACTACTAATACTTAAATATAGATGTCACTAATTTCATAAATGTTACCACTTTCATAACCCATAAGACATCAAATTATGCTGAATTATCGTTTAGCCTATAAAAATAAAATAAAATAAATTAAAAACAAACAAATTAATTTTGTTTAAACATTTTTTTTAATAACACATTATTAGTTTTGAAATTTTTAATTTAAATTTTCAAGTAAACCAATTCCTTTAAATTTTTATGAAAACTACAAACAAATTCAATAAAATGTACATAGTAAATATTTAATTTAAAGGGTTTAGTTAATAAAATTTTCTCCGCTAGGCACATCGTGCCATTTGTCAATAATTGTCGATTGTAACAGTACGATTAGCGCTACTCAAAAAGCAAATTGAAATATTTATAAAAATAATAAAAACATTAAACATTTTATTGGAGTTGCTTCAATCAACAATGGTAGATACATTTGAATTTTAAAAACAAAAATATTTACGAAAAAATGTGCCTGTTAAGTTTTAGCTTCTCGTTTGCTCTATTGACGATTGGAGCATCATGTATTCCATCTTGCGGGTTTTCAGTAAACTTCGATAACTATAATGTTGACATTTGCGCATCATTCGCGACAATTGTTTCATGCTTTTTAAATTTTGCTAGCTTAACTTGGTTTAATTTTGTTTAAAGTTATAATTATCTCACAACCATTATAAAATTATTGTTCAAAAACATAAAAGTTGTATATAATTAGTTATTTTGTGACATACTATAATAAAAAGCATCCTGTGTGATTTTGTCGGCATTTCGATCACATATGTATGTCATTTTTTGTTGTTAAGTTAGTTGCCACATAAAGCTCTAGCGGCGCTTCTCTAACTTTTACAATCGTCAATATAGGTCACATTTTTCAAGAGCGGTAGCAAGAGTTCAGTTTAAAAGTACTACTCATTTCCCGCTAGCTGTCTCCACCACCTGATGTAATGTAATAAGATGTAACTCTGATAAAACTAAATTATAGATTAACTGAAGTTAAAGAAAAAGGTTTAAAACTTTTTTATTTTAAACAAATAATTCAAAGCGAGATCAATTTCACTTTTTCTGTATACGACTATATTGGAGTGACATCTAGTAAATTTATTTGAAAACTCATGATTTTCTAAAAATCTCAACAGATGGGAGTGAGGGAGTTAAATAAAAATTTTGTCAGTGCGACATAATCTAAAAACGAGAATCTGAGATTTTTGTCACTTCTGGTGTTTTCTATACTTTCCCTGGTCTCAGTTGTTTTTCGTTATTTTAGTAATAAGGGTTAATTTTGTTTTGATGAAAAAAAAAATTCTAATAGTTTCTTAGTATTTAAATTCTCTAGTGCTTTCATATGAAGAGTGTACCAAATTGTGTTTAATTTTTAAATTTGCCGCCGTTCATATATTTTTGTACTTAAAAAATTATTTTCAATTAGGTGAAAGTTATGCAGAAGTTCTAAGAAAATTTCGTACAGAATAAGGAACAGAAAATGTCCACCTTTCGAAAAATTCTTACAAAATTAAACTTGGGAAATGCGAATTTTAGGCCATCAAAATTGTCGAAACCCCGATGCATCTGCAGAAAGTAATTGTTTGGTGTGGTTTTTAGGCCAAAATGTCAACGATAATTTTAGTAAAAGAATGGTAGCTTGCCTTACAACAAAAGAGGTTACTTACAAGCAGAGAGTCAATGAGGAACTGAACCCAAAACCCTTATTAACCGATAATTTTATTGAATTGAAAACCCAAACAGTAACGAAATTTAGAGGGAACGCTAACAGTAACCGGAGCACAATTTTCAATCGATTCAATTCGTTATATTTCGTTTCGGTATCCTGTTTAAATTGCTTGCATAATATTGCAATTGGGAGATTAGTGACATCTAAGTTAAGTCATTGCATTAGAGATAGTTTTATAACAGATTTGTGGTATTGCAGATTAGAGTAGTCTAGAAGAAACCCGTTGAGAATATTACTTAATTAGTGGCGTTAAGTTATAATAGAGGTTGAATTAAAAATTGTAAATCGTGTAAATAGTGAATTAATACAAAATTGTGGAAATTATTCGTTGTTATGGAGTAAGTATTTCGTAAATAATTGAAAATTATTCAGAGATTATGTCCGGTATTTTCGCGAATATTATGGAAGCGGTGTGAATTACGAGAATTGGTGTTCTTTTTTAATCTTTTTAGTTATTTTCCCTTGAAATTATTTCGAAAACTGACTTATACTATAAAGGTTTAAGTAGTCAAATAAAATCTCTACCCATGCCGAATCAATTCCGGAAATCAACTCATCGTTGGGTTCGTACTGTGTGTCCTCTTCATAAACTTTTAGATTGAGCCAGTTCCAAAGGTTTTTGATGATAATGTAATAACTCGTATATTTTAAGTAGCAATCCACGACCTTATAGCACGGGCATTAGGTATCGGCGCGTTATCCTATTGAAAAATCCACTGAAGAGGCCCAAAAAGTTCGTGAATTTCCTGAAAATCTATAGTCTAGAATTTCTAGTCATTGTATTAGAAACCAAAATCAGTTTAAGAGAGCATTAATTTGAAATTGCGCCTCCTACCAATACTCCTCCTTATAGCATGACGGCGTGTCAAAATGGCATTTTACGAGCTATAGCATGGTTTGAAAATCCTTCCAACTGGTAGGCATCGATTTCGGGCCTTTCTACTTTATTTCAAATACATTATTTATCCACTATAATTCAAAACCAGCCAACATTTTTAACAACTTAAACGGAAATTTATTTAAATTGCTGTATCGAAATATATGCGTGTGAAGTTTTTCACACTTTATTTCACACATATACGTATACGAATCATATTGGAATACGCAGAGTCCAATTGGATTCTAATTGATTTGTTAAAGCATTAGTGCATCTGTACACTGTTATGAAATGAATTATTTTTTCAAGAAATATGTCATTAAAATTAACTGGGAATTTTTAAGTAAAATTATATATTTTCTTAGAATTTGGTAGTGTTCGATAATGTGATTATTTTAATTTAACTTAATATGAATATATTTTTTATATGTCTCGTTAATCCAAATTTTACTCACGGTCCGATTGATGTCTTGTCAATTTTTTTTTGTTTAGATTTTCTTATACGCAGTTTGCAGTTGCAACAAAATTATTGACAGCTAAAGCTGCAATGACGAAAATTGATCGTAAGCAACACAACTTTCCAAAGAAGCATTCCAGAGGTTACGTTAAAGGTTGCTAATGGCTTTAATTAGTTTATATAAATTGATAACATTTACTAACAATGTGAACGTGATACAGTTCGTATCGTATCGGATTCGGATACGTTGTCAGGTAAAGTTTGTGTACTAATCTATTAGTACGTAAACCAAAGTTGCAAACCTTAAAAGCCGAGTACTTTAATTAGAACTAAACGTTTTAACTCTAATTAGATTTCTAATTAAATGATTTTGATATCGAAATTTAATTATTAGTGTGGGCTTATAGTAAAATGGTAAGCCATTTCAAATGAAGTGTTAAAGTTCATTTTCCGTTTCAAGACAAATTTGATTTTCTTCAAAAAAAAATTCGTGAACACTTTGGGACCCAGGTTGAAGAATGATCTGTAGCCTGATCAGATGAGGAATTTAATTAGCTATTAGATACACTATCGGAACCTGAGTCAAGATCTCTGGTAAGGAGTGTTAATGGCCATTTTCCGGCCAAACGAAAAATGGCAATTAACACTCCTTACCAGAGATGTTGACTCAGGTTGCGATAGTGCTTCTAATAGCTAATTAAATTCCTCATCTGATCAGCCCATACATCCTCCTCCAACTCGGGTCCCAAAGTGCTCATGAATTTTTTCGAAGAAAATCAAATTTGCCTTGGAACGGAAAATGGCCATTAACACTCCTTACCAGAGATGTTGACTCAGGTTCCAATAGTGTGTCTAGTAGCTAATTAAACTCCTCATCCGTTGAGCCTATATATCATTCCCCAACCCGGGTCCCAAAGTGTTCACGATTTTTTTTCGAAGAAAATCAAATTTGTCTTGGAACGGAAAATGGCCATTAACACTCCTTACCAGAGATGTTCACTCAGGTCCCGATAGTGATTCTAATAGCTAATTAAACTCCTCATCTGATCAGCCCATATATCATCCTCTAACCTGGGTCCCAAAGTGTTGATGAATTTTTTCGAAGAAAATCAAATTTGTCTTGGAACGGAAAATGGCCATTAACACTCCTTACCAGAGATGTTGACTCAGGTTCCGATAGTGCTTCTAATAGCTAATTACTAATTAAATTCCTAATCTGATCAGCCCATATATCATCCCCCAACCCAGGTCCCAAAGTGTTGATGAATTTTTTCGAAGAAAATTAAATTTGCCTTGGAACGGAAAATGGCCATTAACACTCCTTACCAGAGATGTTGACTTTGGTCCCGATAGTGATTCTAATAGCTAATTAAACTCCTCATCTGATCAGACCATATATCATCCCCCAATCCGGGTCCCAAAGTGTTCACGAATTTTCTCGAAGAAAATCAAATTTGTCTTGGAACGGAAAATGGCCATTAACACTCCTTACCAGAGATGTTGACTCAGGTTCCGATAGTGCTTCTAATAGCTAATTACGAATTAAATTCCTAATCTGATCAGACCATATATCATCCCCCAACCCGGGTCCCAAAGTGTTCACGAATTTTTTTCGAAGAAAATCAAATTTGTCTTGGAACGGACAATGGCCATTAACACTTCTTACCAGAGATGTTGACTCAGGTTCCAATAGTGTGTCTAGTAGCTACTTAAATTTCTCATCTGATCAGCCCATATATCATCCTCCAACCCGGGTCCCAAAGTGTTCATGAATTTTTTTCGAAGAAAATGAAATTTGTCTTGGAACGGGAAGTTGCCATTAACACTCCTTTCCAGAAATCTTCACTCAGGTTCGGATAGTACTTCTAATAGCTAATTAAATTCCTAATCTGATCAGCCCATATATCATCTCTCAACCCGGGTCCCAAAGTGTTCACGAATCTTTTTCGAAGAAAATCAAATTTGTCTTGAAACTAAAAATGGCCATTAACACTCCTTACCAGAGATCTTGGCTCAGGTTCCGATAGTGCTTCTAATAGGTAACTAAATTCCTCGAGCAAGGATGCCATACCTAAATCTAGCTTTTAACATGAGGTATAAAGTGTAAAGAATTTTTTCTAGTTAATTTTTCCTAGTCCTATTCTTAAGGCAGGAATAGTTAAGTGCTAGCATAGAATAAAATATTTCTAATACAATAAAAACTATAAAATATGCTTTGTTTGACCTTCTACTCGACAGTGGATAAATATTATTTTTTCAATCAGAATATTATTTTCAATTGTTCAATAACGGGATGAAACAATAGACTAACATTTAGTTTAGTTTATTTTTGCTAAATTTCACTGAATCGCTATACTGAATTTATAATTTTTGTATTTCTTTATTTTATTACATTACTTTAAATTGGATAAAATTTTAGTACACACAGGCGTGTTGGATTTAGTACTAATTTTCGTATAGAAACACTTAAGTTTCCTAATTAGATTTTAATTTAACAGTGTTAAACTAATACATACATAAAAGTGGGAATTTGTGAAGAAGTTCACACGCATTCGAAATATTTATTCGAAAAGTGTAAGGTGAAGGATTTATCACGCTACTGGCTCTAAATGGTTTTAGTAGAGTGATGAACCAGCGAAGTAACAAACCAACAGAAAAAGTGATTTGAAAGCCCCGCTTAGAAGATTATTCTATAAGGTAGTTTAGGCACGGCAGGATAGTAGAAATAAATTAAACAAAATATTCAATATTTTAAAACAGAGTTCTGTTAGTATTAGCGACTACTTGCAAGTAAGTTGAGCCGCCATGCTCAGAACTAAAATATCGTAACGAGAAATCCTGCTTAACAATTTTGTGTTGGGCATTTTCTCACAATCTTTATATTATGTAGGAGGCTTTGACTTGAATTATTTATTTGACTTTATTTTTCGGAATCCTTTCAATTCCATTTTCAGAACACTAACACAAGAGGATGGAAGCTGTCCCTGAATGATATTCGAAAACTAGAATAGTAAATTCTTATTAATTAAATATAAATCTTCTTTCATATTTAATTCTAAATAGCCCAGAATGGAAATTCGATTGACTTAATTCCAAAAGCCAAAGTTAAGTTCCAAAACTAACTGCAGCGGAGAAACTTTCGAATTTCAAAATAAAACTTTGCATAACGATTAAACCCAGTTTGTGCTAATTATTGCTCACGGGGAAAAATTAGTGCTAGCCAGGAGCCAAAAAATCGGGAAAAGAAACTTTCTAATTTGGCGTTAAAGACGGAACAAATAAAACCCGATTTCTAGAAAAAACCAGAAATAATTTTAGCTTAATTTTAACACTTTCCAAAGGCGACTAAACTGATGCAGTTTGTGTGTATCATAGAAATACAATTTTCATAAATTTGTATTCATAAATTGAGGGAAAACAAACTAGCCCCTGAAAAATACTATATTAAACATTCAAAATCCGCAATTAAGATAGCATGTTCCTGTCAGGCATGTTCATTGCCATCCGAATAATATAGTGGCTGAATTTGTGCTAATCCAGAATTGGACTAATTCCATTGAACAACAAAGAAAATTGTATGAACAATTTTCTGACATAAAGCCAGAAAAAACCAATGAACTTGCCACTTCTGATTGTAAATTCCTATGAGGTATGTTCATTGCCATTCGAAAAATATAGTGGCTCTGGATTACCACAAATTCCGCCTATGGCATTGAACATACCTGATAAGAATATGTAACCAGACGTGCCAAGTTCATTGGTTTCTAGAACAATTTGTGTTAGAAAATTATTTGTACAATGGATTTCTTGTTGTTCAATGGAATTGAGCCAATTCTAAATTAGCAGAAACTCAGCCACTGTCTTTTTCGAATGGCAATGAACACGCCTGTTAGGAATATACAATCATAAGTGCCAACTTCATAGGTGCTGGGGAACACTTTATGTCAGAAAATTGTTAATTGAACGGTCTTTGTTGATCAATGAAATTGGGCCAATTCTGAATTAGCACAAACTCAGCCACTAAACTTTTCATGTGGCAATGAACATGCCTGACAGGATTATGCTATCTTATTGTTTATTCTTGGATTTTGTTAAGATTTTATTTCTATTGATTCTATTATTTGTTGTTCAACACAAATATTATTGAACGGTATACCTCTGTATTTTGCTTGTTGAATATAGTATCATTTAGGGGCTAGTTTGTTTTCCCTCAATTTTATGAATGAAAATTTATGAAAATTGTATTTCTACAAGTATGATAAGCACAAATTTTGTCAGTTTAGCCACCGTTGGAAAATGTTAAAGTTAGGCTAAAATTATTTCTGATTTTTTGTAGAAATCGGGTTAATTGTTCCGCTTTAAGACGAAATTTTAAATTTTATTCACTAATCTAGCAATAGTTTTTCCCCGTGAGCACTAATTAGCACAAACTGAGTTTAATCGGTATGCAAAGTTTCATTTTGAAATTCGAAAGTTTCCCTGCTGCAGCAACCGACACACAAATCTCGCAACCAAAAATATTCGACGAATTACACTACACTAAACCTTATTCGCGACGTTTACAAAAATCGAAAAAAATTGCTTTCTCTACTATCTATATTCTCATTTTAGTCGTTTCTCATTTGAAACGTTTGTCTAACAAATTAATTATTAATTACAATTAAAAATGAATCAATCTTTCCAAATTAATCATCACTTACATCAGGTAGAATTTCACTTCAATGAAGTTGATGTCGTTAGAATTGATTAGTTCATAATCACAACAATTATGAAACAAAAGCCAACACACAAAATGTTACGTGGATCATACTGTGAGAATTGCTGAAGTTGTTTATAACCAAACCATTATCATGTTCCTAATTTGCAAGAATGTATGTTGTACATACATTATATACATGCATTACAAAGGTAGAGCGTAGGAATATTTTAAGAATATAACTTCGCAAATATTCCTACGTGTCTACGAGTATATTCTATGAGATTACTTAAAGATAGAAAATTATATTGCGTTTTTCTTTTATTTTCTATTTGCAGGCAGACGAACAGTCGTAATAAAAAAATCATTATCGCCGCAATTGTTGGTGGAATAATTTTATTGGTCATCTTAATATTTGTGATCGTTTTTCTAACACAAAAAAATGATACAGCAAAATCGGATGAAACGTTATTGGCGGCACCAATGGAAACAAGTCAGCTAGCACAAAAGCGGCAACTGCGAAAGAATTTAAAACCACCGAATCCAGAGAAACATTTGCCACCATCGGGCTCAAAATTGAAAATATTCAGTGAGGGTGCAATATGCTCCGATTCCGAGGAGTGCAGCATAATCGGCAAGTAAGTGTCGCATTTAAATATTGTAATCTTATATTACCATTGTATTTTTTATAAACCTAAACACCTTGAATTTTTACGTTTTCTTATTTATGTCTATATACAATAATTCTTATTCACTGAATGACTAAGAGTAAGAATTATGAAACGGTTTCCCCTTCTACCTGATATGTATATTACAAGAAAAACTAGTTCAACCGATTAATTTCAGTGCCAGTATACTCGGTATGTGCATACATTTGAACAATAAAATTTAACTTAATGTAACAAATCTTTGTACAGATAAATTTTTTGCGTTTTAACTTGAAAGAATACGAAAACCGAAATAAGATAACTTCAAACCGAAATAAGATAACTTGAAATTGAATAAGTAAACGAGAATTTACATTGAACTTGACTTAAATTACTTTTGTGGTATTGATTTCATTTTGGTTTTGTATTTTAGCGGAGTGCCATGAACTTTCCAAGTGTAATTTAACGTGTATGCATACAAGAATCTAGTTCAATATTCGCTATTCAACATTTAATTTCGCCAAATGTATAAAAATGTGACAACGGGCAGCAGGGGCCTTTTGATTAGTAAAATTTTACACTGGAAATTAGTACAATTTTCCCGTGTTTTTTTAATTAAAAATGTAATTTATTTTAACAGCTAATTTTACAATGAAATTAATTACCTTTTCCAGACAATAAATTATGCACGTTTCTTGGTAACAGATTAGGTTAATTAAATTTGTTTGTTATGGGTTATTAAATATGAGCATGCAAATTTGGACAAGACACATGCCTAAAATAATGAGAAAATGTGTGTTTCTATATATAGGGTTTTCCAATAAGAGTGATATGATTTCTTTAAACAAAAAACACACTAATTGTTAAGTAAACTGAAATGTTTTTTATTTAATGTGAAGTACAATCGATACAATTAAGTTCTGAATAAAACGTCATTCAAATGGCCTTCACGACTTCTTCTGCAGGAACGAATTCGATGAACCCAATTTTCGAGCACTTTTTCCTCTAAATCAAGTCGTATGTCATGAATAGCACGTTCAATATTGACTTGTAAAGATTGAAGAGAGTTTGGTTTATTGCGAAAGACCAATGACTTCAAATAACCCCACAAGAAATAGTCTAATGGTGTTAACTCACAACTTCTTGGAGGCCATTCAATATCACAATTTCTTGAAATAATCGAATGTCAAAACTTTTCTCGCAATAATTCAATTGTTGCACTTGCTGTGTGGCACGTAGCCCCGTATTGTTGGAACCAAATGTTGTCAAGATCAACTTCTTCCAATTTCGGCCATAAAAAGTTGCTTATCATCGATCTATACCGATCTCCATTGACAGTAACGGTGTTACCAGCTTCATTTCGAAAAAAATACGGACCGATGATTCCACCAGACCAAAAACCGCACCAAACTGTCAATTTAGGTGAATGTAATGATTTTTCATGAAAAATTTGTGGATTTTATTCGCACCAGAATCGACAGTTTTGTTTATTTACCGCACCACTCAGATGAAAGTGAGCCTCATCGGAGAAGATGATTTTCTTAAAAAAATCGTTATCGTTTTCAAGTTGTTCCAAGGCAAAACCAGCAAATTCACGACGTTTACGGTGGTCCAATGGCTTCAGTTCTTGAGTGAGAATAATTTTATAGGGATGCAAACCGAAATCCTTTCTCAAAATCCGCCAGGTTGTGGTTTGAGACAGTCCCAATTCTTGAGAACGTCTTGGAATCGACAAATTTCGGTCTGCAGCAACACTTGCCTGAACGGCAGCAATATTTGCATTACTTCGAACGAATCTTTGTCTTATTGGCACTTCAACATTATGTAAAGAAAATGTACGCTCAAAATTTTCAACAATTCGACGAATAGCGAGCACACTTAGACGATTATTACGACTATAATATGATAAAAGCTCACGAAAAGTTGCAATTGGAGAACGATTATTTTGATAATAAAACTGAATAATTTGTAAACGTTGTTCTTGCGAATATCTCACCATGATGAAATTGTAAACATTACTGAATACAATGAAACAAAAAATGACAGATCATGACATATTACAATTGGCCGAAACGTCACTTAAAAATCATACCATTCCTATTGGAAAACCCTATACATACACTTTGTGATTCTACACTTAGTGAATTAAACGAGGGCCCGCAATTGTTATAATTTTATCTAAATTGTTCTGCAAAGTAGGTAACGTGCAATTGACATATTTTATGTTCAATGCTATCACAAACAAAGAACAATCTAGAATATATTGCAATTATGGCACACACTCGTTTAAATGCACCATTTTTGTTGGCATGGCTGTAGTATTCAATAGTAATGGAAAAATCAAATGAACGAATCTTACTTACAAGCATTAATGCCATTTAAAACCTTAATGGAAGTTAAACTAAAAAAGCCGCCTAGTTGGCACTCCTATGCGAGTCCTTCGACTTGGTAATTTGGTTTATACGAGAAAAAGCCTCACACTATTTTTATTAATTTATTATATTTTATTATTTTATTTAACATTGTATGTAAATAATATTTAACCCTTTCATACCTGTTGTATATGAGTATGTACACCCTTTTCAAAAAACGTAGTACTTACGAAATTCATATTTTCTCCTCTATTGCATGTTTGTTTCAGTTTTTCTATCTCTTTTTCATCATTCTATTACCATAAATTCCCATCAAACTACAAAAGTGAGATCAGTATTCAATAAAACGTCAAGGTACAATCACGAGCTTTTTAGTAGCGGAAATCCTTTATTTATTAGCCCAATTTAAGTGCAAATAAAAAAAATCCTGGAAAGCCAAGTAATGTTTTTTATACATTTAAATATCCAAAAATGTATATTCTAAAATCAAATTGTTGTTTAAGTCATATTCAAATATGACGTTTCTCAATTTAATATGATGTGCATGTAGATGTACAAATATAACCAACGGTCATGTGCATCCTCATGTACATTGTATAGAAACGATTTTTTTCGTATTGCGTTTGTTTTTATTTGATGGTTACCAGTTACCACTATTAAACTCTGTGTTTGGTTATAGATGGCTCGTAAATATGTATGACGAAATGTTGGCCATTCTCTGAGAAGACAGTGACAATTCTGATGATGCTGAGGAGCGGCAAGATGAACCAATTTGTTTTTGGGATTACGATAATATTTCGGAACTTTGTAGCAATACAAGTACCAATAAAAGACGTCCAACAAGAATCGAAGGAAAACAAGCGGTGGGTGAAGATGACAAAAACGCAAACATCGATCCGAAAACAGTGGCTGCAACTGTTATCGCAGGAGTATGAAACGAAGGAACTGTAACAGTTTTAGAAAAAATTGATTTCGAAATTAAAGATGAGATGTATAATGCTCCAGATTATTTTACAAATATAACTCATCGAACTCGAATAAAATGGAAAAAGCGAATTTGTTGAAACCAAAATCAAATACCAAACGCCTGAGGAAACAGAACCTCTTGAAGAAACTCCAAGTTAGTATTTCATGAAATATTTTACTGAGGAATTATTCTAAACTATGGTAAACTTTACAAATATATATGCGCTTCAAAATGCCCAAACTTTTAAATTGACGGATTTACATGAAATTAAAAGATTTATCGGAGTTCATATATTCATCGAATGTACAAAATTTCCCCAAAACAGAATGTACTGGAGCAATAATATAGGAATCGAACACGTTATGCGAACTATTAACAGGGACCGATTTTTCAATTGCAAAAGATAATAAAGACATTCTTTATAAGGTTCGTCCCATACTTAATTCTGTTAGATATAGATGTTTAGAGATTCCCTTGGAGAAGACCTTTGCATCGACGGGGCATTATCCGTGAAACAATATATGAAAAGTAAACCATCACCTTGGAGCTTCTGCAGAAAATCAGGGTAACCGTTTGTTTTTATTATTTATCAAGGCTCAAGCACTGAAATTTCTAATTTCCATCAATAAAAATTTGGGTTTTGGTGCAGCAATCGTCCTCCATTTAATTCAAAGAATTGAAGTGCCGGGACACAAACTGTATTTCGATAATTTTTTTACGACTTACAATTTATTGGAAATATTAAAAAATAGAGGGGTTAATGCAATTGGGACCGCTCGTATTAACCGATTTCAGAAGCCATATTTTTCGGAAGACCGCCAATTTAAAATAAAACGCCTTATTTAGAGCAATATGTCAACAAGGATGACAAAATTGTGGTCAAATGGCTTGATAACAAACCTGTTTATCTAGCATCCAATTTTATGGGAAGGGGTGATATAAATACATTAAAAAGCTGGAGCGCACCCCTAAAGCATTAGGTTGGCGTCTATGGGAAGAGTTGATCTTTTAAATCTTTTAGATCCAAAATGGCCATTGCGAGTAATGACGCATTTTTAAGATTTTGCGATCAGCGCAGGTTGGATCGAGTATAAACTACGTATGAAAAAATAAAACATACCAGCCAAAGACATACTAGATTTGTTGGAGTTCCGGTTACATGTGTCACTCTTTCTGATGAGTTCTTTCATCAATTCACGAAAACGAAGGCGTCCGCCAGCGGGTATTACCAATACCGGATTTCCATCTCAATCAAGAAGAACACAGAGCGAAATTCATCCAATCTCGGATATTCGATATGATTGTATTATTTTCCTGAATTTAGTGGAAATAAAGAGGCAACTAGATGCAAGTTGGAAAGCTGTGCGTTTCGCAAGCACATTTACTGTGGAAAATATTCTATACATCTCTGTCTACTAAAAGAAAGGAATTATTTTTAAAATTCCATAAAAATGCACGTGATTTTAAAAACTGTGAGACTGGAATATTTAGATTTTTATTTATTTGACGTTATTTTATTTATATTATTTTTTATATTATTAGTTACTTTTGCTTGAAGCAATTTACGAGTATGTATTTTTAATTATTTTTGCAATTTAAATATTCTTAAGTTGGAATTTCGAATAATAAGTTTATAAACTTTTTTCTTAATACAAAAAATAGTTAAACATCGATATTATCATTATCGATTTGTATATGTGCGTGTACATTAGGTAAACCTACTCTGACCCTAACTTATTTTTAAATTTTTTTCTTGTTTGTAATTAAAATGGTACCCAAGCAACCCAAAACATGTCACAAAAAATTCTATTTGGCCCAGTTTTAAATCAAGACTGAAAGGGTTAATGAAATTATAACAAGCAGCATGTTTATTCGCTTTTTAACGCAAAGTGACTGAAATCTGTCGGAATATGTTAGAACTAGAGTCAAAATGTGCCAAGTTTTTCAAAAAACTAGTTTATTATATAAATTTCATATAACATTTCAAATTATTGTTATTTGGTTAATGAATGGCACAAATGGGACATATATCACCTTTCACTCGCACAGAAAATGGCGCTAACTAGGCAGCCAATATAACATTAAAACTAGTTTTGGGAGTTTGACCACCATTGACTCTAGTTTTGAAATATTCCACCAGATGTCAGATACCTTGCTTTAAAGGCGAATATAAAAGTTTAACTCCCGTGAGAGCGAATTTTTCGAAAACGTTTCAAATAAAAGGAGGTTTGCCTCCAAATACGGTTCTTTCTAATTTTGAAATTATACTTTCCAACTTGTAAAGATTTCCCTTTGAAACTGAAAATTTAGTAGCGTGTTCATATCAATTGGAAGTGCAATTACAACAACCAATTGCCAAAAACAAAACCTATTACCATCCTCTACCCTCTTCTCCCCATCTTTTAGTAACTCCATGTATGATTTATAATTAGCTTACCAAAAACTAAGGATTATAAAAATCGGCTTGTCAGTATGTTAAATCACCAATTAACCTGTCTTTCTTTAGGTCGAAATCAATGTATAATTCAGAGATTAATACTCAATTTTCGGTGAATACCACACAGCCCTTATATAATTTACATTATATAATGTAAGACAGAAAATGTAATTTGTCCTCAATTTGACCTCAAAATTATTTCCTACGTAATATCCCTCAAAAACACGTGGATTATGACCTAACGAAATGCTGAAAGAAGGAAACTACAACACTTCTTCCTCTTACTGAACCTATCGTAAGATGCAGAATTCCATTCGTAAAGGAATATTGAACAGTATTAAAGCACAAATGGATAGAATACGATGTAAAATTACCGAAGAGTAGCGATTGCAAATTGTCACAATTGTGAGGTTCCACTAAAAACAGAATTAAACTCTTTACTTATTCACGGATCTATAAAATTGAATGTCTAAAACGCGAGATGTTTTACATTGGACAATCAAGGAGAGCAATCATGAATCAGTTGGAGGAACATTTATCTTGCATAAAACGCAACAAAGATGACAAATCAGCTGTGGCCAAACCTGACTCCAATACAAAATATATTATAGATAATTCCCGCCATTAGCTCGTCCAATAAAAGATTTTCGTTTATTGGGTGCATTAGAGTCAAGGCACATCAACAAAAACAAATCCAAAGTGCTCAATTCTAATTTGGGACCATTAAACAGCCGTCTTGGTTCTAGATTCTAGGTTCTTGGATTTACAAACTAGAACACAAACTGTTTTGGTAAAACATATAAAACCACACCAACACATTTTTATACATACAGATACAGGCAGCACCGGAGTTTTCACTAAGTTTTACATAAACTCAATTTTTTACATTCTAAAAATGAAAATTCTTAAAACTTGGATGAAAACAAAAATCATAAACTGCAAAAGTTGACAGCTATGATGATGATGATGATCTAGCATTAATAAAGAGTGTCTCAAAATTTTCAAGATTTGAATTAATTACAGTTTTTTTTTCAATGCTATTTTGTTCTTTTATTGAATCATAAGGTACATAGGATAGGGTTATGTATGGAATAGCACATCGGGCAAATGACCTCCACGGCTTCGAAACTTTCCATGGCCATTTTGCATAAATGTGGCTGAATATCGTTGATGCAGCGTTTAATCTCTCCCTTCAATGCAAGGTTGGATGTGAGCTTGTTGAAATAAACCTTTGAATTCAAATAACCCCATAGAAAAAAATCCAATGGTGTTAAATCACATGATCTAGAAGGCCAATTTTGATCACCGAGTCGAGAGACCAGGAAATGTCTCACGCAGTAATTGGATTATTTCACGGGCTGTATGATATGTCGCATCGTCTTGTTGAAACCACATGTCGTCCACATCAATATCATTCAATTTAGGCAGAAAGAACTCGGTGATCATGTCTTGATATCGAGCGCCAGTAACAAAATCTGCTTTAGCCTCATTTTCCAAAGAGTATGGTGCGTACATTTTGGGACACTCTTTGTGTATTTGTTTTAAAAATTGACTAGTCATGAACGGTTATTCTCTTGTTGAGATATTCGTTATGTAATAGTTGTATAGGTCGGTTATAAAATTACGTCTAAAGCTACTACTTAAAGCAAGATGTCACTAACCTCACAAAAATTATATTGAACGAATTTACGCTGAATCAACTCGCCCAAGTGACCAATCGACGCTAAATTACACCCAATAGGCGAAATCGTGACAGTATGATAAGAATAATTTTGCATTATGACATCACAGTGACGCCGAAAATGTATTTATCATTTTAATTATTTTATTATTTTTTTTTTATTGTTTTTAATTTTGAGTAATTTAGCAAATGTTAAAGGAGAAAAGTCTTAATTAATTTAATTCTTCTTTGTTCAAAATAGTAAATTGTTATTTTCATTTGAGAAGGTTTCAAGTTGTACGTTATGCTTCAAGATTTAAATATCAGGGGGAGGAGTGAAAGTCTTTATTGATGTTAGGATAATTTGCCGCTATTTTTTTCATGAATCTTAACAAAATTAAAAAAATCGCGTAAAATAATTTAAAAGCTTCGCTTGTTATTTGTTAACTTATATTTTTAAAGTTTCGTACAAAAAATTGGGTTGTAATAAAATTTCCACAATTTCCAGAATGTCGTATTTGTATGTGCTTTGCCTAACCCAGTCAATGAACACTTCACGCCTGAAATTTTCAAACTAATGAGCCAAGGTTTAGAAATAGTTTAAATATTTCCTAACCAACACAAGCCGGACAGAGTGTTAATGTAAACTTAACACAAATTAAATAACGCTAATAAAGCATAAAACAATAATTTGCAATATCAAAAAGTGAAACGATAAATTTAAAATTGACAAAATGTAAAACATTGGCCGACGTATATCCCTTCAAACGTACTCGCAGTGGCTTGCAGTACACATAGACAAAATCATTTTTGAGTATGTATGCTCGTCCGTTCCATCGGTCAATCCAAAATATAGTTAGTCGGCTCCTGGCTCATTTTCAAAGAAAAATGGCCCTATGATGCCTTTAGACCATATTCTAGACCAAACAGTCACTCAATTTGGGTGTATCGGCTCTCAATTGCCTCATGTGGATTTTCTGTGCCCCAAACACGACAATTTTGCTTGTTCACATAACCGTTGAGGTGAAAATCTGAAAAATGATTTTTCGAGAAAAATGCCTATTCAGTGAAATGAAAGTGAATCATTTCGTTCACTTGACAGATGGCAATAGAGCTATGAGAGGCAAAATAACCGCTAGTTCAAAAACGTATCAAAAGATGCCGCAGCCTTTATATTGAACATTTTTATTGTGAACCAGCCATTAACTTTCGACCGGGTTACTACTCCCATATCTTTTTTTTATGGTGCTAATGGCTTTATTCTTGAATATTTCTACATAAGAAACTAACAAGAAGTGGTCAAATCTTAAGCTAATTACATTTTTTTAAGTTTTAACCAATGTTAATACTTAATATTACTGTTCACAACTTAATTTAGATCCTACTTATAAGCGTAATCTACACATTTAATGATTTTACAAGTTCATTAGTCCGAGTGGATTTGCTCTTCTCAGTCGTTTAAATCGTGGCTGTTTTAGTATATCCCGGGCCAATTCGTTGGGATGTCCCTGAAATTTTTCTCTGTTTGATGCACTGGTGGATCCCCATAACTGAGTACCATATGTCCAGATTGGCTTGATTTACGCTTTGTATTGTAACACCTTATTGTCTGAAAATGTTATTTTTATTTGGTTAAGCAAAACGCCTTCAATATGTTCTTTCCACGTTAGCCGTCTATCCAGGTGTAAGCCTAGCTAGGTATTTGACCTTGGTTTGTTGAGAAATATATCCACCGTTTAATTGTACTTGTGAGCAGGAGCGTTTGTTAAGCGTGAATGTGACATGAATTGATTTTTTTTCGTTTACTTTTATTCGCCAGATCTTGAGCCAATCCTCAATTTTGCTCAGATGACTTTGCAATTCTCTTGGGGCTATTTGCGGGTTTTCGTGTGATACCCGGATGGCTGTATCATCAGCAAATGTTGATATTATTACATTGTCGGTAACAGGTAAGTTTGCCGTGTACAACAAGTATAAAATCAGTCCCAGAACGCTTCCTTGTGGGATTCCTGCGCTTATATCATTTAGGGAAGTTGCTGAACCATTTTGTTGGACCATGTATTGCCTTTGGGGGAGATACTTTTCCAGAACTGAGTAAATATTCTTCGGCAGGAGCGTTTTAAGTTTGTATATTAGTCCATCGTGCCAAACTTTGTAAAATGCTTGTGCTATATCCATGAAGGCAGCAGAACAGTATTGCTTTGCCTCAAAGGTCTGTCTGATTGCATTTAAAATTCTATGCACTTGCTCTATGGTACCGTGTTGGTTTCGGAACCCAAATTGATGGTCTGGAATGATTTGCCTTTCTTCTAATACTGGTTTCAGTTTTGTTATTAACATTTTTCAACCGCTTTGACTCAAATAAGCTGTTTGCATGCCTATTCTAGATCTGAATAGCCTCAATCCGAGAGAATTTAGTTTCGGCACACGGGAAGAAAAACTGATTTATTTCTCGTAAGTGCTTAGAAATACTGAGCTCAGAGCCATAATTCGGCAAGTTGCAACATACCGATCATCTTGAAATTTTTACTCAAATAAGCTGTTTGCATGCCTATTCTAAATCTGTATAGCCTCAATCCGAGAGAATTTTAGTTTCGGCACACGTGAAGAAAACTGATTTATTTCTAGAAAATACTTAGCCCAGAGTCATAATTCGGCCAGTTGCAATATACCGATCATCAAATAATCTGTTTGCATGTCGATTCTAAATCTATATATCCTTAATCCGAGAGAATTTTAGTTAGTTTTAATGAATCATGAGAGTTTTCTCTCCATAAAATCTGTTAAAGACCAGTTTGGCTTGGATAGACCAGCACCACTTGTCGGTACATTTTCGTAATATCGGAGGTCATGGCTTACCGGTAACCCCGGAAACGCAATACAATGCGTTGAACAAATCTGATTGAACGGTTGCTCCAACCAGCATTCCATCATTCAAACTAACACCGTTCGTGCTCTTTGCCGAAGAATCAAAAACGACTCTTAGCTTAGTGGATGAGCTGTTTGGGCGAAGAATTGCATGGCGCGGAATGTAATAGATTAATGAATCAGTTTGCTAGTTTCCGTTAATCTCCTTCATGTGACCTAAATAAAGGTATTCTCGCATGAACGAAATATACTACCTTTAGTTCAGGGTTGGAATTTAATTTATTTTCCAAGTACGAAAACCGTTTAGCAGCCATCTGTTTTGAGTCATGTCACGTTTTCATGCAAAGGCAGAAACACATTGTATCTTCCGTTAGAATCTCTATAATGTGTATCCTGGAAATTCGTTTCTATTTTCTTTTTTTTTCATTTTTAGCTTAGTGAGTAGAGTACATCATAAATTAATAAACTATGCGTAATGCTGTATAAGATAGCGGAAATTTCTCAGCGGAAAATAAGAGATTTCTCTATTCGCCGCAAGTGGCAGCACAATCACAAAACAGATTTTTTTTTGTTATATAATTACCAGCGGAAATTTTTTATTCATTTTGTATCTCTTTTTTCACTAAATAAAACATTCCAGCGGAATAAAATATTAAAAGTGATCCTTAAAATGACAAATTGATTGATATCCGAAGTAAAGGAACTCGGTAAATGAAATCTTGAAATTTAACAATATTCCGTCTTTCCGCCATTCTAAAAGAATGACGATGATATTTGGATAAAAGTATTGATAAGGGGTCCAAAACTTAGGACAAAATTCTAGGATCTGTTCATGCTGGACTAAACATTTCCATTTCATTACCAATACTTTTGAAATTTTAAATTTTTTTGTTAGTTTATTTTCTGTTTTTGGCCAATATCTCAAAATCTTCCACTACTTTCGATTGTTTTTCTAATAGCTTAGGTCATACTGAGACTACCAGGAAAATTTTGGGAAAATTGATGGATTAGCATTTTCCCCAAATTTTCCTGGTAGTCTCAGTATGACCTAAGCTATTAGAAAAACAATCGAAAGTATTGGTTACTAGTGGAAGTTTTTGAGATATTGGCCAAAAACTGAAAATAACTTATTTGGCCGCAGAAAATCAAAAAATTATAATGAAAATTCTAATCCATCAATTTTATCAAAATTTTCCTGGTAGTCTCAGTATGACCTAAGCTATTAGAAAAACAATCGAAAGTATTAGTTACTAGTGGAAGTTTTTGAGATATTGGCCAAAAACAGAAAATAAACTAATACAAAAATTTAAATTTTCAAAAGTATTGGTAATGAAATGGAAATGTTTAGTCCAGCATGAACAGATCCTAGAATTTTGTCCTAAGTTTTGGACCCCTGATCAATACATTTATTTATCCAAATGCCATCGTCATTCTTTTAGAATGGCGGAAAGATGGAATATTGTTAAATTTCAAGATTTCATTTACGGAGTTCCTTTACTTCGGATATCAATCAATTTGTCATTTTAAGGATCACTTTTAATATTTTATTCCGCTGGAATGTTTTATTTAGTGAAAAAAGAGATACAAAATGAATAAAAAATTTCCGCTGGTAATTATATAACAAAAAAATTATCTTTTGTGATTGTGCTGCCACTTGCGGCGAATAGAGAAATCTCTTATTTTCCGCTGAGAAATTTCCGCTATCTTATACAGCATCTATGCGTAGCAATCTGTTCGGTTTTTTAGTGCATATATTGTTGTTAGTGCTTAAACAGTTGGTTGGTCTTATTTAGATTGTACCAAGGAATTGTGAAAATGTTATGCCACTAAAGTTAGCTTAAAATTTCAGACGAAAAAAAATCTTCATTACTGATATATTAGTTGGTAGTAAAAAATTCTGGTGATCTTACCCGAAAATTACTTGTTATTGAAATTAGCAGAAAATTTTCTTCGAAAAAATTTTGATTATCAATAAAAATTGATTTCACATAATTCGTATGTTTAATTTAAAGGTAATATGAACTGGCCAAATCCATATTTATAGTTTGTCGAGTTAGGGGGCAATGAGTTTGAGTTGTGGCGTTAGCAATGAATACGTGTGGCAAAAATCAGGACATATTTTATGCAGCATCATAGGCAAATAAATTAAAACCTAGACGCATGTTTAGTGGTAATTTCGACTTTGTGAAGTTATACCAATTCATAAATGGCTGGATCCCATGTTTATAATTTGCCGTGTTAGGAAGCAATGAATTTGAGTTGTGGCACTAACATTGAGCAACTGTGCCAAAAATCATTGCATATTTTATGTAGCATAAATTAAACAAATAAATTAAAATCCTAGTCAGCCGTCAAGCTTTTAATTTATTTAAATAACTATAAATAAAATATCATATTTTTGGCATATGTGTTCACCGTTAGTGTCGCAACTCAAATTCATTGCCACTAATAGTCCATATTAGCTTTAAACAAGCAAATTTTAAATCAATTTGTATTATAATTGTTTGGCTGTCATCAGAATTTTGCACTACCACTTGATACAAAATATGTCGATAATGTATGTAGATTAGTTGGCTGACTTCAGTAGCCTGAAAATCTTTTGCACATCCGCAATGCAGTAATTGTCAACTAATATTTTACAAATGATTGAGTTTTATAGTTTTTTTATGTAAAAAATTTCCACACTAAAATGAACGCCTATATTTTGCTGGCAATAGTTAATTTCTAAACGTTCAACTATATTTACGACCATCATGACTCATATAACCATAAAATATTTATTACGATAATTTATCACACTTTGTGGATATGATTTTTTTTTTTTTTAAATTACTGCACATTAATTCGGTCACGGCGTATGCCGCCGATTGCAGTTGTTCTTTTAATATAAAAACGTGATTATATTAGCAAAAACTGAACCGGATATAATTCAACACAACAAAAACTTTGCACACTATGACTCTATAGTTTGCAAAAATTAACGTTACACCTTCGAACCAGCCAGCCCTGCACACCAAAAAAAGATTATTCAATGCCATCGACCGCAAAATTTTCTACATTCATATTCACTTCAGACGTACATTTTCATAATTAGAATTTTGTTAGATTTAAAAATAGTGTAGTGTATCGCCTTAATTACGTTACGTTGGTAATGGGATCAGTCACCTTCTAAAAGAAGAGATCGTTTCTTGCATCGTATGTTATAATTCCAACTAATCTATTTTCGTAAACCGTCTATAGAGCATAAACACAAATAACACATAAAGGTAAATAAACAAGCTTTTTGTACATATGCGAGTACGTATGTAATAGTTCTATAGTAGTTTCTTTACTGTGCCGTTATAATTGAATTATTTATTTAACTTTTAATCAATTGTACATAATAAATTGAGTTTTTTTTCATAATAAACTCCAACTTATTGTTTAATTTAAAATTCTATAAAAGTATAAAATCAGTTTCTTGAAAATAATAATTTATTCATAGTTTCAATGATATATACATATAATTTACATCCAACCTTATTGAATGTGGATGTAAGTATTAACCAACCTTGAGAATGTCGGAACTTCGATTACATATTTTTGTAGCCGCCTGGTTGAACAGCGATCGACTTTGATCGAGCGCAGTGATGTATTTGAGGCCGACGACCACCGAAGATGTTCGCGATTCGCGATTTATCATGCTTATGACCATATAACATTAGAGTTGATCGTGATCGTTACTGATCAGTGATCACGATCTATCGTTTTAAAAACGTAATATAATGAATAATTGCCTAGGCATTTTAACATAAAATGTTATTGCACTTGTATGAGTAATAACTAAAACTTTCAGTCTGTACAAACTCATGTGTGTTATTATTTTTGTGTTCGATCGAGGACACAATAAAAAAATTTGTTGATACGAAAATTACCTTGAACAAAATAATTAGATCTTGCTTGTTTTGGAAATTTCTATAGAACGCTGAAAACAGTTTTTGCAAAGAATTTGGAACCCAATTTTAATCTTAATGCATAAAATTTATTTTATGCCTTTCGATTTATATAGCAATAATTGATAAATAATAGATAATAGATAGATGACGATGGTGACCTAAATATTTTATTTTCCTAGCTGATTAAAATTTGTGTACGTGAATAAGACATGATAATAACATACTTTGTAATTACATATATACAAAATATCTTTGTAAACAATGTGTTACTTTGTGTACTAATACTAAAGTTTTATAATGATTTCGTAAAGGCCGAAAGAATAAAATAAGTGTAGGGGTGTAATTGGTGTGGCCAACACCCGACTTTCTTTTACGATAAATATACATAGATCTCGAATACACCACGCAATAGGTCAACCCTTGTAAAAAATACAATCTTTATTGCAAAAATTGGAAAAGCTTCTGCGGAAGCTACCACTTCCGGTGGATTTCGGCTTTCCGATTTATGGTAAAAGCATCGAGTCTGGGCTGTAGAGAGGACACATATAACTTTGGGAAATCAAGATCCCTTCGTTTGTTAAACAACGTTCTCAAAATGTCAATTGGATAGCGTTATTTGACGGGCTGACGGGAGCTACCCCTGAATTTTATAAAATTGTTACGAGTGGTATCGAATTATTTGTAAAAGTAAAGGAACTTTCAATAGGTACGCTCGAAATTTGTTAGGTTTTAGCAGCCATGTTGTTAAAGCACTACCTGTCAAATTTGTTGTGAATTGTTGAATTGGAAGGTTATAGAAGTGAATAACTTGAGCAAATTATCAAATTTTATTTTCAACCGTCTCGTCACAACCGACCTGCCGGGTCGACTATTCGACGTTTAGTGGCCAAATTCGAGTCAAACGGTTCGATAAATAATTAGTCAACACTCGTACTTCATCGAAACTTAGCCAGAAGAGAACTTGGCCTTCCTGCGATTTTAACTTGACGAATTTTGCGTCTGGACTTGAGTTTGCACCGGCATACAATCCAACTGACTCAGGGACTTAAGGTTAACACCGCTGTGAAACTAGCACGTAAAGTTAGCACGATTTTTGTAAAATTGTACGTATGGCAATATTTTTTATCACAGGTCTTAACCAATTATTTTATATCAAATAGTGCTAAACACAAAAATGTTATAAATTATGGTAATTTAAATATTTTGAAAATTAGTTATATTATTTAAGTAAATTATAGAATACAATTAAATAAATTAAAGAAAGTCTACATCCAAATTTATCAGACATTCATCTTATTAATTTAAAAAATTAAATTAATTTATGTTCTAAAAGTGGTTTGAGTATTAGATAGAGGAGTTAGCACGAAATTTTAAACATACTTAAAGAAAATGAAAATAACAATAAATTTAATAAATATATCAAAAACAATTTAGAAAGAAAAATAAACATTGGAATCGGAAATTTCAAAGCAATCAGCTTTGAACCAGCAAATATGGGTCAGACGGTAGCAGTAATAGTTCGAGCTGGCCCCTTCCAAGCATTTTTCGGACACGAATTTAATTTTGTATTGTAGAAGAATCCTTAACGATTTTCTAAGACAAATTTCAAAGCAACAGTTTGGGTCAGACGATAGTACTAATGGTTCGAGCTGGCCTCTTCCAAGCATTTGTCGCACATGAACATAATTTTGTATTTTAGAAGAATCGTTAATGAACTTCTTAGACAAATTTCAAAGCAATCGTATGGATCACACATTTGTAATATTTGTTCGAGCTGGCCTCTTTAATGCAAGTCGAAGAATTCTTAACAAATTTCTAAGACAAATTTCAAAGCAATTGTATGGGTCTGCCGTCTGACCCATACGATTTCTTTGAAATTTGTCTTAGAAAATCGTTAAGGATTCTTCTACAATACAAAATTAAATTCATATCCGACAAATGCTTGAAAGAGGCCAGCTCGAACCACTAGTAATACCGTCTTACCCATATGATTGCTTTGATATTTGTTTAAGAAATTCATCAAGATTCAATTTCAATTAAAATTCAATTTGATGTCTGAGAAATGTTTGGGTGCGCTTTTATATCAAGCTTGATCAAATGTTTTATTTTACTTATTTATTTATTATCAGCCGTTGCGTTTTTCGTGCTAATTTTTGTTTTGTATACATATTTTAAGTTGATAAATTTACATCTTAATTTTTGTTTGTGCAATTAATTGTTTTAATTTTTTCGTGCTAACTTTTACTAAAAATGCAATATTCAAGATTCAAACCAAGAGTGTTACCATCGCAAATATCGTGCTAACTTTACGTGCTAGAAATATGAATAGGTATGTGAATATGGAAATTTGACGGATTTGGGTTATATCAATGTACACGAGATACACCAAATGCATCCCAAGAAAGTCACTGTTTGGAGCAAATTTTAGTCTGGCGGAATCATCGGTCTGTGCTTCTTCCAAAACGAAACTGGCATTGTCATAATCGTCAACGGCGAGCGCTACAGATTGACTGCACGAGCGATTTGAGAGCATGATTCGGTAGTTGAACATAAATAATCGTAATAATTTCCTTTTTCTTCTTGGTTGCCCGCGGCAATAGCTACTCCGACTCCTGTTTCAGCATTAGTTCATTCTTCTACTTTGGTAACGGTTTAATATTTTATTAGAAAATACTTATTTGGGGAAATTTATATTATTGATTTCTGGGCTCACTACATTTATAGCTGGGTTAGGGGCTAATTTTGAATTTGATTTGAAAAAATTACTGCTTTTATAATTAAAAAAAAAACAAAATCAATCAACGAAACTTTTGTTCTAATTTTAAATGATTAGTTTTACTCTTGTACAATAGATGGCACTTTTTAATAATTATTATAGTACCAACTAATAAATATAACATTTTTATGTAGAAAACGGAAGTGGAAAAATGATTCAATAAAAAAGAATAGAAAGAAAGAAGACGTATAATTTTCGGTGTTGCTTTGGTATAGTCTTAGAAGCGAATAAACATCTCCTATAATTACACTGTGCTTGAATTGCAAACTTTTTTTTTTGTGACAAGCTGGGCACCCAGGGGGTAAACCTAATTCAAGTATGCTGAATTCAATAGCCCCATTTCAAAGTTAGTCCCCATTTTTGAGATATCGCTTTCGACATGTTTTGTGGCTCTGAGTCAAAAATTTGTCAAAATATACACTCATTTTCACGTTGATGGCTCTTGAACCATTAAGATTTTCGTTTTGCTTTAATTTAACGTTTAACGATTGCCATAAAATGCTGAGAGTAGAAGGAAGGATAACTAATTGTAATCTGTGTGGTAATGATACCACACATCCAAAAATATTGCCCCAAAAACAAAGATTCATAAAGATATTAATCAAAGATGCGCATATAAAAACCTTGCATGGAGGAATTCAAATAACTCTGTTTCTTCTTTAACGCTTCAGTAAAACACCAGCTAATGGCAAATTTACCCAAAGCATGAGTCACGCCATCACCTAAATTTACTAACAGGAGAAGACCGATATGGAAATAAGTCATACAATGCAGCAAGCATTGTGCTACTAAAGTAGTGCACATAGAGGTGGTTAGTGATATCACTACTGCAGCCTTTAAGTAATTTACTTCTAGAGGAGGCCTTTGTCAACGGATTTACAGCGATAATGGACCAAATTTTGTAGGAACGAAACACAATTGCCTAAAGAGCACCAACACGAGGCTCAGCAATAGGCAACCCATGAACTTCAACGCATATTTGCCGACATAGGAGTCGGACGACATTTTATACCACCATCTTCTTCACACTAAGGGACTCCGAGCAGAAGCAGTTAAGTCATTAGAATATCGACTTAAATGGATTATTTAGGACGGATTAACACAACTCTTGCATATTAAGAACTATCAACAGATGCATCGCAGATTGAAAAATGTCTTAACTCATTGCTCAGGCTCGACTTACAGGCTTAACACTAACCCCAGAATACTATCTAATTGGTGATCTGCTAATTACAACTCCTGAATTAAGTCTGCTAAGTCTGCATCGGTGCAACAAAGAAATAAGTGTCGAACAATCAGATTTAAAGATTGATAACATTGTTTTAATAAAGGACAATAATCAGCCGCCCACAAACTGATGTAAAAGGAAGTAATGGTGCTGTATTCAAAAGACCCGTTGCAAAACTAAGTTCAGTACCTCAAGAGTCAAACAACTAAGAATAAAAGGAATAAAAAAATTGAGTCTAGCAAAAATTGTACAAGTGCTATCACCTATTTGGAAGTACT
Source organism: Nephrotoma guestfalica (assembly GCA_963691935.1). Lineage (NCBI taxonomy): Eukaryota > Metazoa > Arthropoda > Insecta > Diptera > Tipulidae > Nephrotoma > Nephrotoma guestfalica. Next base: position 70,951,959 of record OY829915.1, on the reverse strand, counting down.
GACAATTCTACTACTAAACTTAGTTACTATTGCAACAATTAATAATCCAGTATCATCAACAAGTCACACATTTTATAATATTACCTAGTTTATTCATCAACAGGGTCTTTATTTGGAGAACACATGTAGTCTCAGATTTATTAACCGGCAATAGAAGATAGTTGTATTGAGACTGAGTCTTACAGCGTATTACTCTAAATTATCACAATACAGAACTTTGGCGAAAAACTTGAGAACCGCATTAAATGTGCTGTGATCAATAATCAACTTACTCGCCTATAAATTGACATGGAAGAGAAAAATGAAATTCTTCACTGCAATAGGCACAAATGCGGTGTTTTAACGTTGTAGACATTTTGGCGAGTGACTTATTTAGTGTCCTTGATGAATGTAATGCGAAGCATTATGAAGAAGAAGTAAAGCGGATTACGTTAAATCAAGCTTATCTGTTAATCTAGTCAAAAATCAAAACATCGATCGCTGATTCTACTCTAAACATTTTGAAAAGAATCGAAGCTGAAAATAAATTTCATTGGCCAGCTCTAAAGCAGTAAATACATTTTGTGGGTGTGGGCTGTAGTAATAAACTCAGGGATACCTATTGCTAGCATAAGAAGGAAGTTCGATGCATTTTGATTGATTTTTGTGGGCGTTTACTAGCATTACTTCTTACATCTAGGGGCAGATTTTGGTAATTGAGCTATTCCAATATATTGTAATTTATTTTGTAAAAACTTCTAGTATCACCCCCAGTACGATACAATGATTTTAAATTGTTGCTCTCATTTGGGGTAGATTTCTAGGGGTTTAATTATGCCATTTTATTGTAATTAGTTTGTAGAAATATTTCAGTATCACCTCCAGCACTATACAAAAAAAAATTCACAGAAATGCAAAAGGCGTGGTCTGACGAGAAATATGGTTTTTGAAAGATTAGTGGTATTTTTTGAGGGGTGGAACTATGCCAATATGTAGTATTTAATTTGTAAAAATTACAGTACCTCCCCCACTACGATACAACAAATATTAACTGAAATGCCAAAAGCATGTTGTAACGAAAAATATGTTTTTTGAAGAATGGTTATGCACCCCTTAGAGGTAGTTTATTGGGGGGTTGAACTAAGCCGATATGTTGTTATTAATTTGTAAAAAATTCCAGTACCACCCCCAACACGATACAATAAATGTTAACAAAATACGAAAAGTGTGGTGTAGCTTTTTCAAATGCCAGCCCATACACGAATTGCACGATAACGGGACTTGTAAAAAATTGTCTAACTGTTTAACAAATTGGTAATTAATTTTTAAAAAATTCCAGTACCATTTTCATTGGATTGTGCTACAAGTGCTGGTGCAGCATTAGGGTCATCAACTTACCTTTCCTTTAGTAAGAAACATTCTTAACAAGCATCTATTTTTATATGAATGTGCTTGAACCGCAAACATTTTTTTTGTGACAAGCTGGGCACCCAGGGGGTAGGTTCAAAGTTAGTCCCCATTTTTGGGATATCGCTTTCGACATGTTTTGGCTCTAGTCAAAAATTTGTCAAAATATACACTCATTTTCACGTTGATAGATATCTTTAACTATTAAGATTCTCGTTTTGCTTTCTTCAGCAAAGTTGTTGCGCAAGCCAAAACAAACAATTTTACCGAACACATCGAAACCAAAAAATCACATCTACATTGACATTTTTGTGTTATTTTTTACTTTTTTCATTTCATTTCGACGAAAAAACTTTTTTCATCATTTTTTGTCCATTTATTGAATTTAAATCGATTGAAATCGATCGAATAAACATCGCATCAACAAATATAGATACAAAAGAAACTATTCAAAAGAAAATTAAATCGATTCAGTTGGTTTTATGGTGATTTTTCTTAAATTTAATTTTCTGACTCGTTCGGGTCGTCTTCGGGATCTTCTTCCTCTTGCAAATTCCAACAGATGTCACCCAAGATTGCATGTAGCTTTTTGCCGCTATACCAATGTTCGAGCCTTGCCGTAACTTGGTGAAAACGCTCGCTGTGCTCACCGAATTCGGCTGGTGATTGTTCGGCGAATTTTTTCACATGACAATGCAAAAAATATATTTTCAATATCATTCGAACGTTTATATTATGAAAAGCGATCAGTACATTTTCAATATATTTGCGCCAATCATCGGATCGATTAATTCCGAGAACATTCTTAATAACTTCTTTTACACATTTCCATACCACAAGCTCTCGTTCACTGAGAGCATTTCCAATGCATCATCGTTCATCAATCGACGAATATCTGGTCCATTAAGTATTCCTGTGCTAAAAAAACAAGATGCGAAATGAAATTTGATTTGATCAAAACTTAGATTCGAATAGATTCAAACATTAACCTTTTTTTATTTTCATTCCACTTAACCGTGGAAAAATGCGACGCTTGGTATGAAGTGGTGGTAGCAATATTTTTTCAATTGGCACAAGTGGAGTCTCAACGATGTTCTCGTATCGCAATCTAATGTTCTCACGAAAAGCCCAGTTCCGTTCGTTATATTTCTTGCCTTTAAAACGTATATTCCATAAGCACATAAAATACATGTTTTTAGTGTTACACAATTGAATACCTCTTAAAAGAGCTATCACTTTTAAATCTGCACAAACTTTCCATTGATGGTCATTGTATTTAATCAAACCAATGAGTTTTTCATTGATGCATAAGTTTCCTTTGTGTTTGTGCTGAGTGCAATTAGAATGGAATTTTTTTGAGTTGGTAACGTGAAGAAGAACTGCTTTCAAACTGCTTTTGGAGGAATCGATAAACAATCACCAATCTTCGGGATTATATGCATTTTGGATACCAAACCACGGATATCAGTGCAAAAAGCGAGTGAACTATTCTCAATTGATTTGAAAAAATTCGTAAAATGTCGATGACGATTTATTGCTCCATTCACCCGAACATTTGGAGCGAAAATGTTCACTTGTTTTAAATCCTTTGACAAAAGAATGGCTGGTCGCTGCGAAAACGATTTTGCGAGATTTCAATGTGATTGCATTGCACAGTGCCATTTGGTTGTTGGTATATTGATGCAGATGTTTCTCCGGTTTCCTCAGATTCAAATATTGGTGGTAAATATTCTTCAGTTGAATGCGGCAGCGGTAGTTGAGCTTTTGTCGTTGTTTTTACCGAGAATAATACACGCACCCATAACATTGGACTGGATCATATCCTTGTGGATCTATCCATATCATCGGGACACCAAATGGCATTGCAGCTCCAGTGTTTTGCCATCTATACAGATGGAAAATGCATGCCGTACAAACAAAAGACGGCGTCCAGTTTACACCAATAATAACATTTAGTGAAAAGTATAGTCGATACTGTGCCTACAGTGACTACAATCGGCACAACAAAACAATTGGTAAAAAAAGAAATTATGAGCTCGACTACAAAAGATTATTTAAAGCTTTCTTGAATTAATTCCTCGACAAGTGATAATCGAAAGCTCCGTAGATCTTGTTGAACATCCGCGATACCCTCGAAATTGGATCAGAAAGACCGTAGTTCGTTACCGCTCGATCGATGAATAAAGCTTCATCGCGTTGACGCATTCGACGTTCGGGAGCGTACAAGTTGATACGTGCTAGTAACTCGATACAATCGCCACGGGAATTGATGATATCGGCGACTATCTAGACGTTGCAGTTTCAAAAGATTGCATCGATTCTGATAAGGTGGAAGAACGTAGTCCACGGCACGACTAGCATGTCTGGTAAATGCAGCATCAGATTCAAAGATCACACCAAGATCCGAAATGAACTCAACCCGATCAATGGTTTCGTTGTACAGTTGATAATGATAAAAAACTGGCGAGCGGATACGGAAGAAAGAAATGGTTTAGCATTTACTCACGTTTAAAACCAGTAAGTTGTTAATTGACCAGCTGCAAAAGCGGTTTAAGTCGTCTTGTAACATTTCGCAGTCTAACACGCTAGTGAACACGCTTTCACACGGGCGAAAATCTTTATGTCATCTGCGAAGAGGAGGCAATTGGCAAACTTAAAACATTTTACAACGTCGTTAATAAATAATGAAAATAACAGTGGGCCGATATGAAGACCTACCTTGAAGCACGCCGGATTGCGCCCGAAATAATGGGGAGAAAGAATCCAGAATCCTAACAGATTACCAACGATCTGAGAGATAAGAACGCAACAAGTCGATGGGAATGAAATCACAGTCGAGACTCTCCAACTTGCTAATAAGAATGGAGTAATCAATCACATCGAAAGCCTTTGTGAAGTCTGTGTAGACAACGTCAAGCTGCTGCTTGGGGTTTAGGCTGTCAAATAGATGACAACAAAATGAGGACAAGTTAAACACGGTAGACCTACCGGGATAAAATCCATGCTGAAAAGGAGAAATAAGTCTCTTGGTATGGAAGTGCAATATTCTGTGAACCATGGACTCAAACAGTTTGGGTAAGACGGAGAGAACGGCGATCCCACGATAATTAGTTACCTCACTCCTATTACCCGCCTTAAAATTGGATGAATGCATGATATTTTCCAGGGATCTGGAAAAATACCACGACAAAGGCTTTCGTTAAACTAGAAGGTAACTGAAGGGGCCAGACTTACGGCACAACGTTTGAATAGGATCGGTGGAAGACCGTCATAACCCGCTCCCTTGCTACGTCGAGAAGGAGCAGTTGATCCAGGACCTCCTGTTCGGTAAGTTTGAAATGATCGAGTACAATGGAGGTGGAAGTAGTAGGAGAACCGATGTCTGTTGACCGAAGTGGCTTGTAAACCGATCCAAAGAATTTGGCAAACAAATTGCAAATGTAGGATGGCTGACTAGCGGTGGAGGTCTGGTAAGACATATTCGACGGAAACCCAGATACCTTTTTCTTGCTGTTAATGAAGTTCCAAAATTTTTTGGGATTGGATGTCAAAACTTGCTCGATTTGCACTACGTAATTATTGAAAAGGAACCAATTAAGGGTCTTGAATTCATTGCGAGCATTAACGAAATCGGGATAGTATTCTTCGCCATAAAGCCTGTAAAGGGAATGAAACTTGTTGCGTCGTTTCTCGAGCAGCATCAACTCGGTATATTACCATGGCTCCCGAAAGCTGGATTTATTATTGATAACCCGCGGAACGTGTCTCTCGATACCACTCCCGAGAAGCTCGTTCAATCTGTGCACCGTGTCATTCAAATCCGCACCGCGCTGTAAAAAGCCCCAATCGGCAGTGCTGAGAAATTCATTCAAGGATGCGTAGTCGGCCATTCTAAAATTAAAGTGAAAATCGTTAGAAAAATAATTAGTTGTACATTTAGTATAAAAAATATTTATCGTAATTGGTGTGTGATAAATGCTCTCGCGTTCAGTGAAGTCCAAGCACGGAGCAACATCGGCATGCAAGACGTCGTTGGCAAATAGCAGGTCCAGGAATTTCCCTCGACTGTTGCTGAAGCGGTTAAGCTGCGTTGTGGATATGGAAGCGAAGTAATCGATGATAATCAATGCTTTCTCGTCGGTTGAGGATGAAGAGAACACACCGTCGACATTATTCCAAGATATACCGGGTAAGTTAGTCACCCACGATGATAATTTGATCACAAGGGCGAACTGAAGGTATAACGGCTGAGTCGATGTAGTTGATAAACGTGTTGTAGACATCCCGGTTGGATTCGTACGGAATACAAACGATGACGGCGACAATTAAGGTATTGTAAGCTAGTCTGATGCGAATGGCGATGACATCGAGGCAGGGATGGCAGGCGATCACTTCATTGGAGACTGAATTCCTTACGGCAATTAAAATTTTCAGTTTAATACATCTATCCATATTATTTATTTCACCAGATTTCACAAGCCGATTTTCACTTTATTTTTGTGTTCTTTTGTCACTTTATATATTTAAATGAAAAACTTTTTATTTTTAATTTTATATTGTAGTTTTTAGTTCTTACTTATTGTACCAATTTTTTAACTTTTTTAGAAATATCGATTTCGTGAATAATCTCTCCTTCGGTTTATTTTTTGGTACTATTACATAATTTATTTTGAAATCTCTTTGGCACCTCCTTTGTTTTATCTTATGGATAAGTCGTAAATTTTATTGTGTGTATTGTTTTTGTGTTAATTTTGTCGTTAAATAAATTGTTGGGGTTTTTATTTTTGTATATTTTCAGGGTGTGAATTTTGGCCGCAATTTGACTCATGACTCATGAGAAATTTGTATACGTACAGTATACAAATGTCTCATGACTCATGAGTCAAATTGTGCTCAACATGTATACCAAGATCTTCAAACCTGTCTAATTTCGGTCCTTTTTTGATTCTGTGAAAAATGGTTAAATTGGTGCGAAACTTGATTTTATGTACTTTTTTTTAATTTGGTATTGTCATTGATGTGTTCTTTCCATCTTATTTGAAATAAACGTCCTGTTTGGCCTAAGTATACCGACCTCCAGTTGTATTTAGCCTTACCTGTGTATACGAATCTCTACACAGGTTGACCCATGCTTCTCTAGACGGCAAGGTAGGAGCCGGGGTCTTCTGTGAGAAGCTTTTGCCAAAACTGACAAGATCTTTCGTTTTTGGGGAACATGCGAGAATCCTGGGTCTACATGCAAATGACTTTGTAGAAGTTGCATGGACGAACAGGAGGAAGAGACTTTAGATAACTTCCTATGCTCGTGTTCGGCACTGTATCATACAGAAGGCATAGATATTTGGGCGTGTACAGTATGGCAAGCCTTTCAGATCTCGCAGACTGTAGAGTGCGTGATCTTTTGCGCTACGTACGTAGCTCCGAATGGTTTCGAACAGGGGTAAAGGGGAAATAGGATCCACAACTGGCCACTACTGGTCTAAGTGTGCGGAAGCAGCCACTCCAACCTAACCTAATCTAACCTTGGCCTACGTAAAACACACATAATATGGTGGAGGATGTGGTTTTTCGGTCTTGATATGTTCGGCAAAGTTGTTTATCTTGACTTGCACAACAACTTTGCTGAAAAAAGACTAACGAAAATCTTAACGGTACAAATATTATTAGTGAACAACGAAAAAATGCCTGTTTTTACGACATTTTGTATAAAAAAAAACCCCACTGGATGCAATTATTTGACCGGAATAATAGGAACAACTTCACTGAAAAAAACAACGAAAATCTTAATGGCTCAAGAGCTAACAACGTGAAAATGAGTGTATATTTTGACAAAAATTTGATTCAGACCCAAAACATGTCGAAAGCGATATCTCAAAAATGGGGACTAAGTTTGAAATGGGACTAGCAATGTTAAATTCAGTCAGTTCAGTTTAATCGAGTGTATGAACGATGAACAAAATACGGTGCAGGATGATCTTTAATCCATTTTGACAAATTTACGAATGCAGATAAAAATTATGGAGGGAAAAATTAATGTAAAGTCGGATAATCGATTTACCAATTCTATTGGTGTAATCGAAAATCAAACACGTGATAGTGCCAATATGCATGGGTCTTGTGACAAGTCGACAAATAGAAATAAGTGAATTTCAACAAACAAATTGGGAAATTTATTACCGGTATTTATGCTGTGTGCCTCAGGTCGATTTTTTCGACTAAATTATGAACTAAACTAAATTGCTCAGTAATTCACAATAATCATGCATAGGTGGCAGTAACATCAACAAAACAAGCTGTGCCTGACTATTCGAAATATTAAATTGTCGACTGCACTATTTGCAAATGTTATTATAAACTACGAAATATTTAAAAATAAAAATAGAGTGTCATGTAAACATTGTTGCCGGATAAATATAAATAAATATCCTAACCTGTGGGTCAAGTCGCGTTCCGTGAAAATATGAAAATGAAAAATTTTTTTCATTGGCAATCGAGTAGGTTTGAATTGCCCATAACAAATTTTGATTTCACACAGTGGAATTTAAAATTACGTGCGAATAATGTAAAAGAAATTGATATTCTCAAATTTTAGGGAGAACGAATCTTTGTCAAATATTATAATTCCGATATATATCGTGGAATATTAAGCAATCTTAATTCGTTCATTAAAAAACATATTCGAGTGTCCGAGAGATCACTACATCAAATGGTGTTAATTTTTGAAGACAATTATCAAAGGTATTGCCTAAAATTTAAATTGTGCGTTTTTGTATATTAGCTTGCTTGCGGTGCGAGTTACAGAGTGACAGGAATGTCGTTTGGAATTTCCCTCTATTCCGTACGAACTATTATTCATAAAATGCTTAATTTATTCGTTGGTATTTTGAAAAATGTAATGAAACTTCCGTCATGTGCGGGCAAACGCCACTATATTTTCTAAAGCTATCGGTGCTATAGATGGTTGCCACGTTAAGATTATAGTGCCTGCAGATCTTCACGATCAGTACATCAACCGGAAACCGGAACAGTTTGAATTTAATGGCAGTGTGTGATAGTTATGGCAAATTTATACATATTGTGCTGGATTTCCAGGTTATGTTCACGACCAGAGGGTGCTACGAAATAGTGTGCTCTATAAATTTGAAAGATTTTCTTCACCTGGCTATAAATGTGCTTTAACACTTGTTCATATCATAACTCCAATTCGCCACATTCTCGTACTCAACGACAAAGAGAAACATTTTAACATGCTACACAGTAGAGCAAGAAGCATAACTGACGTATTTGGAGGTATGAAAACAAGGTGGAGGTCCATCTTTCTTAAACATTTGGAATTAAAAATCGAGAATTCCATAAAAGCTGTAGTGGCATGTTGTGTTATGCACAACATTTGCTTAACTGACGGTGTTGATCTGGATTCAAGTAGCACTGATTTTACATCAGATGATAGCTCTCAACCAATACCGGTTCCGGTTAATGATGAAGAAGCCGCATCCACATTCCGCAATACGTTGGTGACACAAATTTAATGAAATAAACAATATACGATTTCAGCAGCAGTCGTAGCATCAGTTTCGACTCCTTATCCCGTGAATCTCGCAAAGAATTTCGCGACGAACTGCGTGATGTATATCCCTCGCTATGCAAAGTTGAGACTTCGCTATACGACATCGAATTATCATTAGGCGATGCAACTTGTGATGTGGAGCCGGTGTCTAGCATCATAATGGGTTTCATATTATGACCTGAAGAGGCAAATCCGTGGATTACATTAAAATACGGCCATGTCAAAGGCCCTGGCCCGTCATCTTCGGTGCCTACATCTGTTGGAGATTTGAATATTGACTAAAACAAATAAAATAAGTTCTTTTAGCAATGTTTTATAATTTCTTCAAATAGACAATATCTACCTTATATTTGCACATTATGTTCGCCTACTTCTTTTTTTAAGTTTGTCCAGTCCTCCTGTATGCCAGCTTCCTTACCCACTTTCCTACAAAAAAAACGATAAAATGTGTTTATGCAATATAAAGCAAAATGGATTGTGCTTACTCCCAACTGGTCCTCAAATCAAAAAATTTGCCCACAAACATATAATTCAGTTCAATGCGCGCATTTGTAAATTTAATGGTGTCATCGTATGACCCTAGAAGTACAAAAAAGAATAAAATTGCTAACATTGGTTGGCACTATTCCTATTCCAATGGGTTATGTTGTTTATAAATTATTATCAAATTCATATACAACACAAATCACATACAAATGATACGTATACAATTTTATTTTATACTTACATCTCACAGAATATATTTTTTTTGCCATTTGATTTCAATAAATAAAAATAAAATGGAAAATATTGTACGTCAATAATGCTGCGCGCCTGCTGTGTATAATGACATTTGAAAACTAAATTGAAAAGTTACCTCGCGAAGAGACTTTTCGTTTGTAAACTGGCGGTGAATAGCGTAAGGTCACCTCAAAAAGTTTAGTTCATAATTTAGTCAAAAAAACGACCTGAGGCACACAGCATTAGTGGCGATAATGATAAATATCAAACTTTTACAACCAAGGCACAACTGATCATGAATTCGTATGACCCTGATGCAGAATAATTCAAAATAGAAGCAATAAATAAATTCAGTGGTAAACTGGTAAAGGAGCAGAGTGATTCCACTCTAAATCTAAAAACTCTAAAAACATAAGTTATGATTTAGAGGAGATACAAGTGGGTTGTCAAAACCAAAAGAGATGACGGAGGTCGAATTATCCGTCATAAGGCTCGATTAGTAATAAAAAAAATACGCGCAGAAGAAAAGCATTGATTACGAGGAAACGTATTCACCAGTTGTGAGAGACAGCTCGGTACGTTTTCTAATGGCTTCCGCAGTGAAATTTGATCTTGACATAGACTAGATGGATGCTGTGACGCCCTTTCTACAAGGTGAGTTAATAAATCAAGATATATACATGTTGCAACCGGAAGGGTATATATCAACAGCGAGTGAAAAAGTCTGCAAGTTAAACAAGTCAATATATGGATTAAAGCAAGCTAGCAGAGTTTGGAATGCAAAACTAGATAAAGTTTTAAAAGATGCTGGACTAAAAAAATCAGATGCTGACCTATGCGTATAATACAGAGTCGCCAAAAATAAGATGACATACTCATTTTGTCAAACGATCAGGATTCAAAGATGCATCTGAAATTATGCCTGATGAAGTTACTTAAAGTCAAAGATATGGGTGAAGCTAAACATATCTCGGACATACGAATAACACGTGTTAGAGCTCAAGGAAAGCTTTGGTTAGACCAGGAGGCCTATGTGAATCAGGTAATGAAAAGATTCAATATGCAGGACTGCAATCCGGTTTCTACACCTTTAGACCTAAATCAAAAGTTGACAAAAATTAAGTCGTCGCAAGACGAATCGCAGAGTAATGAAATGAAGAATACACCAACCATATCAGGAAGCGATTTTAAGCTTGATGTTTGCAGCACAGGTAACGAGGCCTGACATTTATCATGCATTTATCATGCAGCTGATGTGCTCAGCAGCAAAACGTATTCTCAGGTATCTGAGAGTGGTAGTGATGATTCATCGGTTGTGGAGTATGCTGATTTAGACTGGAAAGAAGATTTGGACGATAGAAGATCGACTACTGGTTTCGTCTTCAAAATGCAAGGAGGAGCAATAACGTGGAACTCCAGGAAACAACAAACTGTAGCTTTGTCTACAACGGAAGCTGAGTATTTAAGTTTGTCGTCGGCAGTTCAAGACATATTGTGACTTAAAAATCTGGAAAAGGAATTACTCCCTGGAACACCAAAAGAGTCTGTCTAGACTGTATTGTGGTAATAAGAGAGCCTTCGATTTAGCCAACAGTAATGCTCATCATCCAAGAACAAAACACATCGATATACGGCATCATTTGTTTGAGGTGGGAGGTGTCATTATGTATAACCCCGCCATCTTGTATTAAAACAAAGAAATATGCATTAGCTCTCTCTTGTTCTGTATTAACTTGAACCAACTGCGTTTTTATTTTCTCTGCACATAAAGCCTAATTTCTACAATTAACTTACATTTAATTGTTTGGCATATTCTAGAAAGTTATAACAATCGTTAAATAATCCAAATATATTAAGTTATTAATGTGGTTTGAAGTTACCAGTTGCATTCGGTTTGAACTTATTCCATAACGTAAAACAAAAAATCATAGATTATATTTCCTGCCAATCAAATTAGATTTTTCAATTCGAATTAAAATTAGTGAACCATTTCCATGTTCCAGAATATCGCTTGAATAAGTGAAATAAACCCTCCTAAACCAACTACGTTTAAATTATTCATTCGACAAAGTACTCGTAATCAGCAATAATTTTAACATCAAATTGCTTATCAAAATCTTTGGTTCATATAACATGTCCAATTCCAATTATAGCTGAGGTGTTATATAAATCAGCGTTTCCAATTTAAACGACATAATTTAATCATTCAACCAGAATATCGCGCCATAATATAACAAAATGTTTTGCACTCAAAAACGAATAATAAATACATTAATCAGCCATTTTAAATTCAATAAAAAAATATTAGTACGTAGTTGAAAATTGCAAAAATTAGCTGAAACATATAAAATAGAAAAAAATAACAAACTCGTTCGTACGAGTATGTAAGAATGTACAGTGTTGCCACGGTGTTATAAGCACCTATAATATGATATCGCCAAAAACAATAACAAACCACTAAATATTTTTTATCAAGATGTAAAATTTGTAAACAAACAATAATGACAAATGACTAAGGCGTTTATCCGCGATTATGCAATCACAAAATTTTTATCTAGATTTATTCGGTTATTTTTGTTTGTTTATGATTTGTATTATTAGTGTGCGCCATGTGCAAGAAATTTATTATTTACATGTTAGACAAGTCAGATGTACTACGCTGTAGACGAAAATGCCGGCCGGTTTTTTTCATAATATTATTGTTTTGGTATTTTTCTTAGAAATTTGAATTGGAAATTATATTTTATATATTTCCCTTCCAGTACATTCACCTAAGCGAATATATTTGTTGTGTATATGTGCATTCGAAATGTATTTGTGGTGTGTATCGCTTCAAGTTTTATAAGAATTATGAATATTTTTGGTGAAAGTACTTTTCAAGCGAAATTTAAAGTGTCATGTCAAATTGACGTATTTAATGACCTAAAAGTGTATACAGCGCCAATTACTTCCTGATTTATACTGTCAGTCGTTGCTAAAACATGCATGAGTATAGTGCGCATGTCTGTACCCAAATTGACCGAAAGCATTAATTCGACTCAAACGGAGTAAGTGTACTTATTTTAGTATTCAAGGTAAAGCATTTTAAATAGTCTCAATCGAGAACACGCCGCACAATTCAGAATAAATTAAATAAATCGACCTTATCATATATCTAAATTACCGTTACACCTATCAGCATTATAACCTATTTAAAAACAAAATAATAACAAACATTAATATCTTAAGATAACAAGTAGACAGATGGTAGATATAAATTTATTCTAACCTACAATGTAGGTATAAAACATGTTAGATCTTGGCAAGATGTGTAGCAGTTCAATAATTTATAATTATTGCGAAAGCAGAAAAAAAAACTAAAACAGGAAATTGAACAGATTTCAAAATTATGTATACGTAGAAAAAAAATTATATGCGTGTAGACGACAAACGTATGCGTTTATTAGCCTACGTGTACACTACACTATCGGATCGATCGTAATCAAGGCGGATACGCCACGAGGCACCAAAATAGAAAAAAAATTTGATCACTGTGGAAAAATACCGCCGAGCATGAATATGTAGGTCAAAACACAAACCTACATAGATTTACCAATAAACCACGCGCTCACTACATCATTATGTGTAGATAACATAAAACATTTGTGAAGTGTTTACATTTTTTTATTTGTTTCTTTTGCCAATCCGCTCGAACCGAATGATAAAGTAATCAGTATTTTTCCATCCCAAAATTTTATTACAACCATTTCGTGAACTTGCGATATTATAAAAAATATACGCAGTGGTTTATTGAAAATGCGTGTGGTCACCTTGTAATGCGCTGACAATAAAAATTTGGGTATGGGAAAATAAAATGATTTAGTAAAACGTGACGAATTGCATGTTTTAGTGTGGGACCACAGATAACAAATTTTGCGTTATATATTACTTATCGGCAGGTATTAAAACGGAAATTTGGCATACTGATTGTGTAAATGCCATAATAGCATGTGCTATTGTCTTGCTCGGACTGAGGAACTACATTTTTATTTCCTGCCTTGCAACGTTTTCATATTATCGCTACGCAACTTTTCGTGAACACTTGTATGATTCACTACAGGTATTCAAAATTAAGTAATTGTTGCCTTGTTTCACTATTAATAATTAAAAAATTGAACTGGGTACATAGGGCATAACATTATTTATAATATATGCTGTTTATATTGAAGGTTCAACCTAGGTTGAACCTTCAATATATTCATCCGCAGAGTTAACTTGTAGTTGTAGTTAAAAATGACTTAGGTCGAGTTAACTCTGTTTAAAAAATTCCATTATAAACGGGGTCGAGTCGAAAAGCAACAACAAAAGCAAACCAAAAATAAAAAGAAAACAAAACGAAATTATTAATTTTATTTTTTTTGTATGAGCAGCGGCATCTAAATTTGAAAGCTAAAATTTCTTGTGATCTTTTTCGATTTTAATTGACTAAATTTTCGCTAAAATAAATTGCATTCAGCTAGACATTTTTAACCTTGTTTGGACTCGATCCAAAGATAACTCTCCAATATAAACAACCAAAAATTTAACTACAAGTTTACCTGAAGATAACTACAACTTGACTCGACTCGCAATGTGTAAACAATCTAGTAGGTATTGAAGCACAATGTAAAATTCGCTTCATTTGCTAAGACGTTTATTTTTTGTCAAAATTCAATTTCGAACTATCACGTAAAACCAAAAAAAATCTGACCCAAATATTTTTGTATTATCGTATGTGTTAGTGAATGAACCGCACATCTACTTAAATATAAGTCCTGCTAACACCATACATACTCGTATGACATAAACAAAAAATTACTACAGAAGTATTGGTGGATAGTAAATTTTGGTTAGATAACTAAGCATCAATCCGCCATTCCACACTTTGATTCTTTCGTCGTGATTCTTTCCTCGTTCTTTTCCCTTCACCTACAAACTAACAATAGTTTTAGTAGATTTTGCACACATAAAATTGTTACTGCAAACGTGCTGCAAAAATTTCCCTCTTTAACATTTTTCTAATAGGCGAACAGGTACGGACGGACAAAAACGCATCATGTTGCCGCATTGTGTGATGCGACACAATGCGTGTGAAACATTTCGCGAATTACACTTTTATTCATGTATTAGTTTACATTGTTAAATTAAAATCCAATTATTAGACTATTAGACAGGACGGTTCCTATACGAAAATTAACACTAAAACCAATTACGTCCTACTATAATTTTAAATCCAGATTAAATCCAAATTTAAAATCCAGATTGCTTTAAGAATAAAGGGTGGGCCATTTGAAAGTTTGTTTTTAAAAACGCTATAAAATGAGTTTCTTCTTTATTTCGTGGAAACTTTTTTTTATTGTGTAGGTTGGAGACTCTGATTAAACAATTTCGTTCATGTGGCTCCCTCTGCTAGAATTACAGTAAGCCATTCTGTGAGTCCAGTTTTTAAGAAATTTTTCGGTGATTTCGGCGCTTATTTCGCGAATAACTGTCGCAATGTTATGTATGTTTTAAAGCTAGAATTGTCTCTGGATTATCCGCATAACATCTATTCTAAACGAAACCCCATAGAAAAAAGTCTAATGGTGTGAATTCGCAACTCCGCGCAGGCCAATTAACATCTCCAAAATGGCTGATTATTCGGTTGTCAAATTTGGCACACAAAGGTTGTTCACATTCATAGCGTCGATTTAAGGCCTTAAAAGTAGGTCAGCATGGCTCTGTAACGGCCGCCATTGACGGTAACGGAGTTTCCAGCAGCATTTTCGAAGAAACATGGGCCAATTGATGGCTTCTCTACGATTACGTGTGGCTGTTCGGAACCCCAAATCCGGCAGTTCTACTGATTTACATAGCCTCCGGGATGTAAATACGCTTTGTCTGTTAAGATGATTGTTCGACCAAAATCGACGTCATTATGAAGCTGGTCTATGGCCCACGCAGAGAACTGATATCGAAGTGAATGGATATTTCCTTTCAACTACTGCGTCATCTAGACCTTGTAGGTGAATAATCCGAGGTCTTTGTGCAGTATTCTTCTCAGGCTGATGCGACAAATGGCCAGCTACACTATGGACCACAGCCGCAATATTCTCGAGCGTGCGCACTGTGCACACCAATTTCACTACAGCGGTTCCGCTTGGCGCTCTTTCACGACCCACTGTCTTTGAAAATATGTTTTCAATATTTCGAAACTCTCCTCAAGCGAATACATGATTGTTTCGTGACGCGGAATATCAGAATGATGAGCTGTTAAAATTTCAAGCAAATCGTTCAGAAAAGTTATGGCTACACTTTTATCACACCTATGATTTAAAAACAAGCCAATAGATGACCCACCCTATATAATAAATTATAGCATAATACAAAAAAATTGTTTACATTTTATACCCCATGTTAAAGGATAGTATTTGATCTGGCATTGTTGGATGAGAAATTTAATTAGTTGTTAGACTCACTATCAAAGCCTGAGTCAAAATCTTTGGTTAGAGGTGTTAATGGCAATTTAGTTTCCAACGCAAATTTGAGTCTCGTGAACACTTTGTAGCCTGAGGTAGAGGATGGTATTTGGGCTCGTTTGATGAGGAATTTAATTAGATATTTAACACACTATCGGAACCTGAGTCAAAATCTCTGGTAACGAGTGTTAATGGCCATTTTCAGTTCCAAGACAATTTTGACTTTCTTCGAAAAAATTATTTGTACTAGTATTTGGACTCGTCGATTGAAAAATTTAATTTGCTATTTAACGCACTATCGGGACTTGAGTCAAAATTTCTGGTAAGGAGTGTTAATGGTTATTTTTCAATTCCTAAGTTATTTTGAATTACTAAGAAACAAATGCATGGCTTTGTGCCGCGGGTTAGACGATGGTATTTGGGCTCGTCAGATGAGAAATTTCTCATCCGACAAGCCCAAATGCCATCGCCTAACGAAAACCACAAAGTGTTTACCAATTTTGTTCTACGAACCTCAAATTTGATTTGGAACATTAAATGGTCATTGAAGTTCCTTACCAGAGACTATAACTCAGGTTCCGATAATGCGTCTAATAGCTAATTAAATTCCTCTAACGACGAGCCAAAATACCGTTCCCAAAGCCAGGTTGCAAAGTGTGTGCATATTTTTATTCGAAGTCTTAAATAGGAAATTTAACTCTAATTAGATATCCAATTTGGAAATTGGATATCTAATTAGAGTTACGAGTAAATCGTTTTAGTACTAACCCAAGTTTGCAACTATGAAGGTTTGCACCTTCGGTTTGCGTACTAATAGATTAGTACTCAAATTTTAACCGGTCAAACACAGACGTCTTCTAACTGCGGGATTAATTTTGTTGGTAAATTGTTGTTATGTATATGAAGTTTCATCAAAATCATCTCTAACTAAAGTTTATCACATTTATATAGTTAGCAAATATTATCATATTTACATAAACTAAGCCATTAGTAATCGTTTGACATAACCTTACAAAATGATAAAAATGGTCGAGTATACATCGTTTCTGTCAATATCCGAGGGCATATAACAAAAGTGTAAACAAGAATCAGGACAACACATCAATTGAATCTGACATTTTTCACTGGCAATCGAGTAAGTACCCATACGAAATTTTGATTTCGCACAATGGAATTTAAAATTACGTGCGAATTATTAAAACTACTAGATTGCTGATGTAAAACTATCAATTTTAAATTTATATTCAAATTATACTTAAAATTTCCCAGCCAATATTATTGATTATTTCCTCAAAAATTATTTAGTTCATAACAGTGTACACACGCACACTGCATTAATAAATTAAAATCCAATTGGACTTTATGTATTCCAATACGATTCGTATATGTAAGCGGCTTAACGAAAGTATGAAAAATTTCCCACGCATATTATCTTATCGGTTCATAACTGAATATTACTTTTATTACGAAATGACATCGACAGTTTATATAGTTTTATGTAGTTATGCTCTGCTATAAAAAGTAACCCTCTGTCTCTCTCTCTCTCTCTCTTCTTCTCTCTGCAACACAAAACACTAAACAGAACTCACATGTCCAATACATATAAATTTTAAGCATGGTTTATACAGAATACAGCTACGATACACACAACAGTCGGGTAAATCATTTATTACGGTTTTAGAACATATTTTTCGATCAGTTTGCTAAGACCGCGGTGCAATTAGCTAATATCAGTTGTCCGCAAGTATAATTTTCAATAATTAAATTGAAACGTCAACATCGTCCAAAATGCAAAGGTATCAAATAAAGTTAATTGTTCTAGATTATACTTGCATATAATGGCTGTTATTCACTCGGAGGATAAACGACACTGTCATAACCGCTCGTGTCGTAAACTTTGAATAACCGCCATCATTCACCTAATCCACACTAGAGTAACTACTTACCAGTAACTTTTATGGCTTACACCCTTTACGTCCACACACATTTTATTTGAATCCCGGTATCTTTTATAATCTTCTATGTATGTGCGTAATTTTTTTTTTGTAATGTACTAAACTAACTAACTAAAAAAAACAAAAAAAATGTCCTTGAAATTTTTTTTATTTCATTTTTGTTTGTGTTGATGTGATGAAATTTTTGAATCTACAAAAATTTTAGTTTAAAAAGTGAATCCACGAAAAAACCGGTTTTGTAGGTAAAGGGGAAAGGAAAGAGTGCAAGCCATAAAAGTTACTGGTATCAAGTTACTCTAGTGTGGATTAGGTGATTATTATGTTCATTGAGTAATATCAATGCACTTAGAGCACAGAATACATATATAACCAGTTCCGTCATTGCGTAGACCAAAAATTGTTTTCCTACCTTAAATTTTTACAACTCTGAACTGTAATTATTTTAACAAAATTTAACCACTGAACATTATTAAAAAATCACGCTACTAGAAATATTTGCAAATTGTCAACAGAAAAGTTGTCAATTGTTGTTATTGTAAAGTGATTTTTCGGCAGCCCATGCACATAATATTTATTTAAACAAAACATTGTTTTTATTAATTTATAAAATGAATTAAATTATATAATTACATTTTATTAATAATTTTATTGTAAGGTTTTTAAATTTCAAACATGAAAAATTAAAATGGGCATTTTTGGATTAATTGAGTTTTTGTTTTTGTTCTTCACTCAGTTTTTTGATAATTTTTTTTTTAATTTTATTAATTAATTTTTTTAAATAAATAATTGTTTAATATAAAATATTGAGTTTTAAGTTTTTATTTGCTACTTCGGAGTTTCGAGTTGGTTGTCCAATTTCCGAAAAGCGAATTTCGGTGTGATGATTGATTCGTAATCGTGGGAAAAATTTTACATTGAACATCGGCCGCCGATAGGATTTGTCGTTCAAAAACATAATCACGTGCGGCAAAATAATACCGTTAGCTTTTTGCCGTTCAAAAAGTATACACAGTTTAGTAATACCCGATTCCGTGGTTAATTTTAGTTCGTACCCTTGCGGTGTCATATAGGATGGATTTTTGATTTGCGACTATTCTAAAAACCGTACGGCAGTTACAGCCAGCATCGCAATATTTTTAGCGTATGTTACTTTTACAATTGTTGAAGTGTCCATTGATAGAGGCACTATTGCAGGTAAAACATATTTTGGGAAAACGTTAACATCGCTGCGTGGCAATTCATCTACCATGTAAAGACAATAACTAGAAAAACCAAAATAAAACTAATAAATTGCTAAGCAAACATTTAATCAAAGGCACTTACAATGTATCTGCGATTGTGAACTCAGCCAACTACAATACAGTTTCTAAACTATACAACTTCGAGCTACAGAGATACAAACCTCGAATACATGAAGTGACAACCGTCGTAATAATAATCAGCCCATCGTTTTCATTTGACAAGCCAACTTTTCCCGTTTTACGAGTTTCTTCCTATAAAATATCAATAATTTGGTTAATGTCGGAATAAAGTCGCATGCTTCATTCGGTCATTCGGTAATAATGGTGATGACGAAAATATTTGGAGGTAAAAATGAATAAAAATATTCCGGAAAAATACGACCTCGCTTCTGATCTAAATAGATTTCGGCAGAACATCGTTGTTTGAGATTTCGACAGAAAATTAATGATATTAAATTCCTTAAGTGTTTATTCTCGATCCCTTGTAAATGTTTTGATACAAGGTCTTGAACGTCGCTTCGATAAGAGAGCAACTAAGAAAATTCAAATGGGGCAGGCACCTTTGATCCATAGTCCCAAAGAAACACAACCCACAGAAAAAATATCCATCGTGAGTAGTAGACATTCTGTATTGCATGACCCGTCGCGCACTAGAGGACCATCTCGGAATTGTATTGAATCTGATGTAATTGATTTAACCGGTGCTATGTAACATGTTCGCCGCTGGCTTGTATCAAAGAAATATATATAACCCGCCGGATTATCTTCGGGCAGATGGTCACTTTGAATGATGCAAAATCAGCATATATTTTCAAGTTTAATGCCACCATGGAATATTTTCTGTTTGTGACATTGGTGTAGTGCGTATAAAATCTGAGTCTATAGGATCATGTTTTACAAAATCTTTGACAACGGGCCCTCGATCAAATGTTGATTGATCCTATAGTGGCTTGTCTATGTCAATCCGTTCGAGATCGGTATCTAAAAACAACAAAGATATTGTATTTTCTTTTAAAATACATTGTTAAAACTTTTGTACACTGTTATGAGTTATAAATTTCTGTATTTCAATTTAAAACATACAAAAATAACGAATTTTTACTACCTTTAGGCGAACCATAAGGACACAAAAAATTTGTCGATATTTTTCCATACAAAAACAGCGTGATGACGTTTCTGTCAGGATGCAGCATTCTGTGCTTAGGTAACAGGCAGTACTGTTTGATACGTCATCAAATTTATGTCTACCGTTTATTTTTTGAACTGTAGATGGCAGTAATGTTTGTTTTCGTGATTTAGAGGTATAACGAAATGTTGGATGCCTAATTTAATAATAAAATAATAAATTAAATCTTACCAACAGCCCGTAATATAATTTTTAATTGTTATTATTGTGGAATTTTTTGATTTTTTCACCGCGATTAACGTTTCACGAAAAAAGTTTAATCATATCATTTATTTGATTATACATCCATCTATATTCAAAGATTGGAACCGTCGGCATAAAATGACGTCATATAGCAAAATTTTTAAAGCAATGAGGCCCTTAGTATTCTAGGTGCGCTGCGATTCATTACTTAGTGTATAGTGACGTATATTTCAGCAACCTTCAAAATATACACCAACTTTCAAGTAATATTTCATCATACTTAGTTATTTTTATGATAACTAACTAACTTTTATAAAATTATAATTACGTCTTATCAATCACCTTAGAAATAAAATTATCATCGAAAAAATAACACAAATGCGATTATGGTTGAATTATACAAAATTGCATAAAATGTTGATGTGCGGTGACGATAAATTAAACAAAAGCATACCTAATTAAGAATTCACTAGAAATTTGGTTACCGTCACGGAGAACAGAAAACAGATGATATTGACATTTTAAAAGTGTATGGATGGGGGGAAAATGACGTGCGACAAATCGCATTTAATCAGATACAGTCATTTTAATGACTTGTTATCATACATTTTGTATTGTATACATTTTTATACGCCGCAATTATTTAAATGTTGTTCTAGAATAATAATTTAGTTCATCAGATAAAAATATTCAGCTGAACAAACAGAATTCATTAGACAAAACTGTCAAATCCACTTCCTTGTTTAAAAGAATAATAGAAATAAACCGTAATTTGCATAAATCCCCTCTCGGAACGTCTTAGTATATATAACCTTCAATTCGATTAAATAAAGAAAATTATGATTATTCATGTTGTTCTTATAAAAAAATAAAATATGAAATAATTTTTTGCCTCGTCTCACTATTTACAAAAATTTATGTTGAGCACTGCGAAAATCTAATCTGTTTTTATAGCGCTGGTAATAAATATGAGACGTAAGCACGTTGGGCTTACGCGTACGCAAAGAATTCTCAAATTTCTGGCAATTGATCGTACGACCAGTTTATATGACTTTTAGTTTTAAGATTTATATTACGAGTATATCGATCTTACAAACTATTTTATTTTACGTTGTCATAAACTATTAATCAACACCACACGGTGTGAGCTAATCATATTCATGTGTGACTTTACAATTATCGAATACTGTAAATATATTAAAATTAATTGGGTTATTTGGTTAGCTTGTTTATAATATGAAGAAGTGGTTTGGATATTTATGGGTAAAACGGTTCCACTACGGTTCGATTAGCACCTGCAGGCGCTGTTTAATTATATAAAGTTTTGTCTTTGAAAAATGAAGAAGGGTTTACAGTTTTTCGTTTCCAAATGGGGTTTTTTGAAAAATGTATGTTATTAATTTTTAAATTTTACAAAATAACAAATTCGGTACCGAGTTGCACTTGAAACCTTTGTAACAACGATAATGTTAGTGGTTATGTTTAATTCAATTTTTGAAGTACAGAAAAACTTCTATTTCGTGGTTCTCAAATTTTGGGATTGTTGTGGAATTATTTCATAATTCCTTAACAGAATTCAGTACAAGCACTGCCAAATTGTCAGCCCCCACCCAAAATTTGTAGTCCATATTCTTCATTCATTTCAGCATCATTGTTCGCGCAGATGAAAAAGATGTGCAGATGTATTGAAATGATTTCTCAAAAAATATGCATAAATTAACGATATTTCCGCAACTTTAGTTCAGGAAATACACTTGGTGCGAGGAATTCATAACTGTGAAGCCAATGAATTTTGTCTCTTTTCAAGGGCAATTAATAAATACACTCTTTTTCATTCACTGGCACACCTATCTATTCACCTAATCATATAATTACAGTATACCATCTGCACGTTGCAACCTCCATGTCAACCTGTACACAGTAGTCGGCGTTGAATTCTGCACTACAACAGAGGGTCAAAGTTGTGTTTATTAACATAACCGATCGTAATCGATGAGGAAAATTGGCTTTTCCCAGTACCTCCTGGTCTAAGTACCGAAGTTTTAACCACTGCACCACTTGATCGGCAAAGGTCACTAATGGTTCTTTAAATTTATTTAAAATTTAAGTCGTTTAGAGGAATTTAAATTAATAAATTGTGAATAAAGATTTCACAGTAATGCCTGTTACTCAGCGATGGTACCGTGGGGTTTTGGACGGTGTTCGACTTTTGCTTGGGAGTGGCATCAGTTCTGCCGGCTAAAAATCCATATTCGTTCAGCTGCTATAAAGCTGACGGATGAATTTGAGTAAGGCTTGCTATTGATGTTTTTGTGTTCTGCTGTTTTATGGCTTGCTATTTGTATATTTTGCGGGCCGAAAGACTTGTTGTGGTTGTTTTAGTGATGCTACTTTTGTTAATTTTAAAACAATGAAAAAAAAAAGAATTTCGTGTGTTGATTAAACACTGTTTTTTGATGGGGAAATATTACTGTGCAAGCAAAGCAGTGGCTGGATAAGTATTATCCGGACTCCGTACCAAGAAAATCAACCATCATTGACTGGTATGCTGAATTTAAACGTAGTAGACGCACCACACTCTGGACGCCCAAATGAGGCTGTGACTCCAGAAAACAATCCACGAAAAAATATTGTAACGTGAAGTTGTTTGAGAATTGCGTGTCCTTGATAAACATTGCTCTTTCGCTAAGACAATGCGCCACGTCATAAGTCGATCACTACACTGAAGAAATTGCGCATTGAATTGCTTCCGCAACCACCGTATTCGCCAGATTTGGCCCCCAGAGATTATTACTTGTTTGCAGACCTAGAAAAAAGCTCCAGGGAAAGAGGTTTGACTCCAATGAACTAATGAAGACGTGATTGCCGACACTGAAGCTTATTTTGAAGACAAAGTTAAATCGTTCTACAAAAAAGGCATCTAAATGTTTATGTTATGTTGATGAGTGACCCCAAAAAATGTGTTTTCTTTGTTAGACTGGGAACTTTTAATGGGATGTGTTATATTAATCCTTTATCCTTACTTGTAGTAGATCAGAACTGTGTTACCCAGTACTTGGTCTTAAAGTCCAATCATTTGATGAATATGACAGGCAAACGAGAGTCTAGGATTACAGAATCCGAAGCCACGGGAATCTCTATTACCTAGTAAGTTTTTTGACATCGACTTGATATCAAAAGGTTAACGTTAAAACTAGTTGCCTATTTAAGCAGTAAACGTTGTATTAGCTGCCTTGCACAAATACATCCGTGAAATTGAGCCAAATCAACGTAACAGTAACTCGATCAAAAATATCAAAACCAAGCCCAATTCTATTTTAGACCGAATTTTTTCCGATTTCAAACTTCGGAAGTACAACCTATACAAGTTATATAGAATTTCCTAAAACAATTTAGTTTTGTGTGAAACTTCCTAGAAAAAGTGGATAACGCCTAAAAACTTTAGACTTTAAGTTTCTTACTTTAACCATATATTAAAAAGTATCAATATAAGGCAGTGCCTTATAAAATCGTGAACCAAAAATGTTTAAAAAAGGAGAGAAATGAAATTAGCTATTTTAGTACAAGTTTGAAAAATTCGAAAATCAACACAGGTTGTGACATCTGTGTGAAAAGTAAACTAAATTTAACTGTGTAATTTATTTGTCAACGCAAAAAATAAATACTGATTTGTCATAAGATAAACCATCAAAATACTGTCAAAATATTAATCAATTCTTACGGTCAATAGAAAAATATACCTAAAAACTAGTAAAAACCGTTGTGAGATATAAAGTGAGGTTAGTTATTCAGTGAATCCGCGCTCTATCCACTCAAAAACATGTATTTAAAGCCGTTGCTGCAGAATCTCCTAAAGCTTATCAGCGAAGCTCAGTGCATGAAAAATTTCCCTCGTGTGGTGCGTAACTCGCCACTAGACACTTTTCTGTGTAACCGGGCATAAGTAAGATAAAGTAAAGCTAACCGTTGTTACTTTGATTCCTATAATGTACATTACTGACTTCTTCAAAACGGCTTATTATTCGGTTGTCAAATTTGGCGCGCAAGGGATCGATCGTCGGTCGGTTCGTATGGCATGTTCGTATGGTATAAAAAGTAGGTCAGCATGGCTCTGTAACGGCCTCCATTGACGGTAACGGTGGAAACGCAGCGATTTCGAAGAAAAATTGGCCAAGTAAGTCACCACTCCAAAATCCACACAAAACAGTCACTCTTGGTGGATACATTGGCTTCTCTACGATTACGTGTGGCTGTTCCGAACCCCAAATCCGACAGTACTACTTGTTTACATAGTCCATAGTTTCGCAACAAAAAATTAATTGTGTAAATAAAATATGTAGAAGGCACTGATTTTGTCACATTAAAAGCGTTTGTAAGCGTATGCATCGCCTCAACTACATCGCTTGATTCATTTAGAGTTACCCAAGGAGGGTATGACTCTTTGGCTCTTCAACTCTTTGCCGAACGTAATAGCGAAGGTAGATAATGCGTAATGGAGATTTAAGGTGCTTGATGGTATACCATGAATTAATGAGTACGCAGAAATAGTGATGAATTGGCAGGCAAACTTCCACCAGCACGAAATTGAGCTTAGCTTTCGACGAGTCATCAAGAAATGTTAACGGGACAGCTCTCCATGACGTACTAAAGGCCAGTCTGACCCACAATATAACGACCCTCGGTTTAAACAAATTTACAACTCTATTGGTCATTTGCAGGAAAGTAGGTGGTGAACAAAACGCGAATCCAAGTATGATAAATCCTTACACGATTATTTAATGTTTCAGATAGGTTTTAAAAGGTTAAATAGGTTTAAAAAGATAGGTTTTTTTAAACCAGAGAATATTATCCAGAAGCGCCATTGCGTAGCCGAAGAAAAAATTACCTATCGACCATTTTCCTATCTTATTTCAAAATTAAAACTCAAAAATAACGAATTGATCCTTCTATTGGGTACCCCGCAAACAATTTTTCCTACCTTTTCGCGAAGCGAAAATAGCGTTATGACGTTTCTGTCTATTCTGTGACTAAACTACAACATCCAACTCCAAATTAATATTACTCCCGATCCACTCTTGATAACGGATTTCAATACAATCAGTTAGTTCACTGGTAATGGACTTCAAACCAATCAACTAATTTCTATTTTTTTGTAGATTACGTTTGGAAATTTGAAAATTTTATAAAAAATTGAAATTTCGGAATTTTTTTTAGGCGTCACTGATAGGAACCAAGCACACAATTTATCGATAAAAAAATATCAACATGTAAAAATAATTGTTGAGGAGAAACTGGAGAAAGCAAAGGCTGCTAGACTTATTTAATTTTAAAGGGAACCATATCTATCAAGAAAGATTATATATTTAGTTTTGTTTTTTAATTACCCAGTAAAATCAGAGGCCTGCTACATTTTTTTTTTGGAATTTTATGGATATTTTATTGATTATTTTAATCGATAAAACTTGCGCTTGGTTCCTACCACTGTTTGAATTTGAGTTTGAAAAATTAAGTCAATTAATTAGCAAAGTTAAATAACGCCGTAAATAATAATGTTGGTCAGATTGGTGCTGGTAAATCAGGTTCGAAATTTCTTAGTATGGTGTTTACGCCTTCGCAGCCACTATATAACCAGAATCCTAATGTTTGGTTCAAAATTCTGGAAAATCAATTTTTAATAGCTGGCATTGTTACTGAGAGTACTAGATATTCTCACGCGAT
This sequence comes from Nephrotoma guestfalica, assembly GCA_963691935.1. NCBI lineage: Eukaryota > Metazoa > Arthropoda > Insecta > Diptera > Tipulidae > Nephrotoma > Nephrotoma guestfalica. Next base: position 70,925,527 of record OY829915.1, on the reverse strand, counting down.
CAGTGCACTGGACTTTAGACATCATAATACCTTCGCAGACATAATCACGCGGGAGAAAGGTGAAAAGCCTTATACTGAATTTGAGGAAGAAGTTATCAAAGTGCCCGGAGATTCTGAGCGGTCAAGAATAAATCGTGTTTACATGGCTTAACCTTAGAAGATCGTAAACCGTCTTAACTTTTGAACGAATTTCGACTTAATGCCGGAACTGTATTCAGTGCTTGCAGTGAAAAATCATTAAAACAATTGTGGATGTCTATACTTCCTACTCAGATTCAATTGATACTTGCTCCTTTTGAAAATTATCTTAAGTATCTTATATTAGCCGAGCGTGCAGATGCATTAATGGAGACATTTTTGCAATCATCCGTAAATTCTGTCGATCATGGCACAACAACTTCAACATCATTGTCATAGTACTGACGATTCTGTTTCTAAATCAAGGTCAGATTTTCACATTAAATCTTTGTTTGATCAGATAAGATATGCTTCGATTTGTTCGAAAATTGTAGAGTTCGTCCTCGTCGTTCATATTTTGTTACTATCATTTTATCAAAGATGATTCAAAAAACTAGACGGTCATCAGAATGTGGCGCGTCGAAATGAAGATTTCTCAACAAATTGCCTTATTATTCAGGACGATGGCACTTCCTTTAATGCGTTTGGTTCAAAAATTTTTTATCTTGTATATTAATGGGAATTTATCTAAGCGGATCTATCGATTTCCATTTTGGGTGTCAATTTTCTCAAACTATCAATTTCCTAGTTGATATTCAGAAACATCGGATCATTGATCCATTAACCTCTCTTTCTGTTCTGGGAATACTTTTAATTTCATCATCTGGCTTATCGTTTATTAATAAAACTGTCGTATCTATTTCAAAAAAATTCGGTCCGCCTATTTCAGCAAAATCTAAGGGTACCGCTTCACATAATGCATTTGTAGACAGAGTAGTAGTCCATAGGCAAGCCCTCTGCATCTCGAAAAATGGAGATTGGTGATTACCGAACGCTAAATAGAGTGACAATTCCGGACAGATACCCAATACCGAACCTACAGGACATTTTGTATTAACTTAAAGGTTGTACAATATTTTCTACTTTATACCTTGTCCAAAGACAGCAATTATTACTCCATTCAGTTTATTCGAATGTATTCGGCCTGCGGAATGCAGCATTCCTTGCAGCACAAACTTTCCAACAATTGATGCATTCGATCTTATTTGAACTTAATTTTTGTTTTGTCTATTTAGATGATAATTTAATCACATCTAAAAATTTCGAAAAACATCTTGGACACTTCAAAGTTGTTTTTCACAAACTTTTCGAAAATAATTTGATCATTAATTCTGATGAATTGCGACGTTTTATTCCTGGCTATTGTTGTTTCAGATTGGACAAAGTGTACGTATGTGCGTGTTGCGCAACTGAAGACCTCTAGCCAAAACTTTCATGATCATTTTTCTCCTCATACGTAAACCATATGTACTTCGGAATAAAGCTAGAAAGCTCTATAGGCTATACCGTAACCGATTTATAGTGGGGTAATTCCGACGACAATTAGGTGTTGTTTTCTGTTTTGGTTTAGCTAAGTGTTGATCTGGAACTAGATGTTTCTTGATGATTAACTGGCATCTAGAATCCACATTTAATGTTGATGGCGAAATAGGTACTGCCCTGCAATACGAACTTAAATATACAAAGAAACTGCCGAAGCGCTCTAAATACCGCAGGCCGAGAACCCCAAAAAATCGTACCAGAATGCTGTGCTTTATTGCTGGTTCGGTATCTGTAGGTTCTACAGTTGATAAAGATGATAAAGTCCCATTTAAAAATAACAATTCATTCGTAAGACGTGAAAACTGTTAGTCTTTGTTGTTTTTAAGGAAATCTAAAAGAAAAAAAATCTAATCTAAATCTAAGAGAAATTGGTTAAAATGTAGATAAAAATCTTTATTTATCGTTTCTATTCGCAAAGACTAGCAAAGAGCTTACTAGTGGGTCACTAAGAACTTAAGTTATACTCTTGTTGTCCATTAACGGTGATTCAAAAGATTCAAATAAACCGATTCTCTTGGCTAATCTTCTATGTGTCGTTGTTTCTTCTATTTGATGATGGTTAAAGTTATATGTATTAGTGTTGCCATAGATTGGCCAAAATTCTGCACATCTTGACTTGGGTTTGCATATGTTTATTTCGAGTAAATGGGCATTTCGATGGGCTAAATCCAATAGCTTTTATAGTTTTTGCTGCAAGTCAGTTTGTTCGTGCGCAAGGACTTGAGATCAGTAACTCTATAGGAGTTACTCCGAGTATGGTACACCGAGCGAGTTTGTGCAATAGCAAATCGTCCGGTGCCCATAGAACATTAAATAAAACCAATTTAATATCACACACTATTTCTTTCAGAGTAAAAGAAAGGAGTATACTCGGTATGACCACCGGTAAAAATCGGTGAAATTACTCAGGTTGAATACAAAATGCGAAGAGTAATGTTGAGGACCTACTCTACTTGTTAAATAAAACCATTAAAATTGACAAAAAATTGTTCTGCTAAATTTTGAGAATCAATTTAGAGTCAGCTTTGAAGTTAACTTTATTTGTTTGTAAATTTGTGAACCGTAGCAAAAAAAAAATCTCCATCGTAGTCGGCGTATTTCAGAAGTAGTTAACTTTGGATTGGCTTTATGTAAATTTAAAAGAATTGAAGATTAACATAAATCTAGTTCGGATTATATTTGCTATTGACAAATTAGCTAATTATGGTGAACAATTTGGTTTGCTATGATAAAGTCAGAACCAAAGCTAGATTCAAAACAGTTTTCTAATATTTTATTTCTCAAAACAACTCAGCTATTAATTTGGATAAACTTTGTGAAATAATAACCAGAAATGGTCTGCACTCTCCTTCTTTCACTGTATGTGAGGTTTGTCTTTGGATTGAACTCGATTCCCACCTTTTATATTTCATCGTTTGTCGAATCACATCAAAATTTAAAGTTTATGAAAAGCAGGTAATAGCAGCTGCGTGAATTCTATCAAGAGTAATAATTTTTTGAAATGTCTCAAAAAATATCTTAGCTTCTTTTTGTGAAACTACTTTAGTGTTTTCTAAATACAAAGTGTAGTTTACTTACATGTTTTTAATTTTGCTGGTCATTACTTCTTTTATTTCTTTTGCACTTTCTGCTTAAATTTCATTCTTCCTGAAAATTTTCAATAGCCAAAATTAGAAAGAAATTCCACTTTTGAATTTGTTAATTTCATATTTGATTCCTCTTTAAAGTTGGATCACGAAATCGATGATGATAATACCGCGACTAATTTTATATATTTAAACATGTTAGTTCTTGTATATGCCTGGTTGAGCCAAATTTGCAATATTCTTATGCTGAATGTGCATATGGTCGTTTTAAAATCGAGCTAACTGTGAAAAACATGATACATGGTTCGAACCTGTAATTTCAAAACAAAAGAATTTCAGTTTGTGAATTTATGTATGCATAATAACCAAACTGGCAACTGTGTGGTTTAAAAATAAAACAAAACAAAGTTTATCGCACGCATACATTAATATGGGGAGATTACGAAATCAAACACAGATTCATAGCACAATATTCTCGAGAAACTCAAATACAATGTTATGTTGAACAAGATAAAATAACCAACTGCAATATATTTTTGTTTTGTTTGGTTTTTATTTTGTTATTGTAAATACATACTGCTTAATTTTCTTTATTACATTTTAAATTTTGTTCGGATTTTATTCGGGTTTAGTATATATAGGCGCGCAATTTGTGAACAAAAATTTAGTCAAAGAAAGAGTGTTAACGAAGTAACGTTTCTTGTGAAACAAGTACAGTGTTGATTTTATTTTGCATCACAGTTGGCTAGTTTAAAAAGCTTTTGTTTTTAAATTTCACTTCAAAACAAAATTCGATTGTGATTTTAATATAAAAAAATAGTTTGCGCGCTCAAGTGATTATAATTAATAAGCTGTGAATAAAAAAAATCGAACTATATAATTTATTGTCGTGTAAGCAAAAGAAAAAAATAACTAAAATGTCTGAAGTTCATTTTGATGAATATGAACATTACAATTTTGACCATGACAAATATATGTTTTCTGGACAAAGCGGTAAACAACGTAGCAAGAAGGAAGCAAGCGAACACACAAACCATTTCGACCCCAATGGACATTCTAGAAAAATTGTTACAAAATTAATGAATACAGAACATAATAAAAAAGCTAAATTGGTGAAAAATTGATTGAAAGAAGAATTTAATATAAAAAAATCAAAAAAGAACTCTTAAAATAAAATATTGCATTAATTAATAAAAAATATTTTAAAATTTAGAGTGCTTAAAATATTTTCTAACCTAATAATTAATAATTAATTGTTATAATTAGCACGATTGTGTGAAATCCATAATACATTTATAAAATACATAAAAAAATAATATAATACGAAAAATGGCTGATTATTTTACAAATATTCAGCCATTTTATAAAAATAATTTAATAAAAATACGTCGTAATAAAATTTTTGATGGACGAAAAATTGGATTCACATCGATCTTTCCTCAATGGTACAAAAATTACACATTTGATGCGAGTATGTTTCATTCAAAATTTCGGCACACCGAAACAAAATTCTGTCGCAGTCGGAGGAAGCGCGGACGTCACCAGCGCCTTTTGAATACAAAATCATGGATGAGTAGCAATAGTAGTGATATAAATAGTAGTAATAATATCTATCCTTTTCAATTTGTATGAGCAGAGTACAATTGGGATATACGGAAGTAAATTTTTGATTGATTCAAAAAGAAAAGAAAATGTTGGTGTACCAACATTAATCATCGACCGATTATTTTCTAATTAAATTTTTTTCTGTGAATTAGGATTAGGTGTTCTGACTTATTATTTCTATTATTAAATTATTTAAACAAAAATCCTGTCTAGTACAACATTGATGAATAAATAATTCCTTTAGAAATTATTTTATAATTTGCTGGAGGGATCGACTGAATATCAATTTGGCTGTCCATTATTAATTATTTAGACAAAAAACTTAGTTTTAAGTTTTTTTGCTGTGTTATTGATTTTTCTTTATACACTATTATTATATAATTTTTCATTAATTAGATTTAAAAAAATTTTAAAAATTACATCAAAAAAATTGAATTATCGATGTTATGTTTATGAAAAAAATGAAATCTAAAAAAAAATTAAAAAAGATTAAGAAAAAATTAAAATAAAATTCAAAAATAAAAATTATACAAATTGTTTTATTTATAAATTTCTACAAATTTGAGAAGCAAAAAGAATCTGACGTCTTTGTATACAAACAAAATACGTGTGTATGCATTTGAATAAATATCAGCTGGCTGTCCTTGACGCGTTTGTTTTTATTTTCTATCAGTCCGAGCTCCGTTTCTTCGTTCACTCATTCGGTTTTTATTGGTGTTCAATGACATTTTTGTTTGTTTTTTGTTGCGCATGACTTTTATTTTGGTTTTATTATCAACCATAAAAATATTCAATGAAAAATAACAATTGATTATATAAAAGATTTGTCAGAAACTCAGAACCGAACTAAAATGTCATTCGTCATCGTTAAATTGTTTACGGTTCCATTGAATAGTTTGTTTTATTATAAGCTGTGCGTACCTACACCAAACTAAAAACTCGAGTGTTCGCCAAATTGTGCAATGGCGAGAGGTCATATAATTTTAGCAAGGCTAGACATTGTTGTAGTTCGTTTTATTATAATTTGTTTTTGTAGACGGTGGAACGGCGATAAACATGATTATAGGGATTTGCACTATTTTATGTAAGCTGATACTTCCTGGTTGAATCATTGTTTTTGTTTATTATCGATTCGTCGTACCGGCTTTTTCTGGTTTACTTGTTTATTTAACTATTGGTGTAATGACGATTTAATACAGTGTTGTTTAACCTTTGGCTAGTTATGTATCACTATGCATAGTTTATCGTTTTCTGGAATTTGTTCATTTACCCTTTTATAGATATTTCCATCTAACATTCAAATGGATATCCTCGATCTTTTTTGAAATTCGCCAATTATTGACAATCTTTGACAAAATTATTTTAATATAAAAACGAGTAATTTTCTGTTTTAACATTAACAAATATATTTTGTTTGTTGTTAATCTTTGCGTTTTGTTTAAAGGGCCCTTGGTCAGTTGGTCAAGAATTGTTTCTGAATGCTTTTATTTATTTCTGTATGAATCCGATCGAATCGATGCCATAAAACCGCGGCATACCCCACAAAGGGCCTGACATAGATAACATAAAGAGATCTTAACATGTAGGGATCGCGAAATTATCCGCTGTCTTTTACTAAAACCCAACATAGAATATGCCCTACACATTATGTAATCAATGTGTGAATATTAAATTACGAGTATTTGAAAAAATTATTCCAAGATCTGGAATGTCACACACTCGACTTAATTGTTCATCCATCAAAACATAAAAGGTCTCAATACCTGATGGCTGAGTTCTTGAGAAAGATACAACTTTACATTTACTAGCATTCAAGGACAACTGGAGGCGCTGAGCCTCATAATTAATGTTGGCATACATTTTTAGATCATCTGCATATAAAAGACATCTACAATAATTGAAACACTGACTGTGACCACCTTGTGACACGCTACGACAACACACCAGACGGTACGTTATATACGAATGAATTATTGCCCGAAATTGGTACGTATTATTTACGTAAACTTAAATAAGATGCAATCTAAGCAACTGGAGAGAATTCGGAAACGAGGACCATCAATTTCTGTAAAATCATTTTATGTTTTGGTTCGTCGAACGCTTTAGAAAAATCGGTTTAAATGGCATCAACCTGCCCACAAGCTCCTACGGCGTTAAATACATGGCTAGAAGAACTCATTAGGTTAGTGTAGATCTACCCGGCAGAAACTCATATTGGAACTCACTAATTCTATTTTTGAAATGAAAATGAAGCCTCTGTTTAACCAAAGATTCGAAAAGCTTCGAATTCATGAATAGAATCGAAATTCCTGTATAACAAGTAATGTCACTTCTACTGCCTGATTTGATGGATGACATATAGAATAGAAAATCTCGTCAATATCAATAGGGTGATGCCGTTGGAACCTGCACCGTTGTCAGTTTTTAAAATACAAGTTTTCCACAATGAATTATGTAGAATGTCGAATTATGTAGTAAGATAGCACATCGCCTGAAAAATTCCCGCTCTAACAAAGAAAACACATTTTTTTGGGGGAAAATACATTTTATTCTTCAACATAATTTCCATCTAGAGCGATACAATCAGTCCAACGCCTCTCTAACATTTCGATAGTTTTTTTGTAGAACGATTTAACTTTGTCTTCAAAATAAGCTTCAGTTTCGGCAATTACTTCTTCGTTGGAGCCAAATCTCTTTCTCTAGTGCTTTTTTTATAGGTTTGCACACAAGTAATAATCACTAGGGGCTAAATTTGGCGAATTCGGTGGATGCGGAAGTAATTCAATGTGCAATTCGTGTAATTTTGTCATTGTTGCGATCGACTGGTGGCATGGTGCATTGTCTTGGTGAAAGAGCCATTTTTTCATGGATAAATGTTCGCGCAAAATATGACCAACACGTTCCATTGATATCTTTACATTGTCAGCTATCTCATGCACTCTATGCAACTTCACTTTACGGTCTTTCAAAACAATTTCGTAGATTTTCTGAAACCACAGCCTCATTTGGGTATCCAGAGCGTGGTGCATCATCCGTGGTTGTACGACCACGTTTAAATCCAGCATACCAGTCAATGATGGTTAATTTTCCTGGTGCGGATAACAATTAGCAAGCCACTGCTTTGCTTGAACAGTATTTTGTCCCATCAAAAAACTGTGTTTATTCAACACATGAATTTTTTTTTCCATTGTTTTGAAATTAACAAAAGTAGCGTCACTAAAGCAACTGTAATTTGTGTAAACTAATGGTCGGAATGTAATGCAATTTTCGCACATATGGTTTGAAGATTGGTAGAATTTAAAAATCATATGGGTTTTAAATTTGTGGCACTATCTATGTGTCAGACCGGGAACTTTTCAGGCGATGTAATATATCGCTTACGCATCACAAATGATGCGTTTCATATGTGTCGAACATGGTGAATAATGTAAAATTATAATCCGATTTTGTCGGCATATTTTGCCGTTTAAGAAACCTCAAGATAATTTTAGAATCCTAGAAATGGGTTCTCTCACTAATATTACCTAATGTAATGATTGAAAAACAATCGGGTTGGTTCGCGAGAGCTTTTTTCAAATTTGTCCAATTTAAAATTAAAAATTATTTTTTTTAAATCAAACAACTTAGATTTTATAGTAATCTAAGTTTTAGCAAATAAAATTCATCATAAAAGTTGTATAGTTCTGCATAATAACGGACAGAGTATTATATTCTTAATTTTTTGCAGGAATTGGAAAAAATCATTCTGCCTAAATTTCTCATGCTCACTACTAGAGTAACTGTTGACAAGAAATTTCAATTTTGAATTAACCAGGCAATTAACCACTTTTTTATTATAACAAACAAAATAAACTAAATATTTGAAAAGCGTACTCCGGCAGTAAATTAAACTCAAAAAAAAGAAACTTCCAACGAAGCAGAAGATCGTGCAAATTCAACAGTTGAGCTTACCATTAGAACACGCTTTATCCAAGCGCAACTCTAGATGCAGACTACAGATTATTATGGAGACATACTGTCATTCATAAATAACATTTAACAACCTGAATTACGTGGAAGTTGCTGCTCCAGCAGATTTCAGCTTGGATAAATATTATTTTTCACATCATGCATATGTAGTACAGAAGGAATCTAGCACAACTAAATTATTACTAATACCAAAATTATGAGTAGTGTTCGATACTTCCATAGAAACCACTAGCGGAACCTCCTTAAATGAAGTCATGTTAACTGGCCGACTCTTCAAAAGAGTCTTGCATTAGTTTAATGTTCACCAAGATCAACAGAATTACCAACGTATATTACGCAGATGATTTCCCTAGCAACCTATTCATGATTATAAACTAACCACTATAACATGTTATGGCAGCCGTATCGAATAGCTAGCTTGAATAAAGAATAACCACATTAATACAAAAATTTCGTAGCCAATCAACTCAAAGAAGAGAAATTCAAAATTTCATAAATCCAGATCTGTATGGTAACTGGTGAGATATACGAACAATTCTGCTTTTTGTATTTCAGGAGGGATTGGTGCCAAAAAACTTAAAGTCTATGAAGAGCCAGAATAACGAAGCATAGTACTGTTCGTAGATTTTGATACCAAAGCAATGTACATAAAAATAGTAAGACTCATATTTCCCATATTGCAACTACTGCAATTTAAAATACAACGATAACGGAATCAATTTTGTTGGAACCAGACACAATTAGAAAAGGATAAATGGACGAAAAGGTCAATCGCAATGGAAAATTATCAACGGTTATATGGCAGATACAATTATGGCTTATATTTTAAGGCCACTTACAGCGGTTTCATCAGATCCTTAAATTCATTCATACTCTAAGGTCGTTGTTGAAGGCTACAAACGGTTCAAAATTTTTGGAAGCGTCGGTTAAGGGATTAATTAACTGAACTACGTCAAAGAACTAGGTGGTTAGGTAAACAATCAATGGATAAACTAAACGACATATATAGACTTAATAAACACATTTTTTTATTACTCATTTGTTTTTTTGTTTCGCAAAAATAAATTTTTGAATATGTATTTAAAAAAAAAATTTAAAAAAAATTTGATTATTTGATTCGAATATCTTAGAAATGGGTGAATTTTGAGTTGTATCACTATTGCAGCAAATGAGCGAAATATGCTCCACGTTCAATAATCAGTAATTAGCTAAGACATATAATTGAAATTGAAAACGCGATTGCCGCGCTAATGTATAGAATATATTATAAACACGGAAAAGGCGTACTAGAAAAATTGAACTAAATCAATAACATCAACCAACCGATTCAGATAATTACAATAATTCTATTTGTGAAAATAATTTGCTAACGTTAGTAGGTTGTATGAATTGTAAAATCACAAGAGAGTTAACATGATAAATACACTCAACACGAATTCTCTTTAATTAGTGGGAATACTTCAGAAGAACTGCAAATTGAACATTTCGTTTGCAAATGTGAAGCAGTCCAATAAACAAAGTAGGTTGTTCGTTTCTAAAGAGGACATATCGTATGTAAGGATCACCCTGCTATAGGTTACTTACCTGGTGGTAGGAGTGGAGTAAAGTACAAAGGTATATTCCAAGTTTGATTGTCAAAATGGTATTAGATCAGTTCATGGCACTGGTCATTTGCGTTAAATATCAATTGGCGACTTGAGCTAAATTTTAATTGGTCATTTGGCTTTATTAATAAACTTACGCGAAAAGAACAAAAAGTAAAATTAAGCAACGCAACAATTATGTTCTAAAACCGCAATTTATTAACAAATAACAAAGTATCAAAACAACCTTTGAGCACAGAAAAAAATAAATATAAACAGAAGTAAAGCTGTTTTCATAGTAACATATGTAGTCACGATCCGGTCTTGTGTTGACCAAATTTAAAATTACGGTTATAATCTGAACGAAAAAAAAATTTAATCAAAAACAATATGAAAACTCATATAAACACTGAATTTATATTCGAAGAGTCGGACATTCGAAGTTTATTATTTAAGTCGTAAAACGAGTTTGTATTTTGGGGTTACAATAAAAAAAAGTTATTTCAAAATTTTGTATGCAGCTTTACCTCTGTTATATTACTTTTCTCTATGCTTTGAGTATTTAAATATTTTCATAGCATTCTTTTAGGGTTAAAATTTGTAAACGCGGAAGTATGTCTGTATGTGTAATGTCTAATAAAAACTACAGAAATAGTCTTTTAGGGGGTAAAGTCAATTCTAAACAGTTATTTAAATATTACTTTCTTTAACCCACTTTTAGGTGACAAAAATAAACATACAACTAACATTTGGTCGCATGTCACATGAATTTTTTCAGTCTCAAAATTGTTTAATTTGCTTCGAACAAAAAATCTCGCTTTAGCTTTTTCAATGTTAATAAAAACGAAAAGATTTTTTTAAAAATCTGTCTGTTCGCCCTAATACAATAAACGAATGCGACAATTTATTGCTTATTAGTATTCGAAAGTATTCTGGGAATACCTTTTGAAAGTATAAATCTAGGCGAATAATAATATTCTCGTCTGTATATAGATAGTAGAACAACTAGGGGAATTCAGATAGGTGATTCTGAACGCCATAGATGAACTGGAAGTATTATATATTGTGATTGTGGTAAACCAGGCCAGATATCTCAGAGCTCTAAATTAATTTTTAATTCAGGAAAGAATTTTGTATTTAGGTATTTAGTCTTTCATTAAAAGGACCTTTAGTCCATTGTTAATTTGTCATTCAATCTTGGTTCAACCAAAATTCCAATTTTCCAACAGATTTACCAATTTTTGAAAATAATTTTGAATTTTTGATGTTTTAGAGATGCTTTATGTACACATACTTTGTTGATTATTAATTATGATAGAGTACAATTAAGTGTTTGTTTTTAGTTCAGATAAAGAATTCTAAGGGTTTAGGGCTTAATAATTTGGCACTCTGTGTGTGTGTGTAAAACTAGGCCAAATTAGTATAGATTATAGAAATATTTATCTATTTATTACTAAAATTTCAAAGTCTCATATGACATTGTGGTTTATGCGAATAAATTGTTTTTATTATAAATTTGCGGTTACATAGTTTATCAAATTTAATAATAATTTCGTTTGGTTTTTCTCTTCCACAGAGAGATCTTCCTCCAAGGTGGAAATGTTATCGATGCCACGATTGCAACAATGTTCTGTACCGGTATTACAACAATGCAAAGTATGGGAATTGGTGGCGGTTTCATACTGAATTATTATAATCGAGGTGAGAAGAAATCGTATACGCTTGATGCGCGCGAAGTAGCACCGCTTGCCGCAACTGAAAATATGTTCGAGGGTGATTTAAAAAAATCAATTCATTCGCCGCTCGCCATTGCGGTACCAGGCGAAGTGGCTGGATACTATGAAGCATGGCGTCGTTTTGGTTCCCTACCGTGGGAAGATTTAGTCCAGCCAGCGATTACACTGTGCGACGATGGCTTTTTTATGTCACACCATATGCAGAATGCAATATCATTTTTGCCCAACCTTCGAGATGATGAAAATTTGGCAAGACTCTTTTTCAATAAAACGAGCAACGAGTATCTTAGGGAGCGGTCATTAATCAGGCCCGAAAAATTGTGCGATACGCTACGAGTCATTGCGGAAAATGGTGGATATGATTTTTATAATGGTACAGTAGCTGAGATGCTCTTAAAAGATTTGCAGGATATTAAGAGTATCATAACGAAAGAAGATCTACAAAGTTACAAAGCCAATTGGTATGACTCGGACTACCTTGAAATAAATAACAATAAGGTACATTTAGTACCTTTCCCGGGAGGTGGTTTAATTATTGGATTTATTTTAAATGTGCTACGAGGATATAATATAACGGCCGATGATGTTGCCGATCTAGATGGCGAGATTTTATATAACCATCGACTAGTAGAAGCGTTTAAATATGCGTTTAGCCAGCGGGCGCTAATAGGTGATCCAAAATTTATCGATATTAGTCAAGTCGTTGCTAATTTGCGTAATGAAACGATTGCCGAAATAATTCGTCAACATATTAACGATCATAAAACGAGTAATGATCCTTTGGACTATAACGCTTTGTTTAGTAGTCGAACACAACACGGAACTTCGCCACTCGTGTTGATTGGGTCGAATGGGGATGCCGTAGCGGTTACCAGTTCAGTTAATTTTTAGTATGTTTTTCAAAAGATCAATATAATTTTATTGTTCGAATTAATCCCAATTTCATTTTTATTTTATAGCTTCGGTAGCATGTTAACAGGACCACGAAGCGGGGTTATATTTAACAATGGCATGAACGATTTTAGTATACCCGGTGCTGGTGAAAATCTTTATGGATTCCCCGAAGCACCCGCAAACTACATACAAGGCGGAAAACGTCCACTATCCTCAATGAGCCCGACCATTGTTAGTGATCAAGCAGGTGACGTGAATCTAGTACTATCAGCTGCGGGTGGCTCTAAAATAACAACGGCTATAGCCGGTGCTATAGTACAATCACTCTGGATGGGCTACGACGTCAAAGAAATGGTTGATGAACCTCGAATACATCATCAACTATTCCCGATGGAAATAGAATATGAATACGGAAATACCGATCCCCTGATTGAGGGTCTTGAAAAATTGGGACATCAAACGACTCGGTATACGGTGCGTGGTTCGGTATTGTGTGCACTAGCAAAAAATGCGACCGCAATTTACGGCAATGCAGACCATCGGAAGCGAGGCGATGTTGATGGGTACTAGATGAATATTTCGCTGTTGTGTAACACCATGAGCATTATATCGAATTAATAAATATATTTTTATTTTTTATGTACGAGGTAATTGTGTTTTACTTGTATGTGACAGTCCTGAATCCGAAATTAGGATTTGCATCGCATAGCCTTTGCCACATTTCGTTGATGTTCGACAATCTAAACAAAAATAAATTTATTTCTAAATTTTATACGCTTTACGCGTTGTCAAAAAATAATGTTTAATCGTAATTTAATACAGCTTGTGCGTTTTGCCTCTAAGGCAAAACCCTTGCGTTTAGATTCGATTAACCCCGGCTTCTGGAATACGCGATTTTATTCTTCAAAATCGTCGTCGTCCTCATGCAGAAGAAATGATTGCACCCCGTGCCAAGACGAACCGAAGCCGGATCCAGAGTGCGGTTGTGAAACGCCATCATCTAAGATGCCTGAGATAGAAGAACTATGTGAGGAGGTGAAAGCAATATCATCAGCACCAACTTGTCCATCTACTTCTATCTGTAACCAACCAAAAGAAAAGACAAGTTGTGAATCTCTATGTAAACCGAAACCAGTGCCAGGTACAATGACATGACAATTTCCACACTTTATATGTAAAGTAATTAATCGGGACATTTAATATTTTTTAGAACCCCCCAAACCGGAACCAAAAAGCAATACAATGTGTATGTTGATGCTTCTCGCCTTGCTTTTAGTAGCAGCAGCTGGCGGTTACTATTTATACCATGAACATCACAAAACACAAGAGGCCCCGAAGGAAGGAGCAGCAGAGCAACCGCCCCCGCCACCAGCAGATGATAAAGCACAACCACCGACGGACCAAAAATAAAGATTTCCATAACTCAATTGGCTGAGTTTTTACCTATATTTTTAAGTTTCTTTCAATTGTGCCATTCACAAATCCATTCACTTATCTCACTCCACCCACTCTGATCTCCAATTGAAAATTACGCGCAATAATTATAGGCGAAAAAGGTTTCCACTTCCCCCAATTATGTGCTAAAGTTGTCTTGAGTTGAATTTCAATCGCGTCGGCTCTGCGAAAAAAAATTTACTCAATATCAGGCCAATAAACAAAAAATTTGTTATTTTTAAATTTTTTACGTTAAAAGCGTTGCTAAAATATGTTTAATCGAAATTTATTCCTGCTTGTGCGAAGTATCTATGCAATAGAGCCGCAGCGGATGGTCCAGATTAAGCCCAGCAACTTGTGGTCTCGGTATTATACAAAAAAATCGAAAGATTCGTCATCTGATACCGGATCGTGTGAACCATGTAAAGATGACCCTGAACCGGAACATGATTATGGTTGTGAGACGCCAACATCTCATTATCCCGCATTTCCGATGGATGAGGATGAAATGGATAAGCATCCAAAAGCAAAGTCTGCTGCGCCTAATGTCGGTTGCCCACCATCTAGTTGTCCAGCTCCAGTGTGCGCGGCAGAAAAACCAAAACCACCCTGTACACCAATATGTGCAGAAGGTCCTAAGAAACCAGAAGGTATTGATAACCTACATTCATATATTCGAAATAATAACAATTATGTGATTTCTAGTGTGTCCCCCAATATCGAGCAAAGTTAATTTACTTCGGATGATAAGTTTATTGGTTATCCTACCTGCAATTATCGCGTTAAGTGCAATCGTTTATATGACGCACGAGGAAATCGATCGCCCACCGTTTGTCCCATACCCCTTTATGAGGAAACAAAATCTAGGCGGTCGAAAATGGCCATGGAACTCTGACAAAAGCTTCTTCTATAACCCACGAGTAAACGCACTCCATGATGGATATGAAGAGCCAGATGAAGAAGAACGGGCAATGGAACCACAACCAGAACCAGTGGAAATGTCAGAACCACAACCAGAACCAGTAGAAGAATCAGATTAGTTTAAACTTGTAATTGTAAATTAGCCGATATATTTTTTATATACATATTTGTATTAAATTTTACTGTCATCTATTATGTATCATTCGTACTATGTATTTGGGTTTTATATTTCTCTCAAGTACCGCACTCCAAATTTATACGAAAATAGCGCTACGATCAAACTTCAAAGTACAGTGGACAGCCATCACAATTTTATCAAATTTTGACAAGAGACGGAAAAAAAATTTTCTCGTCAAAATGGCAAGCGTACGAACTCTATTTACTTCGCCAATCCGTGGAGCTGCTGCTGGTCCTTCAGCCACAGCCGGGCATGGTAAATATTTACAAATTTTTATTATCGTGTTTTATTTTCCAAACCGAAATTTTGATCGCCCTCCATTGAGATTATTTTTGTTATGTAATACCAGTGTCGCTCTATCGGAAAATCAACTAAAATAATTCGTTCAATAAAGTAACTGTAAAACACAATCTTAAATTCGTATTTATATTTTTATATTATTTCAGCTGATGGTTGGAAATTATGGAAACGACTATCATTCTTCGTTGCCATTCCGTCAGTAGGTCTATGCATGTTGAATGCCTATTTGAAACATCAAGAGGAGCACCATCATCCCCGGCCTGAATTTGTAAAATATGAACACTTAAGAATCCGAAACAAACGGTTCCCATGGGGCGATGGACAAAAAAGTTTATTCCATAATCCACATGCCAACGCACTTCCCAATGGTTATGAAAATGGACACTAAGCAGATCGCCTGTGATTTGCTGATTGTGAAATGGTGGTGTAAACGATTATTTGTAGAAAAATGAAATAAATTGATAAAAATTATATTACGGTACTGTTTTATTGTTTTCGAAGCCGTCACTTGGATAAGATACCGTTAACTTTGTCACGCACGACCCTTAATCAAAAAATCTCGTATTCTATGCTCACCTTTCAGAGAATTATAAAATAACCGGCTAAATTTGGGGCAAGTGAGTGACTTGAGAATCAACAGTATACGCCGATATTATAAAAAATGTGGAACGCTTCACGATTTTGCGTGTCATCCTTGCGCAGGGGCCATGCTAATCTTCTCTGTATCGTTCCAATTTTAGTATATGTTCTGCCGAAGCAAGAACAAATATATTGGATTTTTGTTTATATATATACTCAACCATTTGTATATTAAGTTCTAGCGAAGTATATTATTATTTCAAAAATAGTTTCCCTTAAATGTATATTATTTAAATGACTTCAACTGCATTATCGACTCCGAAATATTTATTGGATATCGAAATAACTGTATTTAACGTCAAAGTACGTATTATTTTTTGTTTTTTCGACGAAGCAGCGAATTGTGAAATGTGAAATAGCGCGATCAAACCGTTGAAAAATCAATTTTCATAAACTTCTAAAATAAAAATCTTGTAAAATGAGTGACAGTGATTTGGATGACCTAGTTATGGCATCCGCTAGCACTATACTGACACTGATAAGGCGACGAATACATCGGCGTAGACGAGAGCGGCAGTTGCGAGCAAATCATTATTTGAGGTTTCAACAGCAAATCAAAGCACGTTTTGCTGCAGAAGTAAGTAAACAATAATTTTAATTTAAAGCGTATGTATTTATATTGTGATATTTCAAAAACTCGAATTTGGGTTTCACTCTTTTAGACAATTTTTGCCACTTGACTACGTTGGCGGAAAATGTTGATCTTGTGACGACCCATAAAACCTAGAGGATCTCAAATCGCAAGAACTAGCACGAAAACGAAATAAACATTTTATTTATAATGTTTTGAGACCGTTAACACGCATTACCGGTTGCTACGATATCCATGACCTTGTCGCAGTCCATCCAAAAATGTAAAGGTTGAGGCCAGATTGCTTGTTATCCTCATCTAATACATATTGTTGCGCAGCTCCATTAAGTGTAAGTATACTAAATAGAGACATCTGGCCAATATGGCTGCAATATTATGGAATCGTCAAAGTAGTAGTACTTCCAATCGATCTTCCAGAAAATCCCCTGAGATAAACACATATTATACTTGCAGGATTCATAACCCTACTATCTGTAAAGCTCTTTCATTAGCTATTCATGATCCTTGATTTTTTGGAAACCATTGTATAAAATTTTATTCCATTTACAAATAAAAACAAATAGATAGTTAATTTGTCGAAAATGTCGATATTATCCAAGAAGATATGCTTAAACAAAACTACCGAATTATATTCTACTTGGCCTTAATAGTGCTAAACTACTTAAGGAATAGGGGAATAGAAAATATTGGGACCCAAATTAGATTGTAAATTTGTCCAAAGCACTAACATCGTTAATGGTCAATTGCGAAAATGGTCAATCGTCTATGGTTTTTCAACAAGTGATATAAATTTGCTTGGCTAGTAACCATTTGGCGTGGTAATTGAATCTGATCGATTTTCTTTACAGAATAAATGTACATATATTCTTCAATGATACACTTTCATCAAACATATTGTTTTAATCAACTTGTTTATTTTCTAATCCATCATCGGTCCGAAGCAAAAATCATTTTATTTCCCCAAAAACCCATTTGTAGATTTATGGTCGATATTTTAAACGATACCACAATCTGAGGGTTCGGCAAAAATGGAAGACCGCGCTTAACTTAAGATATATCTTTTGAAGACATCTGGGATGATAAATTTGGGAGCTTTCTTGATATGTTAAATGGTCCATAACCACGAAGCATTAGGATTGCCTTGATGATAAAACGTATTATTGTCCTAAAAATTAGATTATATTAACAAAAACAACATAGCAGTGGGATTTTAAAGCTTCATGGTGGAGCAATTCGGTTGACCAATTTCATTGGTTTATTACCTGGATAATGATATTTAAAAATGAAGATCTCAAACCTTTGCTCGCCCCTGCAAGGAGCATTGTTCGACTCTTACAAACTCTCCGTTATTATTGACCGAAATCTCAGACTCCTGCCTGTGGGTTAACATCTTCAGCAAATCGGTTGTTAGCGTTTAAAATCCTGCCATTAGAAAATCAAAACTAAACCGAGGACCGGCTTTTGCCCCCTGTGTACTACTACCCGTCATTTCGCTCTCAAATTGTCAAAATAAGTCCATCACTATCGATCCTATACTTAATATAGATAAATTCATTTTTTAGTGTTAGGTTTAGTGAAAGGATTAGGTATTTTCAAAATATGTACTTGGGAAGAGATTGTCATACATGAGGAGGGAGTTCTAGTTTATGGCCTTGATATGGAGCCATTCTGGTGATGCGCCAAATTTGATTTTTGTAAATTCTAATCAACATGAAATTTTGTTTTCAATTACGTTGGTGTGGTCATAGATTCTAGCCTTGACGTGAGCACATAAAATAATTGTTAGACCATTTAACATTTCATATTATGAAATTTCGTTTGTTGAGAGATTTTTGTTCTTTAAATGTATTAAAATCTATTTTCTTTGTTTCGATTACTGCTGTTTGATTATGACATTGCGCTTTGGGGTGGCATTTATTTTGTTACTACCTAATAGTTCGAGTTATGTAAAGAATGAGAGCTCAGTGTTTTGTTACCTCATAACTTACCATTGCGTTATCGTTTTGTGCTAGAGATACCAAAAATATGTTTTATTAAGGGACCGTTTTATACTGCTAGGTATACCGAGCATCATAATCTAAGTATAATAAATCACTGTGTGGTTGAATACTCACGTATAGAATACTTTCGGCGCTCATAAAATTTCATTTCACTAAGAATATGCACGTTGCATCGGACTATTAATGCCGAGTCCTAGTTTATTAAAAATCATGAAAAATATTATGCAAATAAATAAAAAAAACTTAAAAGACGATAACGCTGCAAATTTTTAACTTGCTCTAAAACTAATAATAAGTAGATTCATAATTGATATTTAGTATTTTACCTAAAACTGATTGTGTCAATAATATTACTGTATATCATAGTCGGTGAAAGTAGCCGACGCAAGTTCGTGCACTTCTGGCAGATTGTATTTTTTATTAAGCAGCTAGTTAAGCATATATGTAATAATTTTAGTGATTTAATTGTATCTGTATAATGTTATATTGTAATGGTGACTTATGGAATATCAAAGAGAATTAATATATTTATATATTTCTATGGGGACATACTATGGTTTACTGAAGAAATGTACATAAATAAATAAACTAAATATTAGAGGTCACATAAGCAATGAACGACTTAATATCCCCACTGTCCTATCCTTCTCGGTTTGTTGCCTTTCGATATTTTATACTGGGTATATTATGAAAGCAACTTACGAGTTTCGGTTCAAACTCATTTCGAGAAATTTTCCTTGAAAGCGTATTTTTTGGTCTTCCCCTGTAACATACACCGGACGGTTGTTGAAACATTTTATTATCAATTTCACAGTGGACTTTTCGGACATCTTATTCGGTTGGATTTTATGTAACTGGTAATATCACAATTTCTCAGTAGTTGCCGAAATTCATGCAAATTCTACTTGGCCCTCAGCAACTTTAATGAGACCAAACTGCGATCGTATTATCTTCCTTTAAAACGAGGAGAGTAACCCATAGTCGAAGGTGGTCATGATTGCGACAAATGCCTCTGACCACTCATTGGTTTGGGAGATATTGATGAAAGCTAATTTTTTAAAATAAAACTGAAAGCATATCATTTCAAAGATATGAGCAAAAAATTGATCTGCATTACAGCAAACCAATTTTCCCTAATTTCTAATACTGTTTCATTGTACCGAGCAATAAAAATTTGCTTAATAAGACAAAACGCGTATTTTAATAGCCGACAAATTGGCCTTGGAATTACCAGGTCTACAAGTATGAAATGCGGATTTCAGACAGATGGTACACCAATGCAGTTTGAGCTATACAAATTTGACACTGCGCTATTTTGTTGTGCCATCAACAAGTGTCAGACGTACATGTCAAAATTTATACCGACCAAAGAGCATTCGCGGACAGTATTATTTTTTTATTTTCATTTGAAGAAAACTGCTGCTGAATCATACCGATTACTTCGAGAAGCTTATGGTGAACATGCTCCATCGCAAGATACGTGTGAACGATGGTTTCGGTGTTTCAAAAGTGGTGATTTCGATGTTGCAGACAAGGAACGTGGAAACCTCCAGAAAATACGAAAATGTGCAATTGCAAGCAATGTTGGACAAAGATGATTCGCAAACACAAAAACAAAAACAACTCGCCGAGCAATTGGGCGTTAGTCAGGAAGCTGTTTTCGAATCGCTTTGGCAGAAAGACGTTGCTCTGTGTTTGGTGGGACCAGAGGGGTGTGGTATATTATGAGCTGTTAAAACCTGAGTTAATACTAAACGTTACCAACAACAATTGACCGATTTGAACCATTCGCTGCTTGAAAAAAGGCCAGAATACCGAAAGAGGCAACACAAAGTCATTTTTCTTCATGACAATGCTCTATCATATACGCGGCACATTGGAATCACTCAGCTGGGAATTTCTACCCCATGCGAATTACTCATCGGACTTGGCTCCTTCCGATTACCACTTGTTTCCATCGATGGGTCACACACATTCTGAGCAGCGCTTTGTCTCGTACGAAGAAGAGAAAAATGGCTCAATGAATGGTTCGCAGCAAAAGGGAAAGATTTTTACTAGCGTGGTATTCACTAATTGTCCGAAAGATGGAAAAAATGTATAACAAGCGATGGAGCATACTTTGAATAATGCACTTTCTATCGTTCTTTCGAATTTAACATGTTTAACATGTTTTTTTAGTAAAAAAAATCCGCATTTCATACTTTAAGTACACCTGGTAAAATTTAAATGTTGTCAAATAAAATGAGCCACGAATTGAATTTGGAACAAATTAAATTTCTAATAAACATGTTGTTCGATTTGGTTCAAATATATTTAAAACGCGAATGTTAGAAGTTAAAGAAAATTGTTTTGCTGTAATGCAGATAAATGTTTGATCGTATTTCTGAAACTAGAGTATACTTCGTAAACTGTGGAATATGGAACAAAAGTTGTTTCTCTTGCTGGATGGATTGCTATTACAGTAGATCAGTAGAAAATCGGTAGATTTCAAAATTCGATTGTCACACTGAAAAAACATCAGCCACATTTCCAATTATTTTCCGCCTTTTAATGACTGTGACTAGGATGGTGTTGTCTTTTGTTAAATATCTGGCTTTGATAAAGCAGTCTCGTAATTCATTCATTGTAGTGCAGCTGACCTTTTTAACGACCTGATTATATGGAGTCCTTCCTCATTAATAGATTTCAATGAAAAAAATGGTATCCGACCATATGATCGTAAACATTTAATCGTAGATCAAATCATCGTATAAGTACTTAATTGTATAGTCAGTTAATCTCAGACCACTTAATATTACGACTAGTTAATCGGAAGCCCAGTTATTCGTAAGATCATTTAATCGTAAGATCAATTAATCGTAAGAACATTTTATGCACTACGTGCAACCATCGTAGGTTTTTTACAAACATATGATTTTGTTTGTTTTTCACCTTTGTAAACTATTTTGGGCCGAATCACTCCCAAATTTTGGTTCGCCTTTTCTGTTTATATTTAATTTAACCCAGAGTTTCGAACCAGGGAAATTTCAAAGTTGGAATAAGGTCCAATGAAAAAAAAAATTGGTTCGGGTTTAGGTTCGAATTCGGGTTCAGGTTCAAATAAATAAAACTTTTCAAAATAACTTATACTTCCAGAAAAGCAAAGTTTAATGTTTATTATTGAGTCAATTTTGAACAAAAAATTCTCAACAAATCAGTCCTGAGCAAATATTAATCGAAACCAAAATGTTTAAGATTTAATAGTTGAATCTTTATTTAAAGTTTCTTAATTGACCTGCTATGATGATGAATGTGAAACAAAAAATTAGAGAGGTGCAAATGTTGTGGCCAACACACGACTTTCTTTTGTGACAATTGTACTTAGGTCTCGAATACATCACACTTAATTTCTAAATCGAAAATGAAAATTGTCTTGTATAATCAAAAATCATTACTCTTGCTTAAATTTCAGAAAACCGACATTTCGCATAGTTCTTCCAATTTATGGAAAAAGCTTTAGTATGAAGTTGTATTCCGAATAGTAAATCTGCCTGGTCTGTAGAGACTCCGAATTTTGGTGAACTAAAATTTTAATATCAAAACTCGTCATTTCCGCTGAAATTTAAAATTTGATCTGAACTAATTTTGTTTGAAATCTGATTTACAATCTTTTTATTTTAATCGTGTTTTCATAAATGCTATATATCTTTAGATATTTGTAAAAGCGAAAAAACTATGGAAGCTGCTACTTCGGGTGGATCGATCTCGGCTAAAAATCACTGGGATATCCTAATTTATGGAAGGCTTAGGTATGAAGTTTCATCCCGATCAATCAATCCGTATGTGCTGTACAGGGACCAAAGTTTTACTGAAAAACAGTTTTTGGACAAAAGGTCATTTCCGCTTAAATTTTGTAAAACTGATGTTAATAGGTATTGTTGCAAAATTAATTTAAAATCTGTAGCTCAGAACCATTTTGCTCGAAAATGAATTACTTTTCAAAATATCGCAACGTCTGTCAAAGTCATTATTTTCAGTTAGCATTGCCATTTCATCAAGGAAAAACTTACACCCGAACAACGTTAACAAATTATTGAATTTTATTCAATATCAAAAATTCAAAATTCGTCTTCTGTGAAAAAAACGTTTCGCGTACTTCGTCCATTTTATTGTCGTCATAATCGACCTACTGAGCAAGCAATTCAAGCCATTGTGACAAAATTTCGGACCAATTTCACGTTATTGGACGTCAATTAACCAAATCGTGTGCGTAGAGTGCGTACAGAGTAAAATATTGCTGCTGTAGCAGCTAGTGTTGATGAAAACGACAAAATGTCCATCCGTCGCAGGGCACAGCAATTGGGATTGTGCTATTCAACTACGTGGAAGTTTTACGCAAGGATTTTGATCTGAAGGAGTATAAAATACAAATCGTGCAACAATTGAGGCCCGAACGAACATCTTGAGGAAAATCGGTCTTTTTACCCAAAAATTCTGTTCAGCGAGGAAGCTAATTTGGTTTAATGGGTACGTTAATAAGCAAAATAACCGCATTTGGTGTGATGAGCAGCCACAGCCAAGAACTGCCAATGCATCTAGAAAAACCACTATTTGGTGCGGCTTATGAGCCGGTGGAATCAATGGTCTGTATTTTTGGAAAGATGACGATGGCCGTAACGTTACCGTCAACGGTATCCGCTATCGTTCAATGATTTCGGATGTTTTATTTGATTTCGGTGAGTAATTAATCTCACGTTTCGGCCCGGTGAATTGGCGTCTGATCGTGCGATTTGACATCTCTTGACTATATAATCGATAGTAGAATTCTTTACAAATTAATTACAAAGTTCTAAGGTACTTAAAAAATTTATTACACCTTCGTTAAGCTGCAATTCAAGGGTGGGTTGGCATTAACTAAAGCTACACAGCACTTTTAGTATGTCTGCTAATATTTAGGGTATCATAATCATATATCGGGTAGCATTGAAAATTTCTACAAAATGATTACTATGCGTTAAGTCTACCTCTAAAAACTGCTCATAGGGGGTGAATGCTATTTTTTATTTAAGGCGACCTTCTGCTACCCAAAGCAGTTTTATTTTAAGGATTTACTCTTTTATAGGTAATGAAATCGAATTGTCTTCCTATACTCGTAATGTCCATTCAATTTATTACAACAGCACACATCACTTAAATTGGGTTATTATAATGAATCTAACTATTGGTTCGTATATGTAATGATCACACTCAAATTTATTGTCCACGTATTCACCTTAGTATTTATCGATCCAAATTAGGCTCGTTGCACACTTGAGCTATGTTCTTTGACTGATGTGAGGAGCTATGTTTTCATTTTACAGCTTACTGTTTCGGTTTCAAAAACTCAAATAAGAGAAACAGTGTAGATAAATTTCAGGATCAAGCCAATCTGTAAAGCAATATATTTAAATGTTTTATTTTAACCTTGGAGGTAATTAATTAGTTCACATCGCCCAGAAAATGAGCGACATATATGGGCTATGTTTCTACCTCAAATGTTTAAATAAATAAATCATGGCGTACAAATGGCTTGAGCTAAGCTTCATGAATTCGGTTTCACTTATTTAGGCTTTGCAAAGTAAACCAACAAGCTGTGCTCTCAAAACTTAGCTAAACAAATATAACTCAAGTGTGCAACGGGCCTTAGGTGTGTGAATATGACTCAGAATTACGGATTCCCTCCAATCAATAAGCCAATTTTCGTTCGATCTCTGTGCGATAACTGAACCGCTGTTCGGAAAGAGACGACTGCATCGACTAGAATAAGTAGTAATCTGAGGGAGCTATGCCCAGTGAATAGAGCGGTGGGGTACAATTTCACAGCCCTGTTATTTTGCATTGTCGTGTTGAAGAATTAATTTATTGTGTCTATTCGTTGTATTAGTTGTCTCGGTAAACATCGCCATTGATAGGTTCACCTGATTCCAGCAGTTCATAATATACTACACCTTTCTGATCCCACCAGATACAGAGCGTAATCGTATTGCAATGAATATCTCGCTTTGGTTGCGAGGGAGCAGCTTCACCAGACTTCATCCAAGATTTTTTGCGTTTGGGATCCTCATAATAAATCCACTTTTCATCTCCAATTTTCTTTATTGTCTTTGAAGCAGTATTTCACAAATGGTTTTCCGACGTTCGAGGCCTCTTTCTTTTAATGCATAATAACCCAGTTGCTTGGGTTGATTTAATGCTACATTCAGTTCTGATTGTGTTTGAGAAAAATCTTCACCCAATAACGTTTTCAGTTCAGCATCTTGAAATTTTTTGGGTGGTTTCTTTGCACGTTGTATTCGTTGGAGCATGCTCACCGTAAATTTCCACAAGAAAGGGATAAGTTTCCGCTGCACTTTTCTTTGCAATAAAATAATGTAATAAAACTTCCCCCAAATTATGTTTATTTGGAATAAAATTCGACATTTTCAAGGAGTTTACACTTCAACCAAATGTCGCTACTGCGTTTGACAACTGACTTCAAGTACTATACAATACCAGTATTGCCCATTTATAAGTACATGTAGCAGTACTAGTAACAACACCTATTAGGAAAGGGCGGAGTCATATTAATACACCCAATACTTTCCTGTTCACGTAATGACCTCTATTGAATCTATTACAACAGTCCACACTCGCTTTATAATCAGGCGTGGGTTGTTGTAATAAACTCGAGAACAGCCTAACTGAGCCCAATTATTTCTATAGAAGAGCAAACATTCAAAATGTCACGGTTGCATTGCAGTCGGTTTCATTTAAAGCTGAATGTGTAAAATTAATTACATAATTTCTTAATTTTCATAATTTCTGCTCCTAAATTACATATTGTAACAAATTAATGACCACTATTCTTGGACATATTAATTTTTAATTGATTTGCCATCTAGGAACAGTAAAAAACCAAATTAAATCGTCATTACGTCATTGTTTTAAGATTTGCGTATTAATAAAAAATAATACAAAAATTGTTCGTGTTTTAGAAATAAAATATTAAGAAAATTGATTTGTATATTTCTAAAAAAATCATGTATTAATACTTGAACTATACATTTAGTTTCATAATTAGGTCAATTGGTAATATTTTATGGTCAAAATCTGATTTTTAGTAAACATCATTGTTGAGAAGTTGAAACCATACAGCTCCTTAAAAATGCAAAATAGTGTTTTGTAAGGCTTTTCATCCTTATGTAGGAATAGTTTTGGGAGTTAAACTTTGCATTGTAATAAATTTAAAAAAAGTAGACCTATTAGCTTACCTACATATGTACTTATTTATCTATATTTATTTTTCATTACTTTCAGTTCAGTAGTTTGAGGGCCATTGAGGATATGTTCAAGAGAAATTTGACGAACCGACCGAATTTGACGAACTTCTCGATTTATTAGAACCAGCAATGCGAGAAAAACAAGCGATAGGAAACAATGATGGAATAAGTCCTAAAGAAAAGATTGCCATTGTACTTGAGTTAGTTTCTTTTTAAATTTATTTATTACAGATATTTAACAAGTGGTTCATTACAAGGTCGTATTGCATCGAAATACAATGCAATAAACAAGCAACACTTAGGTAATATAATTATTGAAGTCTGCTCTTTTGTGTGTGAAAATGTAGAAACTCCAGAGGTTGATCCAGATACGTTCATGTACGCCTCAGAAGAGTTTCAATCGAAATGTGATTTTCCAAATTGCATTGGGGCTGTTGGTTGTAAACAACTTTATGCAAAATGTCCACAGACTGTAAGAAGTTTAATGTTCGCGTTCCGCTTTAAGTAAATAAACTAGGTAAATAATAATTATTATTATTTGTCATTTTTAGGGATTGCACAAAATCTCCGTATTAGCAGCGGTCGATCCAGACTACAAATTTATGTATCTGGATGTGGGGCGGTATGGCAAAGGAAAAGATTCCAATATATTTATCGATAGTCAATTAGGCAAACACATTTTAGAAGGCAAGTTACCAATTCTAGATGATATTCCTGTAGGAGATGTTATATTACCACATTTTTTTGTTGCTAACCAATCATTTCCATTGAACAAACGGGTCATGACGCCATATGTTCCGAAAGACTCTTCAACACTAACCGATGAAGAACAGATATTCAATTATAATCTTGATAGAGTTGACAGATACGTTGAAAATGCTTTTGGCATTTTATGTTCTCATTGGCACTGCTTGGGAAGGACCATGTTTTGTGAGCCAAAAAAGCGCAGAAAATAATAACCTGTTCTGTCTTATTGCACAATTTTCTCATTGATAAGGAAAATTCAAGCTATTGTCCACCTAAGTTTGCTGACGAATATGATGCGAATGGAATCTTAATTGAGGGGTGGAGGCAGAATTTACCATCAAATACGTTCCAGTCAAGTACGTTAGAAATGTATCGCGAACAATCAAATACCGATGCAGAAAATATACGGGACTGTTTAAAAGAATACATGAATTCAACCGTATTTTCAGAGAAATGAAATGTTTTTGAAAAATATAACTTATGTATTTGTTTTTTTATCTTTCCAATATTCCCAGATTTGCTTGCAAACAATTTTTTTACTGCCGTCTTCCTATTCCTTTGTAATGTACATGAATTTGTTTATTATTAATGGGTTTACTGTAAAGGTCAATTCAATCAAACCATATCTTCTCCACATTAGATATTTAAATTGAATTATTTTAAAGTTCAATCAACATTCGCAAATCATTTTAGCAGTTGTCTTTGTATATCGGCCAAGCAAAATGCTTGGCATTAAAATCGCTCTGTTGATTTTAACGAGAATCAATTACGTATCATTTTCCTGGGCCAGTGTCGAATTCAATTGCAGCACTCTAATTGCGAATTCATTTAACGTAGGCTTGCCGGATGAAACACAAACCAGTGCAATTTATAATTGCCTTTCGGAATTAGGACAAAGTCCATTAACGGATGACCAATCGTCAAGCATATGGAATTCGTTGAAATTTATTTTTAATGGTACGGAAAATATCCCAAAACTGTATCTAAAGCGTATGGGGTGGGCTCTAAATGGGATACCAGCCGAAGATTATCAACTAATCGATATTGATGATATTGAAATGGTAGAAATATTTGGTGTTTATCATGGTCTGAATGAGCCGAAAATGTGTGCTATAGTCGAACGAATACGAAGTGGATGGGTAAATAAAGAGCCCGAAGATTATTCACAATTTGATTTGATGGCGCTTAATCATCTGTTGTGTCATTTCAATCGAAGTGATATCGAACGAATTCATCCGGATGCTTACAAGTAAGTATATAGAAACAGTTACGTGTTTGGTTTAGTTTGGTACGACTTATTTTTAGAGAAGCGGCAACCGTAATTGGGGCGGTTGGGAATTGCTCAAGAGACGCTTTGCAAGCATTTGCACAGTTAGCAGTGCAGAAAAATGCATTCGGTTCTCCGGATATGTGGACTAAATTTGATGTAAGTGGTTTAAACTTTTTTTCTCAAAATACGGAACAAGTTGCCGTGGATGATTTTGACGTTTGCCAGTTTTAAGTACTTTTGAAAAATTCTTACTCCCTATAGAGGCAGAGTTCCGACCCATTGCTTTATTGAAGTGAACTGTTGATATATTACTAATCAGAATTGCGTGTTTCAGGCCGAGATTTCATTTGTTTTAATGTGACTCAACTATTTTCTCTAATAAAAATTTTCTATGTTAGCGTGATTTTGTTGCTCAAATGAACATTTTGTATTGGATTTTTTTTTAACAATTTTATTTATTTATTGAATCTTTCAACATGAAAATAACAATAAATTGTCAAATCTTAATCACTAAGATAATTATGTAAATCGGCAGGAGCAGAATCTACTTCTTATCAATAAATCAATTTTATAATTTATACTTAATAAACACATTGTTCCACTCGTTTAATTATTTCGCAAAAATTTTTTTTAAAAAAATACGTTCAAAAAGTTTAAAAAATTACTCGATCGATTTCGACTTGTTAGGTCATCATCAGGAGTATCTACTGATTTGTAAAAATAAAAATTTAACCATCAATCATCACCAGCCAGAGAAATGATCCTTCAGAAAGTGTCAAATGTTATAAATTGTGCACTGTTACATATGGAACGAAAAGCGCTCCTTTCCTCACAACACGTACTTTGCATCAAAAGTATTAATGTCGGATTTTTATGTTGATGATTGTCTAACAGGCTCTGGTTCAATTGAAAATGCGTTGAAACTTATATCAGAGTTGAGTCGATTATTGGAAATAAGGGGATTTCAATTACGTAAATTTTCTTCGAACATACTGTCATAATTTGATTGGCTTTATTAATTTAAAGATTATTGTTTATGTTTTTAATGTTTATTTTATTAACTTAGTTTACATGGATTACTTAATCTATATTATATAATTATTTTGTACTTTAAATTACTTTGTACTTCATTACTTGATGGTGGTTTCTATTATACTGACTAACCCTATGACCCACTATATTCTTTTATGTTGTCACTCTTATGTGTACAACTTCATGTCTAATAATATGTATGTTTATAACTTCATGACATCCTTTTTTTTTTTTTTTTTTTTTTTTTTTTTTTTTTTTTTTTTTTTTTTAATAATTTTTCTTTATTTATTTATGTATACTGAATATAGTCCTTTAAATAACTAGGTTGCCTAATTATTCTCTTTGGCCTAGTTGATGAATTCATATCATCAATTTTTTCAGTTTGTGTTATTTTTTGATTGATTTCCATGTTTTTCTTATTGCTATTTACATTATTATCATTATCATATATTACATTATTATCATTATTCATAACAACATCATTATCATTATTCTCATTTAAATCTGACTGTGGTGTATTTATTTCAGTGATTTCTGGTGAAAAATCAACCTCTCTACCTGAACCCTTTCTCAAATGATATCTATTTCTAGTTAATATTTTATTGTCATATCTTAAAACTTTGTACTGTCTAGGATTATTTGTCTTTTGTTGAATTATGGCATTGTCCCATTGTCGATTCCTATTAACGACTCTAACTTTATCTCCTACATTAAATTCAGGTAAATTTTTAGCATTTCTGTCGTAGAATTCCTTTTGTTTATACTGCCTATCCTTCAGTTTTTGTCGCGTCAACCTATAATTGTTATCATATGTCTGAAAATGAGGTAGAATCCCTCTAACCGGTCTTCCAAACATTAATACATTTGGAGATTCTATTTCGTTTGAAATCGGCGTATTGCGATATTCTAATAAAGCTAAATAAATATCCTTATTATCAAAATCGACTTTCTTTAACATGTTTTTTAAATTTTGAATATGCCTCTCAGCCATCCCATTACTACGAGGATAATGAGGACTGGATTTTACGTGTTTAAAATTATAAAGTTCAGCAAAATCCTTAAACTGTTTAGAACTGTACTGTGGTCCTCCATCACTATGTACTTCATATGGTATTCCATAACGAGCAAAAATGGACTTTAACGCTTCTATCGTTGTCGTACTTGACATATCTGATAATTGTAATACTTCAATAAATTTGGAAAAATAATCCACAACCATCACATAATTCCTATTTTTAAAATATAATAAATCGGTTCCTACTATCTGCCATGGGCCTTCTGGTATTTCCATTGGAATTAATGTCTCTTTTACGTTAGCTTTTTGAAAATTTAAACAAGTCGAACAATTTTCAATCATTTGTTCAATGTCTTTGCTCATTCCGGGCCAAAAGACAATTTGCCGTGCTCTATTTTTTGTTTTTTGTCTTCCCATGTGGTTGTAATGCATCTTCTCTAACATTTCTTTTCGTAATTTTATTGGCACTACCACGCAATTATCTTTCCATACCAGATCTCCTTCGACGTATAAAGCTTCTCTGAACGTGTGATATGGTCTCACTACCTCAGGTATTTGTTGTTTTTTATCGGGCCATCCATTTATAATTAAACCTTTTAATTTTAGTATTTCTTCATCTGATCTCGATTCAGCTTTTAATTTTTCAATTTTTGCGTCAGATGTATTTTCTTCTAAGTTAAGCATTAAAATCGTCATTTCATTCATCTCTTCAGCAACGTCTTCTTCTTCCAAATGAGATCTTGAAAGCATATCTGATATCCACATTTCCTTTCCGGGTTTGTAAATTAAATTCATGTCATAGGGTTGTAATTTCATTCTCATCTTTTGCAGTCTCACTGGTACGTCTGCCAAACTTTTCTTTAAAATTGATATTAGTGGACTATGATCTGTTTCAACAGTAAAATCATTTCCTGCTACGTACTGATGAAATTTTATACACCCGAACACCACCGCGTTTAATTCCTTTTCAATTTGAGCCCAATTCTTTTGTGACTCAGTAAATGACTTGGAGCTATATGCAATTGGTCTACCTTTTTGCAATAGTACGGCTCCTACTCCTGTGCTTGATGCATCTACATTTATAACACAATGCTCATATTCATCATAATATGCTAAGACTGGGTTTGATGAAATACAATCTTTTAATGTTTTAAATGCTCGGTCATGTTCTTCTTTCCATTCAAATTCTGTTTGCTTTTTTATTAAATTTCGTAGTGATTCAGTCAGTTGAGATGTATTTGGTATAAATCTTGACAAATATGTAATGGTACCCAGAAACCTTTCGACTGCTTTCTTATCTTTTGGTTTTGGCATATCTTTAACTGCTTTAATTTTTTGTTCATCCATATGTATACCATTATAATCAAATACGTGACCTAAAAACTTTATTGAACTCTGTGCAAATTTACACTTGTTTTTATTGAATCTTATATTGAATTCCCTTGCTCTGTCTAAAATTCTTTCCAATGTTCTGTAATGGTCTTCTCTTGATTCTGACCATGTAATAATTTCATCAACATATATTTCTATATTTGGAATATCGCTAAAAATATCCTTGAACTGTTTCTGATAAATCTCAGTTGCGGTTTTTATGCCATATGGCATACGCTTGAAGCAGTATCTACCATATGGTGTGATGAAAGTCGTTAATAGAGCGCTTGTGTCATTTAATTTCACTTGATAGAATGCTGTTTTGCAATCAAATGTGCTATAGTATTTCGAATTCTTCATACGACTTGCTATGCTATCAAATGTTGGCATTGGATAATGTTGTCGAAGTAAACAATCATTTAAATTTTTAGGATCTAAACATATTCGCAGTTTTCCATCCTGTTTCTTTATTATAACTAAATTACTCACAAATTCTGTCGGTTCAGTCACCTTTCTTATTATTCCCTGTTCTTCCATTTGCTCTAACTCGTCTTTTATTTTGTCTCTAATTTTAAATGGTATAGTTCTAAGATTTTCAATTTTAGGTATGTAATCGCGTTTCAATTCAAATTCATATGTATAATTCAATATCTGACCCAGACCACTAAATACATCCTCATATTTATCAAAAATATTGCCAAAATCAATATTATCGATTCTTTTTATTAGATTAAAGTTCTCTATAGTTTCTAACCCTAAAATCGGTATAACCTTATCTTCTATTACATAATATTCAATATTTTCTGTCATTTTCTTTATTCTTGATTTAAGTATGACTGTACCTAATACACTTAACTCATCACCATTGTACGTTACCAGTTTTGATGCACTTTCTTTTAATTGATAGTCATGGTTTTTAATTATATCAAAACTAATTACGTTACATTCTGCTCCCGTATCTATCTTGAATGATATTGACATATTTAAATCTAATAAATTTACATTTTCGAACCACCCCTTAAAAACATTTCCTATTGAATTAATTGATTTTATGGTAACAGATCCTAGAAATTTATTTTCATCGTTTTCATTATCTTCTAAATTTATGCTATGCATATGTTTTTTCTGATTATTATTATTATTTATTTTACTAACATTTCTTTTTTGATTATAATATCCATTACCATTATGTCTATCTGAATAATTTTTATTAAAACTATTACTACCATAATTACGATCACTCTTATTTCTATTATAGTTATCTTGATTTTGATTAAAGTAACACTTTACCTTAAAATGACCTATTCGATGACAAATTGAACACATCTTATTGAACGCTGGACACCTTTTCACCTCATGATCGTACCCACATTTATTACATCTTCGATTATTTGATGTATGTTGATTGTTACTGCTAAATTTTGAAGAGCTGGTGCGCACCTTTTGTGATTGTACCATGTCAACCGTAACATTCGATTGTTTTAGCTGTAAAAGTTGTTCTTCAGCGAGCTCTGTTGTTTGACATATACGTATACATCGATCTAAATTCATGTCTTCCTCTTTTAATAGTTTCTGCTTCAAACCATTGTTATTAATTCCACCTATTATTTGGTGTTTTACTAATTCCTCTCGTAGTTTATCAAATTTACAGTTGAAACTCATCTTTTGCAATTGATTAATATATTCTGTGAGCGTCTCACTCGGTTGTTGTCTTCTTTGAAAAAACATATATCGGCTCAAACTGTCTGAGTTTTTCTTTTTTCCGCAATATACTTTATAAGCTTCAATCACTTGTTTATAATTTTGTTTTTTATCGTCGTCCAAATTCATTGTGTTGAATTTTTCTACTGCTTCGTCGCCAATCAAATTAAAAAATATTGCGATTTTCACTTTATCGCTTTTTTCATCAGCTTCTATCGCCGTTAAATAATTTTCAAATTTATTCAACCATTTCTCAAAGTTTTCATGCGTATTACCATCAAATTGAAATGGATTTGGCTTATTTATCGAATTCATGTTTTTTTTTTTTTTTTTTATTTTTTTTTTTTTTATTTTTACCTTACACGTTTTTCTTTTCTTTTTACTTTTTTTTTTTTTTTTTTTTTTTTTTTTTTTTTTTTTATTTTTATGCACCACCAAGTACCTTTATTTTATTTCTCCATGTGCTTAATTATATCTTCGATTTTCTTGACCATCCGGCTGCGCCATGTCATAATTTGATTGGCTTTATTAATTTAAAGATTATTGTTTATGTTTTTAATGTTTATTTTATTAACTTAGTTTACATGGATTACTTAATCTATATTATATAATTATTTTGTACTTTAAATTACTTTGTACTTCATTACTTGATGGTGGTTTCTATTATACTGACTAACCCTATGACCCACTATATTCTTTTATGTTGTCACTCTTATGTGTACAACTTCATGTCTAATAATATGTATGTTTATAACTTCATGACACATACCTGACCTGTCGTCCCCTTCGGAATCTCCGTCAAACGTGTCTCTAGTACTTGGTCTTTCATGGAATACTTCAAATGATGAATTCGAAATGAATTTCTCCAATTTCACAGAGAATTCTCTTTGTACAAAGTGAAACATTTTAGCAGAGATCTGTCAGCTATTCGATCCATTAGGACGATGCTCTCCAATGATATTAATAGCTAAGATAATAATGCAAAAGATTTGGTCTAATTGGTAATCTCGATTGGGATGATCAAAACCCACAACAAATTAAACACGAATGGAATGATTTTAAAACGCAATTAATTAATTTAAATAAGATAAAATTTCCTCGATGCATTTTAGTTCCAAACGGTAATGTAATACAAATTCATGGTTTCTCAGATGCCTCTGAGAAAGGTTATGGATGTGTGATTTATTTGCGAGTCACTGAGAAAAACAATAAAGTAAATAAAGTAAGTACGATTAAAATTGCAATATATTTATGGTCCGACTCTGAAATCACGTTGCTTCGAATTAAATCGGTTCCTTCAAGATATGCTACTTTCGTAGCTAATCGAATAAGTCAAATTCAAGAATACTCGTCAATTCAAAGTTAGTGTTATGTGCCGACAGCCCAAAATCCAGCTGATTTTGTATCGCGGGGATTAATGCCAAATGAGTTTTGGGCATCCGACTTATGGTGGGTAGAGATTGCATTTCTTAAAGAAAATTCGGTCAATTGGTCAAAAAATCACAATTCAAAAATAAGCTCCGAGTTATTGAATTTAGATATTCAACCGTTTCAACCTCTATGTAAATCGTCTCCATCAGGGGATATATTTGGTCGTTATTCGTCTTTTACTATAGACTAAAAATACTAAAAATAGTTCAGCTATCTGAATACAGTTTTTAAATTTTTTTTCGGAAAGTAATTCTTGCAAAGGAAGGTAAAACATTAAAAAGCGCAGAACATCCAAAAGTGGATGTAGCAACCTATGAATGGTTTCGACAACAGCGGTTTAGAGGTTTACCTATTTCGGGGGCAATGTTAATTGACAAAGCCAAATTTTTCGATGCAGAATTTAAGATAAGCACAACCTGCCAATATTCCCAAGGATGGTTAGGCAATTTTAAAAGTTGGCATGGAATACACAGCCTCAAAGCATCTGGTGAAAAAATGTCGGCTGATTACGAAAGTGCCACATTTTTTGTGGAAGAACTACGACATTTATTAATATCAGAAAATTTGTCTTACATTCAAATTTATAATGCTGAAGAGACTGCGGTATTTTCTGGAAAGCCGTAGCCCGAAATACCCTATTCTGTAGAAATGAATTCTCTGTGGAAGGTGTTAAGGAAGCTAAAGAACGCGTGACTGGTCTTGTGTGTTCGAATGCTTCAGGAACACACAAGTATAAACTTCTAATTATTGAGAAAAGTGCGCTCCCTCGGGCTTTTAAAAATGTAAAAGAATTACCGGTTGTTTATAAAGCTAATAGAAGAGGATATTGTTTTGGATTGGTTTGATAACAATTTCGTTCCTGAAGCAAGAAAAAGTTGTCAAGATTTAGGTCTAGAAGACAACTGCAATTGTTGCTGCATTTTGTTGTTATTAGATAACTGTCCTGCACATCCAGATGTCATCAAATTCAAACAAAAATATATATATTTTTGTAAAATATTTGCCCCCAAACTGCACCTCTTTAATACAACCGATGGATCAGGGCATAATTTGAAGTTTAAAGTGTTATTACTGCAAACAAATGATAACAAAAATAATCAACTTCAACACAGAAGAACAAGTGAAAGATTTCGTAAAATCATTCAACATAAAAAACGCAATATGGTGCACATATCGTGCATGGAGTGACGTAACGAAAGAAGTTTTAAAGAATACGTGGCATAACATTTTGTGTAATGATGACGGCGACGTTTCAAGCGATCCTTATTGTGAAATAGTGGAAAGAAGTAGTGTGAGTTCCTGGTGATTTTTCTTTTTATTTCCTGATCTATTATGTAACATTGCTGCAAAGACCTCATTTGTAGCATCGTTCTTTGTGCAGCGTTCTCTATATCCATGGATGTTTCGATCTCACTGTTCTCAGGACCACTCAGTTCGATTTTTGCCTCTAATTCGCTGTTTTTTATTACCAATTGATTGATGTATAATTGGAGCTCCTTAATTAGTTACCATTTAGTTTAGTAACTTCAATATTTTCATTAGCTTCAGTAGCCATTTTTGATTTCATTTTTAGAGCTGTTATTTGTCTATTTTTATTATGCACTAAATTTTTATATTATTTATAATTTTGTTAATTGCTGTGACATCGGATTTCGTGGCCACACGAATAAATTTAAGAGTTTATTAATATTTTATTAGTTATTTTTTAAAATAATAGATGGCGTTAGTAGTGTAAACCGTTAGTAGTGGTGTAAACCACGGACGCATTTAACATGCACTATCACACACTAGATGTCACTAGTATACAGTATCCACTGTTTACACACAGAACACTTTTGGTTCTCGTTCGTTCACTCACTACTCTGTTGCTGTTCGCTGTTGCTGTTCGTTCTCCTGTTATTTGTTGACTCGTTCGTCAGTAAGTATAAATTTATCGTTTCTCTTACTTGTTGTTTTATTGTATTAAAGTAAATTTTTTTGCTGCATGCTAAGTATTACATGCTCGTACAACTTCATTTATGTAGTATATATAAGCCCTCCAGCCACAGGGTAAAAATATTATATGTGAATGCTCTCCAGAATTGATAAATGACTAAGCTAACGTTAGTTTATTCGTGGATAAATGTGGTGGTTGGTTTAAATTCATGATTCTAAGTTTGTTGTCTTGTAAATTATACGCTATTATAGAAGTCTGGGTATAGGAGAATCTTATTCCATTTCACACAGATAAAGATGATTATCGATTCGTACCAAGGAAACCTTTTTTAAGTTCAAAATAAAATAAAATATTTTTAATTTAATTTAATTAATCTAAATAAAATTTATTTAATGTTTTATAATTATATTTGGTTAGATCATTGCAATTGGAAATGTAATCGTCGGCTTATCACCTCAGCAATTCTCCATGATCCCATCAAATTTACAACAATACATAAATATAAAACATACTAACAAGTATAATAGTAATAATCACAATTAAAAAATCTAGTTTTGACTAAAGTAGTTTGAAATAGTTTGATTGTAATGATTTTCTAAAAACGTATTGTATAAATTGACTTGATATTATTGAAACGTATAGAGTGATATTAGTATATGGAATGTCATATGTGTAATGCTCAACACTCCGCAAACACAATATTTAAAAACTAAATTTTCCGCGCACTTTGAAGAACCCTAAATTATTCCGATTATGTATCATAGCACCGAGCCCAATATAATTTTGTGATACGATTTGCTCTTCGTTGAATTTACAATTTTTATTCACATGCGAGTTGGGATCGTGTGAGGTTTGTGAAAATAGTCGGACTAGAGCATAATGGAAATTATCAATGGAGTAAATTAATCGATTGTGATCGATTTGCTCTTGGGACGATGGCACGGATAGATATTCCTCTGGAAATAAATAAACGATAAATTGTTATTATAAAACTAATGTGAATATACAGAATTAATAAATTACCAACCTTGATAGCTATGGAGTGGATGACTCGTAAACGTTTTCCATGGGATATCCCGTGTAAATGGATTCCAAGATAGCGTTGTCGGAATTGGTTGACCGTTATTCCACATTAAGCGTACACCAATCTCACTTCGTTCACTAAATACAACAAACAAGTAGATTTGTAAAATATTTAATAAATAAAATGTGTTAATTAAAGTTAGTAATAAAAATAGTTTTCTTAGTTTTATTTACATCGGATGGAATTTCGAGAGATTTAACTTCTCCGCAATTTTAAATCCGCTTGTGCATGGCGTTGAAATCGGCTGTGTACATGTTTGTGGTTGGGTTTTTGGAGCCCGAACAAACAGTGCACCGTGAAACACAGCCGACAGTCCATTGGTGATTCCTTCAACATGACTTTTTTTTGTTGTTCAAATTATTAAGGTAAGCATGTTTGAATAGAAAGCGTTTAAATTTAACTAATAACTTGTTAAGCAGTTTGTTTAGTGGTTTGATATGTAGCTTAGAAAACTCCATGCAAGTTGGTTTATCAGTGAGTGATATACATGTTAAAAAATTATTGCCAGATGTTAGAAAAACCAAACAATAGTTCTGAAGTTTGATATAAATTTGATAAATATTATTACCAAAAACAGTTGTCCATAGGTTTCTCGTTGCACAAAATACGTTGAAGAAATTTGTTACTGATATTTCCAATGTTACCTAGGCGCGTTAGCAGAGCGTTTATTAATAGTCTCCAGTATAGTGTTTAAGCTTCGTACTATGTAAGCTCTAAGGTCTTCAAATCCTGTGTATACCATACAGCTATGACAATGTCGGAATTAAAGAAGTTAATTGAAACGCGGCTTTCTGATTCTAAGCAGCAGTATTCAATTCCATTTTTATTGTTCATTTTAAAATTTGGAAGCTTATTAATTGCAACGTAAAGTGTATGTAGGGTTAACCTAACATTATTATAATAAAGAACGCACACATCAGTCTTACGCTTAACCTTAACATCACCACACGTTGTTTCATTACATGGCGTCGGAAGAGGGATAAACAATTCTTTTTTTTTATTAAAATTAAAACGTGTAAAGCAAAATAAAAGAAAAATTGCGAATAAATATTAAATAAAATAATTTTAATAAGAATAGAATAATTGAAGAAAAGCAAGAAACATCTTAGAAAAATGTCGACGGGAACATCGTCATCAACAGCGTGCGTGAGACCACCACCGCCATTACAGTTCAATAGTATCGATATGTCGAATTCGTGGAAAAAATTTAAACAACAATTTGATTGGTTTTCGATTGCCACTCAGTTAAACAGAAAGGACAGCGAAATACAATTTGCCACGTTTATGTCGAGGTTATGAAGCCGTCGAAATATTTAATACCTTTAACTTGTCCAGCGAAGATGAGAAAAATGTAGCTAAAATCAAAGAACGATTCGAAAAATATTTTGCACCTAAAAGTTCAATAACTTTCGAGCGCTATGTTATTTAATAAATTACGTCAACTCGAAGGGGAAACGTTTGATGAATTCCTGACTAAAGTTGCTAAGCAAGAAAAAAAATATGAATTTGGTACACTGGAAGATAGTCTAGTTCGAGACAAAATAATAATCGGACTTAAAAGTGAAGTAATTCGTGAAAAATATTGACCGAAGATAATATTTCTCTGTTTAAAACCGTAACCATATGTAAGGCAAGTGAAATAGTCTCGAGACAAATAAGTCACATGAAAACAGTACAGCAGTACAAACGGGAAAAATTGAAAGAAAATGAAAGAATCCAAATGTTATAATTTAATTTATTTAACACGCGAAATATAAAAATGATGCAACTCTTTTGCTTTGTAAAAAGTGTCTCTCTAAAAACCGCAATTCCTTCTTTTTTTTTTAACGACAGATTTCAGTTCAGTTTCCATTTTAGTTACTTGGTTTGGTCTTGTTCGGTGACACGCATACACGTGGGGCATGTTCGCAGTCTAACATTCCTCCTGGATCTCCGATCCTCAAATGACCCAAATGCTCCACGAGTCTCAAACCAGGTATAGATTTGGTTAACCAATCTGCTAAATTATCGTTGGTTTTTATGTACTTCAGTGACATTGATCCGTTTGAGATCGTTTCTCGAATATGAAACCACTTCAATTCTATATGCTTAGATCTTTCAGAAATGGTTTGAGTTTCTGCCAAATGGATGGCTCCTTGATTGTCTACGTTAATTATAATTGGTTGGCTCATAAAACTTGTAAGACCAATTTCTTCCATAAAATTCTTCATCCATGTACATTTCTTCGCAACTTCACTTAATGCAACCAACTCTGCTTCAACTGTACTCAATGCTATGCATCGCTGTTTTCTGCTCATCCAATGTACAGCACCTCCAGCTAGTGTAATTACATAACCACTAAACGATTTTCGATCTGTTATGTCAGATCCCCAATCTGCGTCACTGTAAACATGTAAATCATTACCGTCAGTGTAATAATTTAGTACATAGCTTTCGGTACCCTGAAGATATCGTAGAACGTGTTTTAATGCTTTCCAATGTTTTTCCGATGGTCTATTGTTGAATTGACTTAATAACGTAACACTATGAGATAAATCAGGTCTTGTGTTTGTCGACAAATACAACAGACTTCCAATTGCGGCTCTGTATATATGTGATCGCTGTTCATCAAGTTCATCGGCGTTTCTGTTTTCATTAACTTTTCGCTCAAATTCATTGGAGACTTCACATTACTGCAATTTCCCATATTCATGTCAGCTAATAGGTCTCTTGCGAAATTAGATTGATCAATGCTATATCCATTTTCAGTTTTAGTTATTTTCATTGACAATATATGTTTCGCTTCACCTAAATCACGTACATCAAATTTAGTTCCCAAAGCATTTTTCATAA
Organism: Nephrotoma guestfalica; assembly: GCA_963691935.1. Lineage (NCBI taxonomy): Eukaryota > Metazoa > Arthropoda > Insecta > Diptera > Tipulidae > Nephrotoma > Nephrotoma guestfalica. The sequence continues at coordinate 70,884,834 of OY829915.1, read as the reverse complement.
TGTTTACTTCGTCAATTACACCGTATAGCAGCAAATCATTTACGTATGTCGTTACTATATGAGCTCTCTTCTTTCGCAATAGTACACACAAGGATCGGCCACAGATCTTTTAAGACCTTGTGATTTCAAAAATGAATCTATACGATTGTTCCATTTCAAACCTGATTGGTGTAATCCATATATGCTCTTCTTTAATTTGCACACATATTTTTGAGTAGAAATATCATCTGGGATTTGATCGAATTTAAGTCGTAAATCGTCTGGCAAAATATTAAATGCTTCAGGTAAATCCATATATACTTCATCTTCAAGATCTGCTAGAAGATAGGCGGCTTGGATATCAACATGATGTACAACCCATTTTTTCTTTGCTGCTACAGCAAATAATATTCTCATGGATTTCTTTTGCACAACTGGTGCATATGTTTTGTCGTAATCCAGACCCCTAAAGCCACCACTCTTGACTTATATCGTTCCGGTTTACCATTCTCGACGAATTTGGTTTTAAATACCCCCGTCTTTCCTTTGGTAGAATGACATATTCCCACGTTTTATTTCTCAACAAATTTTCAATTTCAACAAGCATTGACTGCTTCCACAACTCACATCCACCTGACGATAATGCTCCATGAGTTGTTTTTGGATCTCGAGGAATTTTAAAATCAACATTCGAAATTTTCATTGCATTTCCAACAATGTTACTAGTTTCGTAATCGCGCAACCACAACGGCTTTTTAATTTCCCGGCCAGTTCGTGTAACGACACCTTCTAACACATTTTCCCGGTATTCCTCCTGTTGATCGTCTTCCGAAATTTCTGCTGCGGATTCAATAACTTCATCGTGATTTTCGTCTTCATATACTGGAAATATGTTCCATCCAAATGTTATTGCTTCATTTCTTTTACTTTCAGATATGCAGTCCAAAATTATATTCCTCATTGGAAAACAAGTCTCATCGAATATCACGTCTCGGCTGATGAAAATTTTATTTAATACGGGATTCCAAAGTTTGTATGCTTTAAATGATGATGCATACCCGATAAAAATGCATGCAACGGCACGAGGACAAAATTTGTTCTTTACGTTCTTCAATTTTGACCACACACGACAACCCCATACTTTCATATGAGATAAATTTGAAGATTGATGTTTCCATCTTTCATAAGGAGTTTCACCGTCATTGGCCGTAGTCGAGCATCTATTACGAATGTAACACGCCGTTGTAATAGCTCTCATAAAATTTGAACAGTCTTTCGGATTTGACAGCGACTGCAATAACACCTTCTTGATCGACCAATTACTGTTGATAACAACCATATTTGTCAGTTATTCTCGATACGGAAATAAGATTTCCTAGCAGTTCCTGCACGAACAATACATCCTTCAGCAAAACCGTACATCCACCATTCACGTCACTCATCTTAATTGAAACATCACCAATTCCCTCAACTGCAATATTCGTTCCATTTGCAATTTCTACGTAGCTATTTAGTTGCTTGTAATTCGCTATCTTGTACCTGTGCGAGGTCATGTGGTCAGTGGCACCACTATCAAGGATCCACATACAATCAATATTTGTATTTTTATCATTTGTAGAGCAACTAAATGACGCACGACATTTTTGTCCTGTAACAACTTTTGCTATAGCTTTCGAGCTAATTGTTTCTTCCTTGCGTCCTTGCGTTTTATTTGGACAATTTCTACCTATATGTCCAAATTCTAAACACGAATAACATCGCAAAAATTGTTGGGACTGCTGTGATTTATCATTATTTTGTCTTCGCTGTGATGATTTATTGTAATTCGTCTTCTGCTTAACATCTCTTGGTTTCTCAGCTTGCTTCGTTGCTAATGCCTTAGTATCATCATTTAATGCATGGGCACCCTGAATTCTTCTTTCTTCTTCTAATAGCTTGCTCTTTATTTTCGTCATTTGCAGCTCATCGTCATCGGCTCGAATATTTCTTGCAACATACTCATATTCATGTGGTAAGCCTAGTAGTGCAAACCCTGCAATTGCTTTTTCGTTGAATTCAAACCCCGCATTTTTGACTTTGTTGTACAAGGCATTGCGTTCCATCAAGTAATCACCAATAGACTGTGATGATTCTTTCTGCAGATTTACAAAATCACGAACGAGTAAAACACCGTGCCAAGTGTCATATACTTTGTATGCATTTGTTGAAGCGTTTTCCAAATTTCCTTCGCACTCTTACAATTAATGATAACGTCTAAACTTTCATCATTAACGGATAGGTAAAATATACTTTTCGTCAAATGATCCGTTTTCTTCTGTACATCTGTTAGTTCTTTTCCATCTTCAAACCCTGGATCAACTGCATTCCAACATCCTTTAACCTCTAATATACCTTGAATACGCAACGACCAATGTCTATAATTATTGGCATTAAGTTTATCCAATTTCGTATCATCCATGTTGCGTCTATTTTGAGGTTATGTCGTCTAGATTTTTATACGTCTTAAATCCCTTTTACACGTCGTCTGGGCCCATAACCTGATATTTTGGCAGGTCGCAATGAAAATTAAAAGAAAATGAAAGTACCCAAATGTTGTAATTTAATTTATAGCGACAGATTTCAGTTCAGTTTCCTCTTTTGTTACTTGGTTTGGTCTTGTTCGGTGACACGCATACACGTGGGGCATGTGCGCAGTCTAACAATAATATTATGCAAAACATCAGTAAAAAGTCACGCAATAATTCAAAGAACACAGAAGCTGAGTTTTTCGTGTGGAACGAAGTAACACTTGGTAACACATGTGTTACTTCGTTCCACACCTCTTGAAATCGAAATACAAGTGAAGTAACACTTGGAGATTCAACGAATAGTGATAAAGAAGTGTGTATAGAGACAGTACATGAAAACAATCATGACGATAACAAAAATTGGTTTGAGGAGATCCAGATTGCGAAAACGAATGTCAAAGTTAAGCTTGACATGGGTGCGCAGTGTAGCGTCCTAGATATCCGTCCTAAATATATAGTGAACAAAACAAACATTCAAATACAACCATCCAGTGCAAAACATCTGATACTGTTTACAATGAAAAATTAAGCGTGTTTGATAAAATAAAAGCAAGATGTTTAGTTCGAAAAGTAAATGCGGATATCCAAATTTTACTAGTTAACGCAAACGTTTCGCCTATTTTGGGTAAAAAAAACTAAAGGTTCACGAGGGAATCTTCGACGGGTTGGGATGTATAAAAAATTACATCTACGATATCGATTTAGTGGAAAATCCTAAGTTCGAAATTCAACCGGTTGGCTATAAAACAGCAAATAAAAAACGAAATAGACAGTATGGTAAAATTAGGTGCTCTGGAGAAATCACATGAAGTCACACATGTAGTATCGCATATGGTGATAGTGAAGAAAAATAACAAACTACGTATCTGTATTAACCCGACGGATGTTAACAAAAAAAAATTCGAAGATATCATCCTTTAAAAACAGCTGAGGAAATAATATCGAAAATCCAAAAGTCCAAGCTTCTTACAATACTGGATTGCAAAAGAGGGTTTTGGCAAATTCAAGTGCCATCAAGAACACAGAAATATTTAACGATGGGGTACCCTGCGGGGACGATATTCTTATAAACGGTTGCCGTTCGGATTAGCGTCAGCACGAGAAGTATTCCAGGATGTAATGAGTCAAATCCTAATGTTTATGGAAAACGTCGAAAATTCCATGGATGACATATTAATACATGCCGAAACGTTGGAACAACTCGAAGCACTTACTTCAAAGGTAATCAAAAAGTTGTTAGAATGTTGAATTAAGCTGAACAAAGAAAAATGTGTATTCAGTTCAAAAAAACAAGTATTTGGGACACATTTTTAGTGCAGAAGGATTATCAGTGGATCCAATATAACAAAATTGAAACGATTGCTAGGAATGGCAACATACTTGTTAAAATTCGTTCCAAATTTGTCAGGTATAACGCAACCACTCAGACAACTCCTAGTAAAAAATGGATCAGAATGGATATGGACTGATCAGCACGATAAAGCTTTCAAAGATTTGAAAGAAGCATTTTCAACACCGCCTGTGTCAAAGTTTTTTGATACCAATCAAGATGTAACTATTCAGGTCGATGCCAGTTTTAAAAGTTTTGGAGCTGCATTGTTGCAAGGAGATCAGCCAATAGCGCTTGCGTCCAAAGTCTTGACTAAGTCTCAGCAAAGATATCCACCGATCGAGTTAGAAGCAGCAGCAATTAGATGGACTTGTACAAAATTCCATGAGCACATATACGGAAAAAACTCACCATACAAAGTGATCATAAACCTTTAGAAATCATTTCCAAGAAATCATTGACGTCAGCTCCAGCCAGATTACAGAGTATACTTTTTGATGTAAAACAGTATTAACCAACGATAATTTACAAAAAAGGTACTACAATGGATATAGCCGATACACTAAGTAGGGATTGTAAAAACGATAACGAAGAAGAAGAAGAAGAATTTCAAGTTTACTTAGTGCTAGATATGTCGAAGAATGCTAATGAAGAACTCGTTGAGTCCACAAAAAACGATCACGAACTGCAAGAAGTAATAAAAATTATAAAAGAAGGATGGCCAGACGATCCAAAAGAGTTGGATAATCTAGTGAAACCGTATCATAATTTTGGAGACGAAATTGCCTATTACAATGGTATAGTTTTTAAAGGTATGAAAATCCAATGTCCAATTGCTTTCAGCATTTTTCTTCTTTGTTACAACGGCACTAGTTGTAACAAAGAAGACAAATGCTGAAAGCAATTGTACATTTCGGTATAACAAAATGTCTTGGTAGAGCAAGACAAATGTTCTACTGGCGTGGGATGTCTAAAGATATTACAGGAGTATCCGTTTCAAATCGTTCCAACGGGTTCAGAGGAGGTTATTAAGGAGTTAAAACCGTGGTTTTCTGTACATGGAATTCCTGACATTCTGGAATAAGATAACGGAACGCAATATTCGTCAGAAAAATTTCAAAGTTGTACAAAAGAATGGTTTATAATACAACAATTTTCTAGTCCGAGGTATCCACGATCCAACGGTCTAGCAGAAAGATTCATACAAACAGCGAAAAATTTGCTGAACAAATGTAGTAAAGATGGGACAGATGTGTATTTAGCTCTGTTAAACAATAGGAACATGCCGAGGGACGAGTACATACAATCACCAAATTAGAGATTATTTAGTCGAATCACCAGATCGCTAAACCAACTACAAAAGAATTACTAAAACCTGCCGTAGTAAATAATGTAGCCGATCACCTTACAAATTATCGTAAAAAACAGAAATATTACGCAGGCCAGAGTAGTAAGTCATCGGAGGACTTTAAACCGGGTGATGCAGTAAGAATCCAATTAAGTCACAGAAATTGGGTGTCGGGAAAAATCAAAAGTTTAGCAGATGCACCAAGGTCGTACATCGTAGAAACTTCAGATGGTAGTAGAAGAAATTCAAAACATATCGCCAAATGCCGAGCTACAATTCAATCGCCAAGAGAAATTATTAGTAGGATTTCATTGCAATATTGAATTTAAGTAATGGGATTAATTGAAAAGATAAGAAAAAAAGGATGTAACGTAAAGAGTATGTAGGGTTAACCTAACATTTTTTAATAAAGAGCGCACCCATTAGCCTCACGCTTAACCTAAACATCACCACACGTTGTTTCATTACATGAATTAATGTTAAAGTAACAACAAGTGTATTTCCCTTAGAAAACGAATGACTTCTCAGAAATAAGTGTACAATTCCACAGTGTTGTTTACTTCCAGTTTATACGAGAAAATGGGCTTTTCAAAATACTCTTTGATGTCGTTTCGAATTGTTGCATTTTCATTCCATTTTCCAAAAAACCATGAATTCTGGAAAAACCAAATTTTTAATTTTGAGTTGCCATAAGTACAACTAATATCGTTCCGAGATGTAGATAAGTGGTTGTCGATGTGCAGCGTTAAAAGAAAAGCGTACTCTGAAAAATATGTCTCCGAGGTTAAAAGAAATTTAATAAGAATCAATCCATCGCTCGCCTAGAAGTGAGATCAAAAAGCAATTTGACGTAATCGTTTAATAAAAACAATGGTGAAAAATTCGTCGGGTTCGGGAATATCAACCAAGAACATTTAATAAAAGGTTCTGCATTAGTAATGGAAAATAATATCTTGTAAGTAATCTGCTGCTGCTGTACGGCAAGCTACCTACTTTAACCAAAATTTTCGATGACATTCTGGCATAACTGCGGCTCAATTTCTTGAACACATTTAATCATATTCTAATTTACGTGATCAATTGTTTTTGGGTCGTTGTCATAAACGTTTTCTTCTAACTTTTTACTTCTATTTTCACTAAAGGTTAGTCCACACTCCACAACTGTCGTGAAATTAAATTTTCGCTGGTCTCCAAAATAAACAAATTCTTCCATGAAAAATTAGTAGATCGATTTTCGTACAATTTTAACGCAGATTCATGTTGAAGTATTATTTTTTTATAACTTCGTGTCAAAATATTTTTTATGTGAGTTTGTTTAACAACAAATAAAAATAATTGCTGAAATGTCAAAAATTTAGCTTACTTTTATCGTACAATGAAAAATGTGTAGAGTTAAACAGAGGCATCTATATTCTAATACAAATGATGGACAGAGGTTTCTGTCGTATCGAAATAAAAGAAAAAACAACTTGCTCTTGTTGTAACTAAAGCGGAAATGACAGAGACTTCTTTTATTTTACAGACTGAAGATAGTAACAATATAAAAACATGAATGTAACAATACAGTGTTACCAACATTTAGAATACAATATTTACTTTTCATCATTCCCCCTAAATGTTGTATTTTGTAGACCCATAGCTTTGGAACAACTGTGATGTTGCTTCTTAGGGAGAGCTTTTGTTAAAACATCAGCAATCATTTGCTCTGTTGAAATGTATTCTATTTCAAGTCGACGGCACATCACTAACTCTTTTTTAAAGTGATATTTGACATCTATATGTTTCGTCCTTGGGTGATATGCATTCGTAGCACTCAAGCCTATTGCACTTTTGTTGTCGCAATTAAGCTCGATCACATTCGATGTATCTGGAAAAATTTCGCACTGTAATTTGTTGAGCCATAAGCCTTCTTGTGTCGCTGCTATCATAGACATGTATTCTGCCGCGGTAATTGACAAAGCCACTGCGTGGATTGTCGTTTCGAGTACCACGATATTGGTCCTCCCTGTATCGCAAGTACATATCCAGTATGTACGCAAATACATATCCAATCATATCTGCATTGCTATTTTTGCTAAATTCCAATTTAACACTTGATGTACCCTTCAAATAACTCATCACTCGTTTTGCAGCATCCCTATGGGCCATTCCTGGATTCTGATTAAATTGACTTAATTTGCTGACGGCATAACAAATATCTGGTCTTGTGACTTGCGTTGCATAAAGTAGACTACCTATTGCCTCTTGGTACGGAATGTGTTTCATCTTTTCACTATCTTCAAAGTTTTTTGGATTCATCAAACGAGTCAAACAATAAAATAAGCCGCTGCCGACTAATCCAAAACAAATAGTTGAGGACTGGAAGATATTGTCACAAAAAGTAGGAGACATCTACAATAGCGGAGAACCTTAATTTCGTGCGATGCAATTCCACACCTCATTTTGGAGAAGTTTTGACACCAACTTTATTGAGATGACGTGACCTCCATAAATGCCATACGGCGAGAGGTACTGAATCTTACTCTATCACACTAAGGTAGAATCAACATAATACACGACGTAAATCGAATGCGGCGTCGTTGCCTGTCCATCTGAATATTAAATTTAACATCGAAATACTCGATACGAATATTCCTCCTCTAGCCAATACTATAGGCGAATACCACACAAGGATTCACGCGCCAAGAGCGCCAAGTTTTCTTAAACTAATTAATAGGATGCTGAATACAATCCAGTGGAATAAAATCTGAAAAGTGTTCATTAAATTGACAAATTGATTGACCACCGAAGTAAAGAAGTTCGGTATATGAAATTTTCCAATGTTCCATATTTCTCCGCCTTTTCTTACCGAATTATTTGGACAATTTTGGACAGGGCCTGAAATTTAGTTTCTAGAGTGATTGTGGGTTGGATTCTAAGATGCATTTTGAATGAAATTCTTATATTTGTTTATGCTGGAGAGATTTCGGCCAATCTAAAAAAATCCCTCAAGTAACTAATACATACTGTTCTTTTTCTAACAGTTAAGGTCATATTGTGAATACTCGTACATGGGAAATTTGCGGAAAATTTATCGGTCAGTTTCTACGGCCGTATAAATTCTTTTCAGTTTCTGGCCAATATCTCAAAAACCTCCGCAGGTAACTAATATTTTCGGTTGTTTTTCTAACAGCTCAGTTCATACTGAGACTATATGGGAAATTTGGGGAAAATTCATTGGTTGGGTCTACGGCCACAGAAACTCAAAAAATTATTGTGACAATTCTGACCGATAAATTTTTCCCAAATTTCTCATGTAGTTTCAGTATGACCTTAGCTATTAGTAAACAACAGAACGTATTGGTTGTCTGTTCGAGTTTTTGAGATTGACCGAATTCTCTCCAGCATATAAATATAATAATGTCCTTAAAAATGCATAGAATGGTCAGATGCCAGAACTTCATTGAAAATTTATGTTGCAATCAAAACACAATCTAGAAACCCAAATTTCATAAGAATTGGTTAAGAAATGGCCAACTTTATCCAGCATAAACAGATCCTAGAAGTTTGTCCTAAACTCACTTTAGAGTTTCTAACCAATACTTTTAACCAAATTTCATCATAATTCGTTAAGAAATGGAGGTCATGATGAAAAATTCCATGTGCCGAGTATCTTTACTTCGGTGGTCAATCAATTTATCAATTTTGCCATCAATCACCATCACCTCCTTGGTATAATAATCAAGAAAAGGAGAGTCCTAAAGATTCCTAAAAACTAAATTAGAGTCCGTTACTCTAACTATTTTTCGTATACTATCTTTCGTATATACAGATCGTGCTACAGACGCCAATCCTCAATACGGTGAAGCACAACGTCACACATAAAATCGAAACACAGCGACAACCGTGTTCTGCGAAACGCAAATCGCTAAAAAATAAATCGATCTGGTTAAGACAAGGCATATGTCGACAATCAAAAAGCAATTGGGCGAGCCCTATCCACATCACAAAGAAAAAAGATGGTGGTTGGAGATTATGCGGGGATTATCGCGGTTTAAATCAAAAAACAAAACCCGATCGATATACAATACTATTTGTCACAGATTTCAGCCATCAGCTACACGAACTTTCGGACAGAATGCCGCTCAAACATTCCAAAGACTAATCCATTCAATTATTCGCGACATCAAATTTGCGTTTTCATACATCCACGATATCCTAGTCGTATCGATCAACCTATAGAGCAGCATATCTAACATCTGAAACTATTCCAGCGATTGCAGAACGCAGCCCTGATACTCAACCAGAACAAACGTTTGTATTCGGGGAGAAACAGATAAGTTTTATAGGATTCGACATATCAGCCGCAGGTATCATACCTGCTCAATCTCGAATTGAGGCAATAACGAAGTTCGCAAAGATTTTTGGGTATGATAAATTACTATCGCATTTTTCTACCAAACGTAGCACAGGAACAAGCAAAATTGTATGAATTCCTAAAAAACCAAAGAAAAAACGACAACAGCAAGAGCACTTGGTTATTATCATGGTAGACGCCTCAAATCAGTGTTTCGGAGCAGTGGTGCAGCAACTCGCAACAGGAGGATGGCAACCACTGAGCTTCTTTTCGCGAAAACTCACGGACACGGAGCAGAGATACAGTACGTACGACAAGGAGCTGCTGAAGGCATATGCAGCAATTAAGGACTTCAAACATTTCAGCGATAGTCGCGAGTTTATAATTTACACCGACCACAAAGCCCTCGCACGTACGCACTACACCAAAACTTAGAAAAAGCATCACCACGGCAGCGCAGAAATCTTCATATGATAGCACAATATACGACCGATATACGCCACATCTTCGGTGGCAGATACACTCTCTCGAACCGTGGCGCTATCGATCACAGGTGCCATAGATTACACTCACATGGCGGATGAACAAGCCAAGGACGACGACCTGAAAACATTAATGAAGAACAGTGATAGCCTCAAATTTGACAAAATGCCTATCTTCGGAACAGATAAATTCTTGTACTGCGATGTTTCTAACGGTACACCAAGGTCTTACGTTACTCAAAAATTTTGACGTTTGATCTTCGAAGCATTCCACAATCTCTCACATCCAGGGTACGGAGTTCTGCCAATCTAATTCGGAAAAAATTCATTTGACCAGCATTAAACAAAGACAAGAATCTCCAAAAATCAACGATATTGTTTGACAATCATAGGTCGATTCACGCAATGCCCAGAGGCCGCTCTAATGATAAACATAAGAGCCGAAACAGTTGCAGACGCTCTACTCTAAGTCGTTATGGAGTAACATCAAGCATCGTCTTGGACAGAGGAGCACAATTCGAGTCGGAATTATACAACAGTTTAGCCAATCTAATTGGCTTCCAACACAAACGAAATACTTCATATAATCCGGCCTGTAACGAAATGGTCGATCGATGGCACCGTAGTTTGAAGGCAGTAATAATGTGTATCAATAATCCACAATGGACTAAATTGAGGACTGCATTTCGAGACGATTTCGAAGCTTTCTCAGCCGAACTCGTTCACGGAGAAAAGCTGCGTTTACCAGGAGACTTGTTGAAATCGTCATCATTTTCGTCATAGAACGAAGTTATCGCGCAAATCAAAAATTTCAGTTTGTTCAGCCAACTCCGCCAGCAATACATGTAGAAAAATCAGCAACCTTCATCTTCAAAGACCAAAAGACGTGCTCACACGTCCTAGTTGGCACAGACGCGATGCGCAGAGCCTTGCAACCTTCGTACGAAGAACCATACCGGGTAGTACGTCGTACTGAGAAATACTTCGGTCAGCACTATAAAGAAAGAATGGCCGTTGAAGTTAACCACAACCTTCGACATCCTAGTTCAGATTCAATATCCCAACCAACGAAATCACTCAAAAAAGTAATCAAACAAATAAAAAACAGGGCGCACAGGGCGCGATATCTAGCAACCGCCCGGTTCAGATAATCGTTCATATCATTCACTAGCGGTGGGGTACTCTGGCTGCACCAACATGCTGACAAACGTGTATATAACCGGACGCACTCTCGCTATCAAAAAACAAATCGTCGAAATATGTGGGAAGACTCAAATTCCCGACACCGGAGCGTGACAGTCGTTCGAGATCAAAAAAAGCAAAAAAACCTTATTGGTTGGTTGTACGCAAATTGTGGATAAAGGGAACTCCATCGTGCCGAGGCGAAATAAACACCCGTTTACCACAGAGTTAATGATTTGCACCGTGTGTCTTTTACGCCATTGATGGCAGAACCGCTTGGGTGATCACTGAATATACATTCAATTTATAAAAAACGAATTTCCTTTAAAAAGATTTAAAGATTTAAAGGAAAGATTTTCCTTTAAAAAAGAAAAATTTTAAATTATCAATTTCTGGTGTGCGCAGGGCCATGTATGTACAAAAGAACAAGAAGTTTTAAATCAAACATTACACGTTAATTTAATAATTAATTTTTGATGAAATGTTGCGCGTTGGAATTATTTTGCACGCAATCATCTGTCACGTAATGCATGCAGCTTATCACAGAATAAAAAAAATCGGAAGGTGTGGTAATCCGTATATTTATGGCTTGTTATATTGTTTTGTTAGATAACATCTGGCAACCCATATCTGGTTTCATAACCCATCAACTAAGTTTATAGACAAGAAGTACAAAAATCTACTTACGGTACAATCGATGATGACGGATACGATAGCTTTCCTTTAACAATTGTATCAATCTTATTCAAATGGATCTTCTTATGCTCTAAAATTCGTAATGCAATAAAATCAAATTTAACGATTAGCAACGATTTTGCGGTTAGTATTACAATTTTTTCCTTTTCATGATCCCAATGGCTGATCCTAAAACGAATTTACATAAATCGTTAAATTTCGTGTAATGATTAGTATTTCATTGAAATTTTACTCTGTAAGTAGCCAGCTCCCTTGCAGATCAACATCATTCGATGGTTTTAATAGTATGGTGATACAATCGTTTACGGCTTGTTCGAAGAGGCCTTGCCGAAAACAGAAAAAATGTCGTGGCGAACCAATTTTAGGTTTGGTCGGATCCACCGATGTAACTGCTTTGTTGCTATCTATTGAAAATTCGTCTGAAATAGAAAAGAAATTATCAATCGATTTATTATAAAGTTGGGCAAAAATTCGGGAGTGTTTTGCATAAATATATTGTCTATTGTGGTGTGTCATAATATGTAAAGAAGTTTTTGCGATGTGTTACTGTTTCGCGTAACAGGTGATTCATTATTTTGTAAATTTTACAGTATTTTGTATGGTTTTCAGCTTATCGCCCGCGCGGTACTTAAAATGGTAATGGGAAATTTTATCTATGTATCAAGCAATTATATGGTTTGTGGTTTATTTTTCAGTTTCTTATCTTTGTTTACTCGGATAATCCATAATAGATCGTGAATGCATATGGAATGAGAATTTCAATCATTCTAACATCTTCAGACTTATAAAATATCATAAGGAAGTATAAATCTGTAGCTGTTAGAATGTTTGTTACTTATTTGGTAAAATAATCCGTATTTAATTTTTCACAATATTTAGAAAAATAACAGGGACGATCTATATAAATAAGGCTCTCAAGCACAGCTTCTACGGGAAATAGAATCACTATCCGCGAATCAAATCACGGAATCGGTGCTTAGAAGCTTGTGGTTCTACTGCTACCAACACTTACGCAAGCAATTTTGGCGGTTTGGAAGACGCCGATATATCAAAACTAGCGCCGACGGCCGATAAAATACTGGACGTTAATAAACCTGCAGGCAGTCACAAGTTCCAGTCAAATCCGAACAGAGGCATTGACTCACAATCTACCATATTAACTACACGAATGAATTGATGTTTTGTCAGATCGTGCTGAGAATCTATTCAGATCACGATTCTCTTCTTCGCAGCGCATCACGATCAAACATCTAGGTTCAAAAGCGCTCAATATGTTGGTTCATTACCGATTTGGTTCGTATCATTTCCGTTGAATCTATTAAGTCGTTCGAAACGTACAAATTACGCCTCGCCGAAGCGACACGGCTAGCATATTCCTAATCAAACGCGAAACTCGCTATTATGGTCGTTACAGCAATATTCCTGAAATAGTTGGCAGCCATTATGTTTTTTTTTCACGAAAACTCAACGACGCCGATAATACAGTACGTACGATCGAGAGCTCTTGGCGGCTTATGCGGCGAGGAAATATTTTAAAAATATTGTGGAAGGGAGAAAATTTATTATTTTCTCTAAATTTATTCTTTAAATCGAAATCACGAAAGGGCTTCGCCCATACAACGCAGATATTTGGATTTAAACGCACAATATTCTTCCGACATTCGTCACATTTCCGATATTGAAAATATTGTGGCAGACACTCTTTCGTGCATCTAGGGAACAGACGACTCAGTGCATAACGTACCGCATCCTATGATGCGAAATACGGCAAAAGAAGCCGCTATTAAGTGTGTTTGGCCGTTGTCTGCGGTGTCAGAAATGCAAAATAAGACGTCATGTTAAAAGCGAAACGGGGATATATGGTTCGACAAATAACCGTTTTACTGAAATACACATCAATTTGATAGGACAGAAGCCACACCTATTTCAAATATGAAGGCGGAAATAGTCGCGGACGCACATGGAGCACAAGCGAACCACAGCGTATAATCCAGCCTATAACGGTATGGCCGAACGTTGGCATCGCAGCTTGAAAATAATAAATGTCTGTCGCTGAACTTCAATAGACAAAGTCTCCCCCTTTGATACTGCTCGGCCTTAGGACAGCATCTCGGAAAGATTTTAAAAGCACGTCCGCAGAGTTGGTCTCTGGCGAAACTCACACATACTCCCATACGATTTCATTCAACCAAAAACTGAGTTTGTGACACAGCTTCGAAAAAAAGTTAAAGCTTTACACTCGGCGACAGCATCGAATCACAAAACGAGTCAGATTTTCGGATTTAAGGATTTAGCCATTTGTAACAACGAGTTGGTTTGCATTGATGCGGTCCGTGTCGTACTTCAACCGCCGTACAAAGCACCCTTTCAAGTAGTCAAACGCAACGATAAATATTTTACGTTAGTCATAAACGACATAGAATCTACCGTTTCCATTGAACCTCCCGAATATGTGCCTCAACGTTATATTCCAAACTTAATGCCATAAAATATTCTTTCACATAAAACAGAAATTGAGTGGATATCTCACACACAACTTGCTTTAATTATTTTTAAAAATCGCGCGTCCTTATTGAAAGACCCTTTCAAAGCGAGGCGAAAATTTAATGAAAAGCCAAAAAAAATCATAGACCACATAAGCGGCATACACTTTCGAGAACTTGCCACAGAACGATTTATTCTAACTTGGCCCAACTGTTAGTATTTGTATTTCAGAATCTTACAGTTTTTTATACTTTAGTTATTATTCGACAAGCTTTACTTAGATTGCCAGATGGTTAGAGTTATAATTTTTATATTTACATTATTAAAGTCAAATCGAATTTAACACGTTTGCTGCCGTGTGACCCACCGGTGGGTCAGATGCATATGTTTTTAAAGTAACATATTTTTTCGGCACTAGATTCAAACACTCTAAACAGGGTGCTGGATTACCTTCGCGTTGGCCTCACTGTAAGTTTCATTTAGAAAAAACAATTACATTTAACTGTTATTTATTGGTGGCAAACGTGTTAATAAATTAGATCATTTTCGGGTTTTCATTAATTTTGATAAAATTTCTGGCCTGGGCTAACTTCACACAAGAGCTAATTGGTTACTTATAATATGTTAGTGTCGCCTGGGATAGAATGTTGGATAGCTTCAAATATGCGCCTGGACCTTCTGCAAATTGAATATCTAGGATCTAGCATAGCGTTGATTAGAAATTTCGCGAATTCTGTATGAAGTAGATCATGACAAGAAGATAGCACAAGCAATCATTTTTGGTACTTTGCTACTTTTTATAAAAACTTAGGTTTCTTAATCAAAAGTGTTTGGTTCTTTCAAATGTAACATATAAACGGTTTTTCAATTTGGGCCGGTCGATGTTGGTAGCCTGTGGCGGCTAAATGATGTTTTGGTGGCGTCTGCCTGCCGTCTGCGCTACAGAACGATGCTAACCAATCTATTTTGACCCAAATTGAATGATATGGAGGTAGACGACATGTGTTTCCAGCAGAACGGGGCTACGTGCCACACAGCAGGCGCAACGATAGACATTCCGCACGAACGATTTGAGGGTAGGGTTATCTCTCGCAGAGGTGACGTGAATCGGCCACCAACATCGTGTGATTTGACCCCGCTAGACTTTTTCTTGTAGGATTTCTTCAAGTCAAAGGTCTATGCCAATACGCCGCAATCGACCGATGCCCTTAAAGCCAATATACCCAATACCATCGCTCAAATTCAGCTCATTGAAAATTGGACAACTCGGATCCGTGCCACCGTACAAGCCGCCATAAAAAAACTTTATAATAGCAATCGCCCATGGATTATAGAACATATTCAAAATTAACCATAACATTATATGTACAAACAGCCTTTGTCAGTAAGCCGCAATCTATAAATAATTAAACCAAATACGCCTCCTATTGATTTGCTTAGATAACGTCATCACTATAAACAGTTTATGTTTAAATTTAACCATAAATACTAATCTTGTTAATTACTACTTGAACCTACATGGTTATCGACCATATTCAGAACCAAACAAAACCACCATATAAACTAGGAACATTACAAACACTTACCATTCGGTTCAAATCCATTCGGTTGCCCATCCATAATGTTAATTTTATTAGTATTCCGTTTGTTTACGCTAAAGTGTTGTGGTGTTCCAGGAATTGGTGGTGACAACACGTCCGCACCAGACAATATCGATGAACTATTATTAACACTGACACCGCTATTCGTAATTTTTGTATTAATATCACCGCTCGTACTATTCCGTAGTTTTAATGAAGCACCAGAAAATTCATAATTTTCATCGACATCAAAATTTATGCTGTTGCTCCTGCCGCCTTCGTACTTATCACTACTCGTCGTTATTAGATTACTACCAGTATTCTGCTGGAAATTACGATACATTTGGTATGTGTTGGTGTCGTTGTCGTGTATCCAAACAAAATTTAATATGATGGGTTTCCTACTTTTGCTTTTTATCAGATAAGAAGTGTATCATACCGTGCGATATAGATAAGCGCGACACACCAAGATAGATACGAGCGCTATTTAGATAAAACACCGAGTAACGATAAACTTTTTTTATTTATTATTTTAATAACTATTAAACTTAAATTATTGGCATTTTTGCATTAATAACAAACACAGCTTATAGTTTTCTGTTATGATGATTTGATAAACATGTGCGACTGCGTTGAAAAAATCATTTTTTTTCGTTACGAAAGGTATATAAAACAGCACCAACCAGACATCATGATGTAAACGATATCGATGTGCTTAGATTAGTGTTTTATAAACATTAAAAGCACTTGGCAGCTTTAATTCGATTATGTGGCGAACTTTACTCGGACAAAATTGAATCATCGCCGCGAAAGTTGGTTATGACTAAGTCGATTTAGTCAGCAATACTCGCGACTTTTTAAATAAATTGTTTAGCCAATTTCTTGTGTTTATATGTGTGTCTGACTCATGCCCACATTCGAATAATATTTATTTGTTTTTGTTGAATAGTTTACTAAAAAGCTGATATAATTCTTCATCGTCTTATAGATTTATTATGTCATATCTTGAGTATACCGAAAATATGCTTACACACAAAGTGATTTCCAAAATAAATAAGAAATGCATACGCATGATTTAAATGTGGTGAAAGCTCCTACTACACGTTTTCAGCGATATGTTGGAAGAATGTAACCGTGACCTACATTTTTATCTTATTGATAATATCTTATTGATGCAGTTTCTGGTTTGTCGAAAGAATATAGTTTACTGTTGCATGTTATAAATTAATTTACATTTTTTTTTGATACATGCTTTGGTCAAGTGTTTTTGTGTAATTACAACTCGTCATGTATCATTTTGATTTATATAATTTTAAAGTTTGAGTATAATGTATATAGGTTGTAATAAGTATATAGGTTGTTGGCATGATAAATGCAACTGTTAATAACTGAAACTCTACTATAATAATTAGCAACAGTTACGTGTTCAAATAATTAATTCTGCACTCAATCTAACTCCCTCTGGGTATTAGTACTCGCACCTTTAAATTTTCGAAAAAATCAACTTTTTTCGTATAACCCGCAGGCTGTCCCCAGGAAATTAGGTGATTAGGGTTTGGCATAGTTGGTTCTTCAAACAGTACGGTCTATCCTATAACATTAATGAAGTAACTCTCCACCCGAGGTGGGCGCTTAACAATTACCGGGCGGTAAACAATGTTAACCACCCGTAGACAACGTCAACAACACCTTGTTAAAGTTAGCCGAAAGTGATAAAATCGATAATGCAGATTGTGTCTCGACTACTTCAGCCGAAAGTTACATTTTCTTATATTAAATTGAAATATCCCAGCCGAAAGTAACTAACCTAAAATATTAGCCGAAAATATATAAATATTCATTACAAACAACAAATAAAATTAAAATAACGACTTTAATTTAGCAGTTTCATGTGCATATAATATGTATGAAACGTATATATTGACAATATAAATATTGGTAAATTTCAAAAATTTGTAGAAACTTAATGTTTAAAGTGTTATGTCTACAGAAGCTCTCGTTTGAATCGGTTCGTTAATGGTTATCGCCGGAAAATGTTTCAGATCAAGTTTCATGTTGGGAGTCCGGGAAAATTGGGAGGAGTGAAATACTCGTGCAATCTTCGAAAATTTGGAAGAACTTAACGTTTAAAGTGTTATATCTGGAAAGGTTGTTGTTTTAGTCGATTCGTCGCAATTTTTCGAGCGATAACCATTGACGAACCGATTCAAACTAGACCTTTTCTACTGGTTTGATGGGCAAACTATTCAGCGTGGACGAGACATTTATTCAGAGAAAATTGCTCTCAGAATTTTTTGATGTGATATTAGTGACATCTAGGTTTAAGTAGTATAACTAGGTTACCTTTATTATCAGTTTGTGGTATTGCAGATTATAGTAGTCTAGAACAGAACCGCCGAGAATATTACTTCTGTATAAATTCGTCGAATTTAGAATCTAGACGAGTTTCAGGAGATTCGGTTCCGCGAAATATTAAAAGCGAAAGTACGCAGTGCGAGATAGTAATAACTGGTGTTTTAAGTGAAACAGAATTGTGTCATTTATTGTAGAGCTGGGTGAAGAGAAATATTAGAAGATGTGTTAAGGTTCCGTAACCGTAGTAGACTACGTATATAAAGAAGCAGGACTAGACCCGGATAATTATGAGCTGGAAGAGTTAATCAAGGCAAAACTACATGACAAACTATGGTGGGGGCAATTCCCGGGCTACATATAACCTTCGATATGGTGCAATTATTGGCTGTTATAACTCAAAAATTTGATCAACAAATGGATAAAAAAAATTACCAACAAAGTAAAGACAAGAAGTGAGTCGTTTCGCAGAATTAATAGTAGCCCTTAAAATTCGAGCAGCCGAAACGATACCAGAAAGTCGGGGAAGCTCTTCAAGAGCGCGAATTAGAGATTGAGGGACTATCACATATAGCGAACTCAAATGTGTCCACAGATTGTATGGAAAGAGTTAATATGGATGCTTTCATTGCCCGCATTTGGGACCAGAGACACACAGAGCTTTCGTTTTATCACCCAAGGCAACTTTCGCTGAAACTGTGGCGTCTTCACACCTTGTATTATAAATTGATCATTAAAATTAACTAAAATTGGCTAGCATCTGAATGGTTTGTTTGGTATAAACCAACTCTTTGTAAATATTTAATCATATAAGCTATAGAAAGCAACAAAATTAGTTTAGTTTTAGTTTTTTTCTTTCTATTCGTTACAACAAGAATATTATTAGTCTTGCAATAATAATTATTTATTTAAAGAAATAATAAATAAAATAAATATCAACACACAAAACAAATAATTTGGTTTTAATTACCAAAACTGGTGACCCCGAGAAAGAACGAATTGGGACATATAACGCTTCCAACGGCCGTTTTCAACATCGTCGGACACATGTACGAGTTGTTAAACTGGCCGCTTCCAACATCGTCTGTCACATTAATTAAACTTGCCTCATTTTTGTTTCGACGCGTTGTACAAGGTGTGAATGATTCATCAACTACTCTTTTGCCAACGAATGAGGTAGACTTAACATCAGCATCAGGCAGCTTTTTAATGGAGGAGCCCAATATATCGATAACGGTTACTCAACTGGCTGGACTCATCAATGATGCTGTTGCCAGAGCCGTCCTACGTGTAAATGTAAATATATCTTATACGCCGGAGACATAGCGAGCAAATACTAATTTGCCTGCCTGTAGTGCGGGAATGAATGCTTGAGTGGCTTTTAAGCCTCCACAGTCACTTCACTCACAAAACCCTAATGTGTGGTTTGAAATACTCGAGCAGCAATTCACGGTGGCAGATATTACGGTCGAAGCAACTAAATATGATCATGCGATGGGAGCCCTGGATGCACGACTCCACGACACCTTTGCGTATCTCATTACTAGCCCAAGGAGTAATACATCTTATTCTACGTACAAAGCTGAGATCATCCGGGTCCTCGGTGAATCAAAGAAAACGAAATTTAACAATCTGATGCATGGCTTGACACTTGGGGACAGGAAGTTGTCCCAGCTGTTGAGCGTCATGAAAGTCAATGCTGGTAATAATTTAAACGAAGCAACACTTCGTCAATTTTGGATGAAGAGGTTGCACCAGTCAGTTCAAATGATGCTCACACCATTTGAAAATGACGTTTCTCAGTCAGTCCTGGAAGAATGGGTTGACAACGTGCATGAAACTATGACTCAAGCACAAATAAATTCTATTGAGACTTCCGCTTCCTGTTCTACTAATTCAAATTCAACTCTTTCGTTGGATAAAAAATTTCCGGAATTCAAAAAAACGTGGTTATCGGAGATTGTGGAAATCTTTGATCAAAATTCTAAATCACAATCCAGTTCAAATTCACGAAGTCGTGACAATTCTCGATCAAACTATAAAACAAACAATTCGCGGAAAAACTCGCCAAATTCTCGAAATTCCTTCAATCCAGTTTGTGGTGAACCTTCAGACGAAAGTAACTTCATCTGTTTCTATCATCATCATTTCGGCACAATGGCGTTTAAATGTAGACCAAATTGCAAATTTGTATCAAATAACTTAGCCGGTAACAATGAACAATAAACAGTCATTCACTAACTAAAACTAACCGCCTTTTAATCTACGATACAGGTGCATATGTCTCAGTCTTGCCAGCTAATTTTGTTCGGAATCCAAGGGTCGATCCATCATTCAGGTTGTCCATCATTCGGTAAACGCGCATGGGACTAAATTCTTAAGACGTGACATCGGACTGCGCCGTGAATTCTCCTGGGAGTTCATCGTTGCTGACGTGCCGATGCAGATTTTTTGACGAAAATTGGGTTGCTAGTTGATATGCAGAGACAGAGGCTCATAGACCTGTTAACCTCTCTTTATACAAATGGTATCCCTTCCTCTTACGATATTACTACTGTATCTAGGATCGACAGGTCAGCAACAGATCCGGGAGTTTTCAACGTGATCTCAAAATGTTTAACTGTCATTCAAGGCAACATTAACATTGACAATACAAAACACAACGTGACTCACAAAATTGAAACATACGGACCACCGGTTGCCTGCAAACCACAACAACTATAGCACTGGACAAATTCATTATTGCGAAGATAGAATTCGAAAACATGATGAAACTCGGGATTTGTCGAGCTACTAGCAATCCTTGGTTCAGTCCGTTACACTTAGTAGCTAAAAAGAATAGAGAGTGGAGACCGTGTGGAGACTTTCGAGCACTAAATAAAGTCACAATTCCAGACAGGTATCCGATTCCATATCTCCAGGACTTTACACAACAACTCGAGGACGAGGGCTGCACCATATTCACAACGATAGACCTTGTCCAGGCCTACCACCAAATTTCTATTGAACCGACTGACATTCCAAAAACAGCAATTTCGACACCTTTCGGACTATTTAAATTTTGTAGAATGACTTTCGGCCCTAGGAATGTAGCACAGTCATTCCAACGTCTTATGCATTCAGCACATTGCCTCTCGAATTATGACGAACATCTCGAACATATTAAAATTGTTTTTACTAAATTAGAACTAGATGGACTGTCAAACAACTGAAACGCTGAACTGAAACGCTTTTTAGACATGATAAACTTTTATCGACGCTTCGTTCCAGGTGCTGCTGCTGACCAGGAATTGTTGAATGACTACCTTAAAGGTTACACTAAGAACAGTGGAGTTCCGATACAATGGTCAACTGAAGCTATCGAAGCGTTCGATAACTGTAAAATTAAACTTACAGATGCTACTTTACTTATTTATCCATCATCATCAGCACCTCTGGCCATCATATGGTTGATGTTTCTGATACGGCGGTCGGAGCGATGGTTCAGCAGTTCATATCCGGGTCCGCACTCGGGTCTTTTCAGTACGTCTCAATGATACGCAAAAAAGATACAGTGCTTATGATCGTGAAATTCTCTCGGATTATTCGGGGATCAGACACTTTCGACATCTTCTCGAAGGTCGTATGTTCACGCTTTACACCGATCATAAACCTCTCGTCTACGCTTTTAATCAGTAACTCGAGAAAGCATCTTCTCGTCAACTTCGACACTTAGATTTCATTGGTCAATTCACGACTGATATTCAGCACATTTCTGGACTGGATAGCGTTGTCGCAAATACTCTTTCACGTATAATTAAATTTCTATTCCCGAAAGTATTGATTATGCTGTCATCGCAGATGCTCAGACCAGTGACGAAGACGTTCAAGAAATTTTAAGGAGTAACTCTGTTCTCAAATTCCAGTAATTTCCCGTTTCTTTCAATTTGAAAAAATAATTGATTGCGATATCTCTACTACTACATCTAGACCATTCATTCCCCTAAATTTCCGAAAACAAGTTTTCGAGGCTTTTCATAATCTTTCTATCCTTCTAGCTTGCCAAAAGGTCAAAGTCTCTCGACACACAAAATCTCCGCTTAGTATTTATAAATTAACTTCTCAACGTTTTTCGATTATTCATCTCGATATCATTAGTCAGCGGTATCGCGTTACTATTGATTGATAGATACACTCGCTGGCCCGAGGCGGTTCCAGTTCCGGATATAACTGTTGCAACCGTCGTTTCGCTGCCTACTCGCATTGGATATAGCACGCTTTGGTGTTCCAGAGTTCATCGTCACGGACCAAGGCATGCAAATCGAATTACAACTTTTTCACGGACTGGCTAACTTATTCTGGCTTCTTATTATGTACTATGATCGAACTAGTTGGGCTAGTGTTCTTCCTTCAATCTTACTAGGACTACGAACGACTTACAGTGACGAACTAAAAGCTACTCCAGCCGAACTTGTTTACGGATGTACGACTCGAGTTCAAATTTTACAATCAGACTTTATTACGAACTTAAGACGACACTTTGATGAAGTTCGACCTGTACCGGCTTCTCGACATGCTGACTTGCTCTTACGGACTAACGTAGTAAGTAGATCGCTGCAACTACCATATACTAGACCGTATTTGGTTATATCAACCGTACAGAAAAATTTTACGCTTTGGATCTGGACGGGCGACACGCCAAAATTTCCATCGACCGACTTAAACCGTGTTACTCGGACAATCAATCAGAAATTACGGACGCACCAACTACACAGGCTGGACTACTTTTACCAACTCACGAACCAGAACTCATTTCAGCTGACGGACCTTAATTACTACCGTGGAATCTTAAATCTACAACAACTACAAGGGCGGGTCGTATATCCAGACCTCCTATCAGATTCTTGTAATCGATAGATATTCGATTTCTCTGGGGGAGTGGGGGTATTTGTGGTGATTTTACACGTATCATAAATTCATCATTAAAATTAACTAAAATTGGCAATTGGTTAGTTGGGTCTAAATCAACCCTTTGTAAATATTTAATCATACTGAGCTATGGAAAACAACCAAATTTGTTTAGTTTTACCCTGGAGATATACTCGACGTTACTCAGAAGCTTCAAAATGTCAAAAACGCGCTTACGAGTATACTCAAGATAAACTCACTATATGAATTCACGTTTTTGACATTTTTGACTTTGACATTTTTGACCAAGTTTCAAATTTAAGGTGGATGTTTTTATATCCCCTGCACGATTTATTATACAAAATTTCATTTTGTTTCGCCAAATTTATTAATTTTCCTTCGAAAGACATTTTGAAAATTTTTACTTGGATGAAAAACGGGCAATTAATTTTTTCAAAATGTCAAAATGGTAACAAAAATAAAAAAAAATTGGTTAATTATGGTATATTGGTTTATTAATCTGTTAGTGAAGGTTATGTGCGTAGACTTCGATTTGTTTACTTTAATTCTCCACTTGGCCAGCCAACCTTGGATATTATTCATGGCTATTTGTAGTTTGAATGTGGCTTCACTGATTGTATCACCAACAGCTAGAATTGCAGTGTCTGTGGCAGTAGGTAAAATTATTCGTCTGCTTTAAGTCGCTTGTAAACAGTACGAAAAGGAATGGCCCTAGAACACTCTCCTGCAGGCCTGCTGCTTTAGCTTATTTTATGCTGCGGTAAACTCATTCCTGTTTAACTCAAAAATATCTTCTTTTCAGGTATGACTTTAGAATTTCGCAATACTAAGGATTTTTCTATTAGAACTTTTGTTCTATGGACTAGATAGATTGTGGAGTGTTTCCTTCTAAATCCAAACTGATGGGATCGAGCAGCTCCTGATTTTACAATTTCAGGTTTAATTCGTTTTAATAATAGTCTCTCAAACGATTTTGACATAATTGGAAGAAATGCTATTGACCGATACGAGGTTATTTCACTTGGCGGCTTACCTGGTTCAGATATCATTATTACTTCCGCAAATTTCCATGATAGAGGGACATAAAAAAGTCTGTATAGCCTTATGAGGTAGTTGTCTAAGAATCTATCCACATGCTGCATTAATTTGTTTTACTTCGGTCTACTTCGTTAGCATTAATTAATGGCATTTCTTGCCTCCAGATAGTTGTATGGTTTGCAATCAGTATATCCTGTTAATTGTGTGTTGTTAAATTGCGCCGAAACGCTCAAGGTGATCAGCGAAACTTTTTGCTTTTTCTTCTTTTGTTTTACGCAGCGATCATTATTTGTTCGGATAGGCGGTATGTGCCTAACTGGTCTTTTCAAATATTTGGTTGCTTTCCATAATCAATAATCATTCTCTTTGACGTAGGTGAGTGATTTTATAGGATGAATTTATTGATTTATTTTTAAATTCCCGTATTTCTCTGCGTATTCATTGTGTTAAATTATTTAATCAATTTTTGACGGCTGGATCTCGCGTACGTTGCCATTCCCTTCGAGTACTTCCCTTCTCTACAACTAGTGATTTTATTTCCATCGGGTAGCATTTGCCATTTAATTTCGTGTTTGTTGAATTAGTACTATTCCACGTTGTTTGCTGTAACATTTTGACGAGCTTTTCTACTTCTTGTTCTAATGTTTCTTCTGATGAAAGCTTTGTGTTTAAAATTATGCTATTGTTTCATTCAATTCTAAAAAAATTCCAATCAGTATGTTAACATTAGCTGTTTATAATTTGTAATTTTTGGGTCACTTATTGTCATTAGACGAGTGCTCAGATGTGGAGTTAAATCCTTCCTGCGCTTGTACATAATCAATGGGGACTATTCTTCAATTGATTCTTCAAATTAATTAGGCCTGGTGTTTTATTTTGATCGCTGGGCCAATAAGTTGGTTTTCCTGTATAAAGCCAATTATACAGTTGTGTTTAATTATTGCTTCATGAAGCTCTCTCCCTTTTGTTGTTATTAGTCTTGATCCCCAGTTTGTGTGTTTAGCGTTGGAGTCACCACGTTTACGAATTTTTCACCTAGCTGCTTGAAGAAGTAAGCATAAGCATTCTCTTTGAGACATCTCACGTATTTTTATATGACTTTGAGTAGTAAGGTGTATTTCAGATAATAAGTGTGATGTTTAAGAGTAATAATTAAAACATGTTTCGTTAATTAAAATAATAATTACTTTTTTTATTTATTTGGTGTAAATCATGGTAAGAACAACTCAACAGACCACTTTATTTATTCTTAGTCTTGCCCGATTCTATAATTCTACTTTTGCTCTTCCCTAATTCCCTAAGAGCCAATAACTATAATTACCAATACAGTACATAATACTGTGGGCAAAAAACAGTAAGACTTAGTTCATAATTTTAAAATTCTTTATTTATTTCTCCAAATCTATTTCGTCCCCCTCAAAGTAATCCCCCCGGCCTCAATACACTTGTGCCAACGTTTTTTCCAATCCTCGAAACAGTTGTTATAGTCAATTTCCGGAAAAGCCTCCAATTCGCGTAGCAATTCACGTTTAATGTCTTCAATTGGCTCAAAACGGTTTCCCCGAAGCGGTCGTTTGAGTTTGCTGAACAGCCAGAAGTCACATGGAGCTAAATCAGGCGAATACGGTGGTTGCGGAACGATATGGGTGGAATTGTTGGCGAAAAAATCACGTAAAACCAAGCATGAGAAGGTGCATTATCGTGATGCAAAAACCAAGAGTTGTCGACCCATAATTCCGCCCTCTTTTTACGAATAGCTTCACGCAAACGACGCATAACACTCAACCACTCTTGTTGACAGTTTGGCCGGGCGGAAGGAATTCGGAGTGCACCACACCTTGATAAAATCGAAGAAAACTGTCAACATCACCTTGATTTTTGACTTGCTTTGACATGGTTTTTTCGACTTCGGCTCACCTTTGGCACGATATTCGGCCGATTGATCGCCTGTTTCCGGGTCGTAAGCATAGATCCAAGACTTGGTTTTGTACTTCAGAAAGACAAGCGTATACTAAACACTAATGATTGTTTTGATGTAACATTTGGCAAAGATGTCACTGACACTCATACCAACATAGAAAAAAAAAATATTTCGACAAACGGTTTTCCGCGCGAAATTTAAATTAAAAAGTCTTACTACTTTTTGCCCACCGTGGTATGTTAACTATTAAAGTTGTTACACACATTAAATTTCAACAATTAATACATTTTAATCTCTAAATCTAATTGGTTTAACAATCATGTATCTAGGCCGTAACGAATGGCTTTCTTCGTCACCAAGACCAGAAACATCTTCAAAATTAACAAAATTAGGAACTTCATCATTAATTGCATTATCAGCAACATTTGAATTTCGTGTCTCAAAACAGACACATGCCGTACTATTTCCAGAATTTAAACCGTTGTTCTGAATCTTATGTCTAACTAATACTCTGTAATTACATTTTTCATTGTTACCAAATCTATTTAATTGTTCATTCATTATATTTGGTTTTATTTTCACTAACCGTTTCCTTAATCTTTTCAGTGCTAATTGGGAGATCGTTATAAAGACGCATATGCATTTGATTAATATGCCGTTTGACTATTTTACCACTACTCTCCAATGAACATAAATAGGTTCGTGGACCTAATACCTTAATAACTGTTACATTATGACAATTAGAATGATTAGAATCAGTATAATAACGTAGGATGACCGTATTATTTACTCTAAATCTACGCTCCGCATATTTCCGTTTGTTCGACACTGTCTGCTTCTTTTCCCCATTGTCAATTAACTCGGTAGAAATCTCTTCCGTTGGTTTATTGACCTTATTGTGAAAAGTCTGTTGTACAATGAGGTGTTGTGCGGTAGTCAGTAAGAAATTGCTCTAAAATATTTTCTAAACTCGTCTCATTGTTACCAAAACGTGTCCGTTAAATGGCACTTTTAATCGTTTTGACTACATTTGCGGCAGCACCGTTTGTCGCTGGATAACCTGGAGGCGTGAATGCGTGATCAATTCCATTTCGTTTTGCGAAATCTTTAAATATGTCGGCCGAAAATTGGGTTCCATTATCAGAAACGATTTTGTCCGGTAACCATATTGCAAAAATAACTGCTTTAATTAATTTATAGTAACTAATGACGTAGGATTATTTGTTACAAATACTTCTATCCACTTCGTTTTAGCATCCCCGACTATAAGAAAACATTTACCAAACATTGGCCCTGCATAGTCTACATGAATTGGGCTCCAAGGCCTTTCTGGAATTCCCCAAGGTATGTTAATAGCTGATGGATTAGTTCTGACCGATAAACATGCTTCACAACCTTTGATTATGCTTTCTATATCTTTGTCGATATTGGGCCACCAAACGTATGATCTCAGTAATGACTTCGTTTTGACAATACCCATGTGGGACTGATGCACTCCTCGTAAAATAGAATTTCTTAGCGATCTTGGTGGTACGATTCTCTGTCCTCCCATTAAAAACCTTTCCCTAAAAAAGGATCAAATTTCAGTGTACCTAATTTGCTAAAATTTCCATAATTGCTCACAATTGCTTTTCATTGCGACGGGAAGTCGCGAAAGCATATCAGCACTATTACATTCAGATTTGACGTGCCTACTAGTGTAGTTAAATGCTGACAAATGGACAGCCCAACGCTGCAACCGACTAGATGACATCTGCGGAATCCCTTTCTTTTCTCCAAAAATTCCTAACAATGGCGTATGGTCCGTGACCAAAGTAAAATGTCGCCCTATCAAATATTGGAAGAATTTTTTAATACCAAAAATTATTTCTAAAGCTTCTGTTTGAATAGTCGAATAGTTTCTCTCGGCACTGTTTAATATTCTGGACGCATATTCAGTAGGCCGTTCTGTTCCGTCTGGTAATGTATGAGATATAAGCGCCCCAACACCTACCGAAGATGCGTCACACGTTAAATTTAACGATAATTTCTCGTCGTAATGAACTAAAACGTGTTCCGAAGCTAACTCTTTTTTTAAAATATTAAACAACTCTCCACACTTGTCAGACCAAGAAAATACTTTATCTTTTTGTAAAAGTTTGTATATAGGTTGCAATTTAGTGGCCAAATTCTTAATAAAGTTGCCATAATAATTTATTAGTCCACAAAACACTCTTTTCGGAAACATTTTGCGGAACAGGTGCATAGATACTCAATTCCTGATTTGGAAAACACACACTTCATCATGTTCAATTTTATACCGGTTTTTTTTAATCTTTCAAAAACTAAAACAATAATACGTTTGTTATGCTCCATAATATTTACCGCCCCTATAATAATATCGTCAAGAAAAATCGCTACACCTGGAACATTTACAAACACCTTCTCTACCTGCCCGTTGCAGGCTTCACACCAAATGGTAAACGGTTCATCATACAATTTTCTACGTATATGCGTACTCCACGTAGCTAAGTGTTTTGAGTTTTCGTCCAGTTCTAATTGGTTATATGCGGAAGCTAAGTCAATTTTAGAAAATACCTCACATCCTCTATCTTCGTGTCCTTCAGGTATTTGTTAATCGTCACCATATAATCTGCACATATATGTATGCTTCCATCACTCTTTAAAACAGGAACAAGCGGCGTACCCCATTGAGTACAATCAGTTTTCGTTATTATACCGTTCTCTTCTAGATCACGTAATTGCCTCTCAACAGCTTCACGAAATGCATAAGGTATAGATCTTTCTTTAACAAATATTGGAGTAGCATTTTCATCGATATCTAATTTAATTTTTACATTATTCTAACATACAATACCGCGTCACTGAAAAGATTATCGAATTTTTTTACAATATGATCTAATTTCATTTCTTCCGCACCTATGTTATTAACTGATATTTATTTTATGCCAAAATCTTTAAAAGAAATTACGCCCTACTATATGGGAACTGATGCGTTATCTATGACTAAAAATTTAAAATTTCGAGTGACCCCATTGTAAGATATAACTGGTGAAAAACCACCAACGACCTTTAACGTGTCGCCACCGTAGCCTCTTACAATCGTATCATCTAACAAATATCTGACTTATTCATATATTCGACCGTGTATAATTCTTCGCTTTCGGTGGTCGTTCTATTTATATTCTCTTTTGCATATTGGAATTCCCGATGATTTTTGAAACCGTAATGCTTGCAACTTTGGGTCGTCTGCATATTAATCCGTTGAAAATTATTATTCCATTTATGAACTACGTTGATCGGTGCTTCATTTACTCTATTCGTAATCTTATTTTCATATTTAAGCGCGATTGTCACAGCCTTATCCATAGTGAGGTGATCTTCCTCACTCAGTCTATCAAACACTTCATACATCAAACACCGTCATACTAGTGACAAATTTATCCACAATCATATCACCTAATCTGTCACCAAAACTACATGTTGATGCCATACTTTTAATTCGTAAACCGAAATCCTTAA
Organism: Nephrotoma guestfalica; assembly: GCA_963691935.1. NCBI lineage: Eukaryota > Metazoa > Arthropoda > Insecta > Diptera > Tipulidae > Nephrotoma > Nephrotoma guestfalica. The sequence continues at coordinate 70,855,109 of OY829915.1, read as the reverse complement.
TGCTCTCATCTTGATTACGTTCCATTTTATATTTATTAGAATTTTTAAATTATTTGCCATTTTTAATTAGCAAAGAGAGACTAACTCTGATGTTGTTCGACTTTTTTCGAATAGGATAGTCTTTGCAAGATTGATTTGAGGGCTCCTTAAATCTCTTTGCTTTTCCTCTTGTGAACCAAGTCTATTAAGAATATTTTGAAGTATTTTATTAGTCTGATTATTATTTGAATCATTGAATGTAACAGAACTATGTTTTGTTTTCTCGAATTTCCATCAGCATATGTTACATTTGGATTAGTTCTTGATAGTATGGGGTATTTTACCACAGAATTTCCTGTCGTTAATGCCCAATATAAATTAATTTAAACCAATTTTGTTTGCTTTATAATAATAAAATTATATTTATTATTTGAACACTGATCACAACTACTAATATTTTTAAAAATACCGTTAAATAAAATTTGCTTCCTTGCTTGCGTTGTTCACGTTCTGCGTTCCAGTTGCTACTTGAAAAATTCTGTTTTTCTTTCTAATATAAAAGTAAAAAAACGAAAACTATTGTTTTGAAATGAATTGCTATGATCAGCGTGTCGCTGGCAATCCGTTTTTGTGGGACACATTTCAAGGTATTTTCTAACAGTAGGAAAATACTCCGCAATGCTATGCGTGGTGTTAGTGAGTTAACAGTAACTGACCGTTACAATAGCATCATTAAACATTGGTGTGTCCTCAAATTTGTGCATATTGTTGTTGAGGTTGAGTTAATTTCTGGTCTGTGCGTCTACACAGTAGACACATTCTTGTTAGGTGTCCCATTTTACGCACCTTGGCTCTTTATTACAATAGTTTTCCGTGTGCCCGTGTCTGTTAACTTGGCACTTTTTGCACTGGGGAATAAGATTAGATTTCTTGACTACTTCTACCTATTCCCACTTTCATGTGGAGTATTTCACCGATTGCATAAATTTGTTTAATATCTTGTATTCTTTCGAATGATAACATATATAATGGAAGAGGTGATTTATCTTCACATTTTAGCAGCTGTATAACTTCGTTAATTTTGTATCCTTTCTCCAAAAGATACTCTTTTATTTCTTCTGGTTTCTCCTATTGTACATTCTTACTTCCGGTTGAGTTTCTTAATTGAGAATTTCTGTACGGGAGAAATTTGTGGTAATTTATTCACCTTAGGTTTTTTAGCTTTTTTTTGTTGCTGTTCAAAATATTTCCCGTTTCTATATAGAGTTCCCTCATCTGCTTCATATGTGCAACGCAGCTGGACTGGCGTAAGTTGGTTTTGACAGTGAGTTTTCAAGTGTGTTTATTCTTGTTTGTAGGCATTGATACTTTTCTTTGATTAATATATCTCATATCGCTCCTTGCCAGTGGATAGTTCGTATTGTTCAGGTTCAAAGAAGGACTTCTGTGCATTGGAGGACTTCTTTGCACCAACTGTCTTTGCATTACGTTTAAATGATTCATCCACAGCGGTGGATGAATGATTTAGAACCACCCAAGTCTCTCACTGGCATTGCTTGATACGATTGTGTTCCCCCGCAGAATCCAGGTCCAGGCAGACGCGTCTCGGTTTTTGAAGCTGCCTGTCATCTGAGGGGCACCCGATGGCGGAACTAGCAAGAAAACCCAGAAAATTTTCCATGTAAAACAGCAATATTAGAATTTTTCTTTTCAATTTTCACATCTTGAAGTAATAAGGTTTTGATTGAATCACTAGTAAAGGAAATGCCAGATCTTTTAAGTCCCATAATAATCAGTCTATAATCATCTGACAATCCAGCTAATAGAAATGTACCAATCCATTCATTGACTACCATAAAGCCAATACTTGTGAGTTTATAGGCGGTTATCATGTTTTTATTAACATATTAATCCATCATCCTATAATTGTCTCGATCTTTCAACTTTTAAATCGATAGAATGTATTTTATTTATAAATAACTTTTTATATCTGGGCCCATAACCTGTAGCGAGTGGCGATATAATTTGTTCAGAGAACAATTAAATTAAATTTTACGATAAAACAAAACGCGATATACTTTCTAGACGCCCAACAGAAAATATTTGACATTTTATTTTTTATACAGATATATCTCTCTCATTCCAACCCCACTTCAACTCGTGCAATTTTGCCATCGTAGCAAGCGACGAACCAATGTGCCTCACAAATCGTCATTTTCGCTTAGCTAGTGAATCAGTTAAAAATGAAACAGAATAATCCAATTTTTCGACCAACAGGACGTGAATAAGTTCCTATGATCCAGCTCGAAAGAAACTATTTCGAACTTTGGGCGAAAATTTTCATGATTACTGTATTCAGCTTTGCTTTGCGAAAGAGCTATCGATAAAATGCGGGTGACGCCACAGTATTCGCGCGCAGTTTAACGACATCATAAAATTATACCAAAATCATTTTCAAAACTGTTTCCTATTGTCATTATGCACTATACTGACATATACCAATAAGACTCCAAACTGCTTTTCACATTTCCCAAAATTTAATATCGTACTTACTGTTTAAACTATAGAGAATATACAATAAATCTCCGCCGATTCCAAAATTATTGTAGCGCTGCTATATTAAGGCCAGTATCCAATTTGTTTAATCGAAATTCGGTTGTTGCCATATTATCAAAACATCAAAATTTAATTTATAATTTTTATTAAAAAATAGTTTTCTTTATATATTTTTAATATAATTCTAAACAATATAATTACAGAAATAATAATAATTCAGTTGTTCATTCTGTTTATACATAAATAATAATCACTTAAATTGGTAATTAATCTTAATTCAATAGTATCTTGTTTAAAAATGTTTAAGTCTTTAAATATTCAATAACAACTAATATACAGATAAATCAATTATAAAATATTTACACGAGAGTTTGTTTTATAGTATTTAACTATAGGGAGATCTAATCACTAAAAACAACTATTAATTTGAGGAGTGAGTCGGCGATGAGGATGCCGAATTTGATGCGGAAGGCGCATCTTGCGAACTACTCGACGATGATGTGCTATTACACGATGGTGGCGAACCTGTATCTGAATTTTTTGGTAGACTTTTCACTGTGCCTATCGACAGTATACTATCGGCACCAATCGCAGCTAGATTACAAATCGCCGAATTGGCAGCGCCCGCGACCGAAACTATTGGAAGTCCGAATAAACTTGATGTGTCTTTATTAAGATTACTTAACGGGATATAATTTAGAATCCCGATTGCGGCTAATTTCTTGCGGGTTGCCTCATTTTTTAGATCAACGATCGGTAAGCCTAACTCATCAGGTGCAACTTTTATTGTGACAGATGAATTGCGATGTATTTTACGGATGTGGAACGATAGTGCTTCCATCGTTGAGAATTTTGCCGTACAATGTTTGCATCCGTACGATCGGTGTGTTAACAATTTGTGTCCCTTTTGGTTGTGTTTGTTTAGGGCATCCTGCGTTAGGAACCTCTGTTTGCAGCCCGGAATTTCACAGGCTATAAAATCACCATTAGATTTGTCGTCGACATCTCCCGTCACGGCGCCTTCCGTTAAATCGATCGACGCGGGTTTCTTTTTCGAGATAATACTAATTGCACTATTTAGTTGGATTTTCTTAACGTCCGGATCATCGGGAAGATTGGCGGATGACTGTTGTGGTTTTGGTTCTGGCGGTGGTTGATTTTTACTTCCTGTTGATGGTGTTACAGTAATTCCTCGGTTAGCCAAAATGTTGGCCACATCTTTAGGATTTTTTGATGACGAACTACAGGTTTGTGACGTACTAAGTGAAGCGGTCGACAGGACACATCCATCTTTTTTAACGCTCGTCAATGTAATTTGATCGTTTATTTGAAACGTCTCTTTGATCGGAGGCGGTGGTGGTGAAAACGATTCAGCAAATTCCGAGGCACCACCCTGTACACATTTTATTATTGGGATTCCATCGGCCCGCGGTTGCATCGAAATTAATTCACAATCATCGTCGTTTAAAATTTTTGGCCGTTTTGCTAGTTGCGTAATCTGATGGCCCTGGATTGTGTTTGGTGTTGGTGGTTTAAGACGATTCACTGGACTCGATAGTACAGGTGGCGATGGTGTTGTTTCGGGCGATGAACGCTTTTGTAAAAACACTGGACGTTGTGCTACTCCGTTCGGTTTAACTAGATTTTGTGACATTGGATTTGATAATGGTCTTTGTTGTGGCTGTTGAGGTTGTGGCATATTCGGCCGCACCATTCCCGGGTGACCAACGCCTTGTCGAGCCAATTGCTGTTGATTTTGACCTTGCATATTGCTTGGTGATTGCCGTAATTGAGCTTGATATTGATTTATATTCATTACCAAGCTTCCACCGTTCATTGGCGATCCCATCGGCCGATACATTTCCTGTCCCATTTGGTGGGGATGTTGTTGTGGATGTTGTGTTGTATGTTGCTGGGCATGTTGTTGTGGATGTTGCTGCGGATGCTGTTGCGGATGTTGCTGCTGCGAGTGCTGCTGCTGCGGATGCTGTTGCTGCGAATGCTGCTGCTGATGCGGGTGCTGCTGCGTATGCTGTTGCGGATGCTGTTGCGAATGTTGTTGTGGATGTTGTTGCGAATGTTGTTGATGATGCTGAAGATGTGGAGGATTCATCATCATACTATTAAACCGGGCTTGATTCACCATTTGAGGATTATTACTTTGCATCTGTTGTTGATTCGGACTGGGCACTCGGTACAGTGGTGGGGGAGGTCGTCTAACCATACCCGGTCCACCTTGATGGTACATATTTCCATAAGCCGGGTGATTAGGCGGATGAATTGGAATATTACGAACATGCTGTGCTAGCTGTTCCATTGGCATTACAGGCGGTTGCCCATAACCTATTTGTAGTTGAGATTGTGGATGTGGCGGCCGCATCATCATTGGATGATGTTGTCCCATTTGATTGAGATACGGTCTTGGAGGTACAATTGTCGGATCAAAATCATGTCCTGTAATACGACGATGCTCGTACAACATCATCTCATCGCCGAATGTAGAATGGCACACGGTGCAAATATTTCCCAATCGATCGATAGAAATGAATTCACTCGTTTGATTCCAATCACTGTCTTGTGTTATTTGAGGTGTTTCGAGCAACTGCTTGAGTAAAGCCGCTGCTGCATCTTTATTAGTCTCCTCGGTAAATTGGTCCAATCCGTCTAGCGTTGGACATTCAAAATGAATTTTATCTTGCATTTTATCGTGTTGCATATTAAGCTCCTGTTTTATATTCGTCACAGGTGAACTAACCCTACCTGAGATTGCTTCCATTGCAGCTAAGGCCGGATTTGATTTATTCAGGTTTGGGTTAGGTATGTGGGTTATTGTTTGTGGCTTTGTCCAATTTGTCGTGTCTTTATAAACAAGAGGCGGTGGACTGCCACTCTGTTTTATCTCCTGAGCCGTTAAAATACGTATTTTAGCCTTTTCTTTTCGCTGGGCATCCAACATCTCGTAATTTTCTCGCGCCTGATTTTCTCGTTCTTTCACTACGATATCCTTTTCACGTGTCCCATTTGGTATTACCTCACATAGCTGGGTACCGGTCAATTTAAATTTTAATTTTAAACCATCGGACGGTGACACGGATGGCATAATTACTGGGTTAGGTGATTTCTGTTTTTTGATTCCGTAAACTCTTAATTCGCTCTCGGTCAATGCTTTTAAAACAATTTTTGGTTGGCGAATGTGCTGCTTGTGGTGCTCAATAAACTCGCGGCGGTGGCGAAAATATTTATTGCATTCTTTGCATACACGTTTCTTAGATTTGGGTTTGCACACATTAAACGAGAAATTTGATTCAGATGACGAAGAATAGTAATTCGAGTTTGGCGAATTTAGTGATTGTGGTACTACGAGGTTCGATTTTGCCCGGTCCACTAACGTTGTAGGTGGGCTTGGTGTTTCCACGCGTAGTGGCTTTGTATTATCTGGCTTCTGTTGACTCGCTAATGTGATGGTTGCTGTTGTCACTGGTTTTAGCACCACAGCTTGTTGTTGTACCGGCGGATTTGGAAATAAATCTTCCAAGTCTAGGGTCTCTAGTGGTGATTCTATATCTGAAAATAGAAAAACAAACAAGTTGATTAGATTTCAAGACGTTACACACGATTTGATGGTAACTATTCGAATTTGATTAAATTAAAAGAATTACAAAAATCTAATATAATTTTTATTTAAGGGTAGAAAATCAAAACAACTGAAAGTTCTGAAGGACTGTCAAAATAACTTTGTTAGTTCGGCGAAAGCCCGCATTACGAAAATGTTTATTTTGGCGGTGTTCATCAATTCAGCACATTTCCGCAATACTCTACAAAAATAAGAGGAAATATTTTGCTGATTGGGTAGTTCGACAAGAGTATGAAAATCCAGGGCTGGGTTGTTGTTCCATCACTTTTTTCGAGTCTCGACTTAGTTTATGTCTCAATTTTCAGGAATCAATTAACATTCTATTTCGCGTAAACAATTATATGTTTTATATTGCGATTTCAACCACTTGATATAATTGTGAGATTTCTCTCTTTTCTATTTCGATAAACGTATCACGAAAAAATTATTTGGTGATAAATAGAATCGATTAATCTAGTAGTCTTAGAAATCGTAGGAAAGAAATTTAGTGATGTTTTACTCGAACAAGCTGAGAAATAGGCTGCCATTTTACATGTAAAATATGAGACATAAACTAAGTAGAAAATAGTGATGGTGCAACATCCCAGCCCAGAAAAAAGATTTAAATATTTGGATACGTAAGTTTCGAAATAATCTTTACTTACTGCAATTTGCTGTTAACTCATTTTGCATATCTCTCAAAACTTCACCGTCCAGCACTGAAGTAGGTAGCTGCTGGTTGGATCCATTATCAAACATTGCTTCGAATGGAGTTCGTTTAATTGTTTTATAGTAAAGCGTATTTTGTATATATTGAACAAATTTTGCGCCGATGCTCCATTTACCCGAAGCGTTTTCCTTCATCCATGTAACCATCTTAGCTTCAATGACGCGCTTTACTCGATGGCCTTTACTCGAGCCACGAGCATGCTCCATATTGAGCTCTGGCCAAACTTTAAGCAAATATTCTATAATTTTTTTGATGAAATCTACACCATTGCACGATTGTAGTAATTCGGGTGTGCCAAACAATAAAAATATATCCAGAATATTGACCGCAATTTCTTCGATCCGGTTCGTCCGCAATGGCTTCAGAATTACAAATCCAGTCATTCGGTCCTGATAAATTAATAAAAATTTAAATTCTCCATCGGCACCCGATGTATAATCGATAAATTCTATCTGGCCACAACTCTTATTTGGTTCAACATGCTCCACCAAATTTTCATCGACATCCCTTTTGTGGTAGTTTCTCTTCCGGCATATCTCACATACTGATATAAAATTCATAATATTATGGTGCGTTATATTTTTATAGTGTTTTTTCAACTCCTTCAGCATCCGATCGCGTCCGGCATGGCCGAGTGCCAGATGAGACGTGTACAAAATATCAAACATATCATCTTTTGCCACATAGTACACAATTTCAGAGTCTGGATCCGTTTTAGGAACAATCAATTTTTCTCCATTTTTCACTTGTATTACGTCATAGTGATCCAGTAGCCAATCATCAGCAGGCAGTTTACTCGCTGCGAGTTTTGCTCGTTTCACTTCGTTAATTAGCTCGAAATATTTATCGTTTGATATCAAGGCACAATTTTTAGTTCTTTTACTATTTGCAATCTGATTTATTATTTCATAAAACTGCACTTTCATTTTACATTTAGAATTAAGATTTTCTGTTTCACTAGCCATGACTCAAAATATGCCAAACGCACAAAACACGAGTTTACACGTTTAAATTCAGATGGATACTAAAAAATTTGTGGTGCAGATACGTTAGATTATTTCTCTGGGTAATAAAAATTATTTATATTTTCTTCAAGATTTCCCCCTTGTTGAAGGTATAACTCGTTCTTTTGAATTTTATTGTTCTTAGTTCTATTAGTCATGCTTAGGGTGTAACCCTCTATTTCATTAGTCGAGCAGGTATATATTTAAAGATGACTGTTTTAGGTACACCACTGTATCAGGTAGATTTAAATGGGTTTTTATAGTTTGTGTTCATAAATAAACGAGAGTATTTTTTTGTAAAAATTTTATGTTATATATTTCCAAATGAACTTTATGTGTTAACGATCGTTTCAGACATGCTAATCAATCGTCCCATAAAGCGGAAAGTTTACCTACCTAGGTAGGTTTGAAACGGATAAAAGGGAAATTTTTCTAAGGTTACATTCACAAAATTAGTTGTATAGCTATATAAAAAGAACGTTTTAATAACGACTAAATAAAAATATTATGTTAATATTTGTTGATTATAATTCTGAAAAACAAATATTTGCCGCATTTCTTTATAGATCTGTAGGTACATTTATTTGTCGAACAACAAACGAATCTAATTTGAAGAGAGAAATTTTTGGAAATTTTATTTTATTCATTCTTGAGGCAAACACACACATTCATAAATGATATAAAATACAAACAATTGATGATGTGTCGCTCACCTAGCTCAGATCATGGTTGGAGTCAAGATTTTTAAAAAGATAAAAGGATAATTTCAAAAATACCTTAGACTAATTTAATTATTTGGTTTTTAATAATTTTTGCAAATGTAATATGTAGTTGAATTTAATAAATCAAAATTAAAGATTCATAAACAAAGTTTCCGCTCGGATTAAAACAAATTAAATTATCTGCTTTATTTTATGAGATATAATTTAAATTTAATCAAACAAACTGCATATTTTCAAACCTCATAGTTATTGAAGGGGCCTTATGTACGTATTGACGTTGACTGTGTTGAAATTCCGCTATTACAGCAGAACCGTACATGCCATATTCAAAATTAATACCTAAGACACAGAATATCTATTCTGCCTAAAGTATCTTTAGGTGACTAGGTAATGTGCCTTTTATACATGGCGTTGAAAGATACATCTTGAAAAATGTATTTAGTTTATTAGAATTATAGCAGAAAGCCGGTTTCAATATATGTACGAGTATATTACTAGAAACAACCTAAAATAGATATTTCATTCCATGTAAAGCTAAAAATTTAAAATGCATATCGCACCATCCGTGCAATAAAACGATAACTCAAAAACCAAATTTTTCAGGAAAACACTTTTTGTCTAAAAATTTTAGTGCAAGCTCATGTAAAGTTTATTTTTAAAGTTCAATAATTTCTGCAGGAAAACCCGTAAGAAAAAACTGGATAGACACATCTATAGAGCCTATTGCCCATATTCTAAAAATTCAATCATGCAATAATGCGATAAGTAATACCATACTTATCGTTTCCTTGCACGCATGGTGCGATATACATTTTCTGTAAATAGTTGTATACCATCAAAAATATTTTGTTTTTTTGCGTATAAATATACGAAGTTTGATGAAAAACCACAGATACAATGATCACATTGGAATTATCAGAAAGAAATTTTGTTTTAGTTTTTTAGTTTAAATCAAAAATCTCCATTGATTGTCTGTGGTATTACTAAAATATCGCATGTATCTACTTTCACTGATCAGAAAAAATCGTTTGAATATTAAAGCTAAATTTTTTAAAATGCATAATGCGGTAAATCTCATGTAAAAATTATGACATGGAATTAAATGAAAAGAATTAGTTTTCATTTGTTTCATTTTAAAGCGTTATAGCTGGGAGCTATCGAATGGAGATACGACATAACCATTTAGATATTAAATAAAACCATATAAAATACTAGTCAAATAAGTCTAAGTAGGTCTCCATCAAATATTTTGGAATTTAACAATTATACGTACATGTGAAACTTTATTTTTTCACCTCGTAGCCGATTAGCATCTCAAATCGTTACAACTTAGTTTTTTCACTAATATTGATCGCAAATCGAAGTGCTTCAGCATATAGTAATGGCGTAAGTTTTAGTTTATAATCTTTTCCTATTCTTCCATAGAGCTACTAAATTTCGTTTATATATTTGGTTGTGATTAAAATAAATTCTATTTTTCTATATGTATAGCATTTCTGTCTAACATAGACTTTATAAATAAATCAGTATAGGAACCAAGCGCAAATTTTAGTGGGGAAAAAATTCAATATAATTTACTGCAATTGCTAGAAAAACGAACGTACAATGTTTAGTATTTTTATTTTTAAAGCACACGTATGTTCAACAGTTATTTAATTTACTGTTTTTACAAACAATGTGACATTTCGTATTGACGTTCTAATTTGTGTTAATAAATTATTTAAATTTGATTTATGAAATAAATGGTATCGAGCTCAATAAAAATCGTTGTATGTAAAAATCGAAGTTGTATCGAATCGTCTCGATTTTAAATATATTTGTTTTAACCTATTTTTCAATTATTAAAATACTTAAATAAATAAATATTTTAAATAACATGTTTAAGTAAATATATTTAAGACAATTATAAAATAAAATATAAATTTATTGTTAAAATAAAATTCAATATAAAAAATTTCGTTGTTTCCGTTGAAATAAAAAAATTTTGCTTTGAAGATAACAAAAAAAAAATTTATCCATATGTACTGATACAATTTCGTCTAAATTTGGGGTAGATACTCGATAGGCTAGCAAGCAAACAATTTGCTAGTCGAAATCCTGGCTACACAATCAATTTTACCAAGGAAATTTGAATTTCAAATTACATTTTTCATAAATGTTTTTATTTATTTTTGCGAGTGCACAGTAAAATATGAGGCTTCAATAAATGAACAGCTAATTTTTGTGATATTTTACTGTGCAATTGCAAAAGTAAACAAAATTTTTATGAAAAATGTAATTTGAAATTCAAATTTCCTTGGTAAAATTGATTGAGTAACCAGGATTTCAACTTTAGCTGAATAAAGGTGTAGATACTCAATCGGCTGGCAAACAAGCAGAAATTGCTTGTTTGCCAGCCGATTGAGTATCTACACCTTTATTCAGCTTTTATGTGGGTTGCATGCATACAATTTGTAGCAGTTTTGGCTGCAAACATACATTTTGATTGCAACGAAAAAAATATATCGAATTTTTTTTCCACTAAAATGTGCGCTTGGTTCCTATACAGATTATTTTATAAGCAGAAATACAATAAATATCACATTATTTTATATCAAAAGTTCATAATTGTTTAGGTAGATTTATTGTTATCTGCGAAGTTATCATTCAAAATGGTATATTGTTTGACTTGTAAGTAATATGTTTTCAGGAATATGTTCAGGAATTATTTCTCATAAGAAACAAATTTGAGGTTATGTTTCCGCAAATTTTTTTGTGTGGATTTGCGATATATTTTTAGTGCAGCGTATTGAATCGCAATTTGTTCGACTTAACATATAGAACTTCAAGTAGTTGTTTAATTTCATAATTGAATTTATGAATTTAAACAACCTGAATTTTAATTGATTTTGTAAAAATTTTATATTTTTCAAAGCATAGTTAAATTATTTAAATAAAGTAAAATAAGTGAAATTTAAAACGGCATAAAACTCGTGCAAAAACACGTTTTCGTGTTTCTTTTCTATCCAGCAGGTCGATTCCGGACTAGTGAGATGAATTGAGCGAAAATATTTGTATATTTCTATTTCTAACATATAACTGTATACGGACTAGTAAGTGGCGCAATATTTCGCAAATTGTTGCGCAATGGAAAATCTGAAGATGTCGCTCCAAACACTTATCTTTTAACGGAAAATGATTTCAAAATATTTTGTATTTTTTCGCTTTTCTTAGGATGTAAATGTGTTGTTTTAGAAAATTTCGATATTCATGTAAAAAATAACGAATAATCAAAAACAATGAGCAAAATTTCATTTAACTTACTAGTGTTGCACTCTAAAGATTTGATCCATGTTGGTGAAATTTTTTGATACCAATTCTATGCATTGGGATATCATGATACCGGTTTCAAACTATATTTCTTTCCCCTTTACCAATAAACCAGAGTTTTTTGCGCCGCAGATAGCTTAGCTTTAACTTTATAGTTTTCTAGACTACTTTAAATTATATGTCCAATTTTTTATTCTGCTTGACTAAAAATCCACAAGAAATTCTACACAATCGGAATGCACCTCTGTTAATTGTCAGCAAATTTTTCAAATCATGGAAAAATTAACAGTGTATATCTGTTACTAATTTCACTCCATACAGCACCTTGAATTCTTGAAATGTCATGAAAATGTAACTGGCAGCGGAGAAAATTCGCGTTTATAAAAATCTTTATATATCTTTTCAAACTAAATTACAATTAAAATTAATTGTAAGCGGTTGTGGTTTCTGGTTAGTGTGTTATTACTTGTTTATTGTTTAATGTTACAGGTGAGTTTGGATTTATTTAAATATGTACATCAATATCAAAATTCCACAATACAATTACCAAATCTTAGGAGAGCGGGGATTTTTTCCCTTTTTAATTGTTTTTCAATTCTTACGTGCCTATATAATACCAGCATGCGGACCTTTAGCGTAAATTTGATTATTTAACTGCCTGAGTAATCGATTTATGTAGTTAAATCATGAATTTCACAATGTTACTTAATCATTAGGGCCCGCATGTGCTTCATTACCTTTAGTGCCTTGCCATTCTTTTACATTTGGTCAATGGTATCATTAGTTCTAGGAAATTTCTCGATTCTGGTGAGAAGATGAGTAAGATTATTTCTTTACCTAAGGTGATGAACCCTATTCCGCTTCTTTCTAAAACATTTTTAAAATCTTCGAAACCTGGCAAACCAAATGCCAATAATGTATTCGAATCCAGCTTTCGTAATTCGCACGGTAAAGCGCCCGTATTATCGGCTAGTACGTACTTTCTAAGATCTTGTATAGATACAGACAACAAATAGTCCTCGTCGGTTCTGTAATTCAGTTAAACTTCTTAAAAGTTTGTAATTCAACTGATTTTGCAGTTCTGCAACAGCTAATCTGTACTTAGCAGAATTATCTCATGAATCAAACTCAGTATGTTTCTACATAAGAGAAAAATCAACCACGTTATATTTCATCATTTTTTGCCTGCGAACCACAGGGATCCATATTGAACCACCTCTTTGTACAATAAAGATACCTCGAGCTTTCTTAATAGTCGACAACAATAATTGACGCCTGGGTTAATGATGACCTCAAGCTAATTTATTCATGGGCTGATAATAGTCTGAAACTTAAATCATTCAAATCTCAAAAATTAATATTCTGAAAAAGGTTGATTATGCTACATTTCCGCCAATCATCGTTCGACCAAGAATCTAGATCTGATTATATTAAATGACTTGAATTGGGAATACCATATCAGCTCTATTTGTAAAAAAATGTATAATGTACTGTTTCAGAACTCCATCTACCACGAAAATGAGCATATTCCGGTTGCTTGTACTTAGCCATCTATTATATTGTTACGTTTTTTCTTATCTGCCTCATCTGTATTTAGAATAAATAGATCGATATAATTCGATACACCTATGGTCTGCTCGCTGCTTCATTGATCGCACTAATTAGTCCGATCAAGAGAATTCGAAACGATCAAATGACTAAGATTATCGAAAATACATTACTAAAACAACCAATTCGTTATGTAACAGACGGAGGATGGTACTCTTTGATTTCTAAATACATAAAATTTTATTGGAAGTCACTAAGTTGCCTTCTTCAAAGTAGAATAAGTAAGTCGTTACACGAAACGATCAGCGCCATCATAAAAATCGGGCAGGATACAAATGAAATTTTCATTACATGACTATGATCGATGGTGCTAATAAACACAACTATGACTCCTGTTCGCGAAGAACACATTTTATTCTTTCATAAATCAATACCTTCTTTGGAAAATAATATCGCACTCAGAAACGGTCCGGTTTATTAAAAAACTAGCGAAAGGGACCAATAGTGAAATAAAACCATTGATGCCTTCTGCTATTACATTTTGTAATTCCATTTAAAATGGAACCCTTATGAAGGAATCAAACAATGTATTTTGATTTCATTTGGAATGGGGAAAACATTTTCAAATCTGGACGATTGGTTTAATTAGCAATGATCCATTATTTAGAGTAGTGTGTGGATGGGTTACAATCTGCTTCAGGCAGAGAAATATATGACTTACGTTTGAAAAAATTTTAGTGAAGCCACAGATGATTTTTAAACCGTTGTCTATATGGTAAATTATTCCACAGATGTTTCGTCGCGGTTTTTAATTTTTTATTAGGTTTATCTCAAAATTGAAAGTCACCATTAAACTCGTAACCATAGAATGGTTAATATATGGCACAATAACACCCAGAATATGCATTTTAGCTTTATACCTAACTCGATTTATAGCGAAATGAAAATATTTTCATCTCAATTTCATATGAGTTCGAAAGTTTTTTTGTAATTTAATGCCCAATTTTCAGATTAGAGCACCGGGAAATGTGTCCTCAAGCTCCAAATTAAGTTTTTATGAGTTTCAACGGATTCGAAGCCACCAATATCTTAAAGAATCAGTTTTGTGACAAAGCGCCAGTTTATGTTAAAATTTTTATTGGCTAATATCTCTAAATTCAAAAATATGTTGGTTTTAAATAAATTATGGCAATAAATTATGACTCAACTTGTTATATATGTACACACTTGTCATCAATTATCGTTCTATTTAAATAATTATTACAATATTTTACTAACACCCATGTTACAAGACAAAACGAATATGGGCGGTGTTACAAAATTCACCAGAAAAAACGCAAGATTCAAAATCTGAGTAGGTGAGACTTATCAAGATGAATAAATTAGATTAGAGTATTAATAATAACTATAGTCATAGTTTTCAATATTTCTTAAGTTGACCTGTACAAAAACGAAACGAACAAGTCGGGCCCCGTGCGGGTGGTGATAATGTGCAATGATACTTTGAGAGGCTTCAAATTGTACAGTACTGAACTAATTATTTGTAATATTTATCAAGTGATAAATATATTTTAATATTTTTAAAATGCGTATGAGTACGCGTATGTTAAATTACATTATTTTTGATACATTAAAGCAATCAAATGGCAATTCCAATTCTTGATAAAATTGATGACTACATTTCGATATCTCTTCATACAAAATTAATGAAAAAACATTAGAAATTATTATTTTTTCAATTAATTTAATTATCTATAAATTCGGCCTAGTTAGAAAAATTGTAGTTTTTATTGTATCTGTAAGTTACAAATAGCTTCTCTCTCTATAGGTTTTCCTCGATATAAGCAGATCTTTGGATGCGTTAAATAAGCTACGACAAAAATATTTTTCCTAATGTAGTTTGTTTTTTATTCTTCGCCTTAGATTGAATGGAAAAATTGGTCGTTAACTTACGTAATACTATTTACTAAAAATTTACTTTAAAATTGTATTTTTAAATTTCCTATTCCCAAGAAAACCCAGAATGGTACCATTTTATGGAAACATAATTCCCTATTTAATTCTGTTTTTGTAATATTTCTACATAATTTATACCCTAACTTATAAATATAGACGATTGTTTTTCCACCAATTCCCTATTCCCAGGGAAAACCAAAATGAATCCGAATTTTTTGCAAGTAATATAGAAAAAATTACTTTTTCAGATACGAATAGTAAAAATTTTTCAGATCCTTCTGCGTATCCCCATCAAAATCTGGGATTGCTAAAGAATAAGATGATTTATGAAAACAGAACAAACTTTTTTGAGCAAGGTGATTGTGGGACGCCAATTTGCGCAACGCACGTGCAAAACACTTGGAAAAGGACTTACACGGACATTCCTGAACATTTTTACTGTTTGCTATGTTACAGTACGTTTTATAATTGTCAATTATCCGATTAAAGATTTATAAAAATATAAAAAATAGGGTAATTATATTTTTTAAATTTTACTTTGAATCAATATTAATTACTCGCCAATTAATTATATTTAATGTGTTTTTCAATAATATAAGTTTGTATATGAGCTTATTTCAATGGCAAGTAATTGTAATTATCATTTATTTAAGACAACATCTATTTATTTTCAGTGAGTCTTTGGTTTCTTACTAAGTCTTACACAAACACATTTGGTACTGGAGTGACCTAATAAAATATGATTTAAAAACGGATGTACTGTTTCAGTACCGGAAATTGAAAAAAATGGGAAAATTTGTTCCTATTTGCTCTATACTATATTCTAGAACTGCTCTGTACTATATTCTAGTTATTTTAAAATAATTAGTTTTTTCAAGTCAGGTTAGTCACATCGCTTGGGAAACGACCGGAAAAAAGGCGTGCACATAAAAATAAATATACATAATATATGGTTTACCTTATAATAAAACGTACTACTCCTTCGAGCTTGTATCTCAATCCGCTGATATTCTCAAAAAGCTTGGGAAAATGTACTATAACTTGAACAGCTACTAATCATTTTAATCGCTTGAATACTTTTCGATTCATTTTTATACATATCTATATGTAATTACTAATATGTACAAAATTACGAAAATAAATACACGTGCATTGGAAATACATGAAATAATGTGTCTTTGAGTTGCACGTTTGTATTATAATGCTTACGTACACTAGGTATATGATTAATGTCTGAAAATTATGTCTTTGTGGTGCGGGTGTTCAAAGCACGTAAACATCAAATATGTTTTGACTAAGCTTTGGCTTACGGAATCTCAAAAAATATGCTTCATTTTATGAGTGCTTCGTGATATATTGTATGTAGAATTAAAACATGTCGATGTTTTAGTCACACTTGATATCTCTAAATATTATGAAAGAGATAAAAGACAATGTTTTCGATTCGTCTGGAACAGTGCTGCCTCTCCAACTCGCAGGTCATCCTTTCTCCCTAAACACTTTATGCGCAAGAAAGAGGCAGATAAATAAAAAGTCAGTTCACCTTAGTTCAAAAGTTGTCCTCTCAGAGATAGGACAACACTGCGCCTACTCTCGTCAAGCAATCAGTAAGCAATCAATATTTCACTGTTTTTTTTTAATTCTTGATCCTCACCCTCAATACCTCTTCCAGTATATAATAGCCCCCAATACTTAAGGTTCAGATCATGCGTAATCAGCTAATATGTGCATCCATCTTCATCGTAGCTTCCTTTTGTATTCCTTATTAAGAAATGATTCAAAATTTCCAAATATAATCCTAAATTTTATTTAGTGCCAAGCTCGAAGTCTTAAGGTTGAACAAGGCATTTTGGAATTCCAAGAAAACCGCCAACTAAGGGTTGAGATGAAAAATGCTGTTCAAAACAACCAGTTACAACTGCTTTTTGGTCACCGCCGAGAAATAACCCGAGACCTATTAATAATAGAGAAAGTTAGTTAATATATGGAACAAACAATAAATGTTGTGTGGTGTTAACCTTTAATTATAAGCATTGGCGTTAAAACTTTTACTTGAATACTGCCAGTTTTATGCGTTACTGCCTTACAGTGAAGGCCGTTCACTTTGTTTTTTTTTTTGGTAATCTTTTGATAATTAGATTTCTAATCCAAGTTTTGATATAGCTATTCGTGGCGTGTTGAACGAATAATCACGATACATAATTTAATATAACATGATATAATAGTTATTGGCTTGCACAACCAGAAAAAAACGATAAGTAAAAATATGGTATTTTTAGGATTGTAATTAGCCTTGAGGGTTTTGCTAACCTACTGATAATTAGGTTTCTAATCGAAATTTTCAAAAAGCGATAAGTGGAATGTTAGATGGTATACCAAGGAACTTGAATTGTACTTCCCCAAAACTCAGAACGATTTCTGCGTGGGCCGTAAACAAATTAACTTCTATTTAAACCTAGATGTCACTACTTTCATTGATAAATATCCGTCCAAGTAGCAAATTTCGGCTAGTGATCCGGATCAGTGTAAATTTTATATGACAAACTATCCAAATTTTGTTTAGTAATCGCCTTTGTATTGTTACACGAAATATGGACTGAACCGGATCACGTGTCAAGAAATACAGCTAATATTACAACATAGTAAATATTAAATTCTATATATTGTTACGATTGTATCCGAAAACATTTTGAGCAACATACTAAACGAATCGACAGAATAGTCGTTTGTATCAATCTAAAAAACAATTGTTATTGTTTTATTTTAAAAATTAGAGTA
Source organism: Nephrotoma guestfalica (assembly GCA_963691935.1). NCBI lineage: Eukaryota > Metazoa > Arthropoda > Insecta > Diptera > Tipulidae > Nephrotoma > Nephrotoma guestfalica. The sequence goes on along the minus strand of OY829915.1, from coordinate 70,836,914 downwards.
AGTGTTGATTTGGGTAATTATTGTAAAATTATTTCCGGTATTTTCGAAAATATTCGGGAAGTAAATTAATCGTTGTATTCACAATCCAGGATCACGAGTCGAATTAAGTAAAGCAAATTCTGCACAATATGTAGAATATCCGTGTAGCGTGTACCAGTCAACTTAAGTGAATTGTTAACAAGTCAATAAATTTCTAATTACAAACTTTGATTTCACCGGTACTGGTTCCACTCTCAGTCAATAACTTAAATAAAAGGGAATTTAACATATGTGGAAGGGTATATTACACATAAAGATGGCTGGAGTATGCGCTCTCTTTGTTTTTTGTTTATGTGCAAAAATCAAAAATGTTTGAACTTTTATGAACGGGTCAAAAACTGCAGCTATATTGTTAAATTTTTTGTCATAAAAGTTTTTCCGTTGCGTTCAACTCCACAGTATTTAATGAAAAGCTTTGAGGTGAATACCGCTTTGCCTTCTAGTTTTCCAAAAATGTGTAATCAATAATTCTGTTAGGACACCTTGTTTCTTGAAATGTAATATATTGAAATCTTATTGGAGTGATTTCCTTTCGGCGTTTGGCCTGTGGTACTCAATAATGGAAAATATAACGCTACCGAGACTACACAGTAGTGCTAGAAATGAATTTAAACCAATACGAAAATTATCTCAAATCAAACTTTCGGTGCATAACGAATATGCTGCAGAATATATGTAACCTAACCTTCAAAATGACGTTAGTTTTATCAAGGATGATTCTTTTGATGATTAAAGTTTAGCTTTTTTCCGGTTGTAGGAATATCTATAAAATTTAAATAATACTTTATACCATAAGCTATGCTTGGAACATTAATCTTGCTTTTACTTGGTATTTTGATTTTACAACTCCAATAATTTTGCCGTCTGAACACATTAAAAATAATGTTGTTCAAGAAATAATTCTAAGAAAAAATTTATTTTGACTATCGTTGAAAAAGTAATGCTTCGAAAAGTAGGTTTCTAATTTGATAATTTTTCGAAAAAGCATTAGTTTCAGAATTCTTTGTAACACAAATAACATAATTTCTTTGAAAGAGGTAATATGATAACAAGACTAAATTGTTCTGCTAATAATAACAATATTAATTACATTCTTGATGTTACTCACCATAGACGTGAATATGTGGAACATCGACTCCTTGTTTGCTTTTTTATTTTTGTATATTTTTTCTAGTTTTGATTTTTATGTTTAATTTAATTTTTAGTTTTTACATTTTAATCAGAAAGTGGGCACTGACTTCTTTAGTCATATTCCGTTGAACTGAATTATTTGAATTAGTAACTATTTCTGAAATAACTGAGTTGATGACTCTCGATGAGCAACTGAATATCTGAGGATGTAGTTTGCTCGTACAGTTATTTCTGATGAGCAGCTTGTTTTTATTTTTGATAATTCGCGTGAATTTTTGTGCAGCGAAGCGTAGCAATCGAATAATCACTTCACTTAATTGATTTAGTTCAGTGAAGAGTAACCGAAATATAACAGGTGTTCCATCTGTTGGTTTTTTTCAAGCTCAAAATAAATATTTATTGTGTGATGGCAACCCGAAATTTTTTTGACAAATGAAAAGTCAAAACTATGACATTTTTAGTTCTGTGTTCGTGTTCAACACAACAACATTTCTTAAATTACTTGATGATTTTGGTCAACGTGGACGTCCTACAGAACCTGAAATTCGCAAAATTGTTGAAAGTTTTGAAGAAACTGGATCAGTTGCAGGTCGTAGAGCATATGAACACCATCGTTTAGTTCGTACTGAAATGCAAATGTTTGTGACGAGCCAAGCATCTCTTTGAGGCGTCGTTCATAAGAATTAAATGTGTCTTTAACCAGTTTACATCTAATTTTGCTCGTTGTTTTACACACGCATCCTTACAAGTTTGAACAAGACGGTGCCACATGTCAGACAAATCGTGACTTATTGGCAACCAAGTTCGAAGATCGCATAATTTCAAGAAATTTAGATGTCAATTGGTCACCAATATTATGCAATTTGATACCGTTAGATTATTTTCTTTGGAGTTTTTAGAAAAGTAAAGTGTATAGCAATGATCCAATGAAATTGAGGCCATTGAACTGCTTTTAGTGAAAAAACTCATCAAAAATTTTGATGTTTGGACGCATGCCTGTAACGGGAGCCGTGGTGGTCACATGAACGAAGTGGTATTCCATACATAAATGACATAACCAACTTTCATGATAAAAAAAATTTGAATTTCGTTATAAAAAATATAATAATTTAATATAAAAAAAAACTAACAGATGGAATACCCTATAGTTAGTGAAAGTTTGTGCTCTTCACTTGAATAAATGCGCCTTTTATTATTATAATTCATCGGAAAAAAATATTTTTCGAACAATAATTCTTTGTAAAACAATTCTTCGAAAAGTAGTCCTTCATAAAATAAGCGTCTACATTCCGGCGAATTGGTTTTCGAAATCCCACGGTAGTAAAGTAGTCTGAAAAAACACCTAAATTAATATAATAGGCAAATATGAGGCTATGATAGCAAAATTTGTAAATCTAAAATCTGTCAGTTGGCAACACGATAGAAGAAGGCTGTTCCCAATCACTTAATTTAGATGCCTTTATTTATTAAACGCAAACTTAAATTGGCAAATGAAGGCATCCCAATTAATTTACTTATTGTGCGCCAATCAACTAAGAAAAAATAAATTGTTAGTATAACAAATTTATTAAAAAGTGGGCTAGTCTCAATAGTTTTATAAATTAATGTGGTCTAGGACCAATCCAGCCAGATAAAGAATTTATTTAATTATGTAACTGCATTTTCGGATAATAAAATTTGGTAAACCGGTTAAGAAAATCATATGTAGCTTCTGGTTTTACGATATGAGAGTATGGGAAACAATGCAAATATAAAAATCATCATCTTACGGCTGCTGACATTTCAATAAGATTAAATTTTAACATTTGCAATTCGGCTTAATTCATCTTTGCACCAAATTGAACCTTATAATATTTTCTTGGAATTACTTTAGTTTATTGTAATAAAAATACGGATCCGAAAGGTTAGATCCTTTTATTTCGAAATTCATTTAAAACGTATTTTACCTTGATATGGAATACAAAATAAAAATCAAAACATTTTTTACAATATTTCCCTGGTCAAAAATATTATTGACGCCTTGTATCTTTTTGGAGATGAGTCATAGTAGATTTACTGATAGTAGTAAATATTTAACGCAAGATAAAAATATTATTGCTTATTGTTGTATTCAGTAGATAATCTAGGGCGCACAATATGAAGAAAGAAAAATTTCTCTTTTATGATTAATGTTAATTAATGACTTTTAAAAAATTTCGGTAAAAAGTGAAAAATTTTAGTAGTACGAGCTTAAATGACCTGTAAAATTGGGTTCAAACTTCGCTGAAACGGGGTTACGGATTAGTAGATAAGATAATGTTTTATCATTTTTGTTATTACACTTGATAATGGAAAATTTATTATCGTATTGTTAAAATTTAGTTTCAGTTAAACCAATAAACATCTGCTCTACAACGTCTGAAGTTCAAAATTTTAAATAATATAAAGCTAAAGAAAAAACAGCATGAAACCTTATAACTTGCTGTACATAATATATTAGATTTATATATTTAGAGGGGAACGAACAAGCGATTCGATAAGCAACAACGGACAAATAAATAGCTCATCACCCTACATAAATAATGTATAAAAACTATAATATACCATTACATAGGGGCTATTAAAATAAAACCCAGTAATACAAAATCAGGCATCATTAAAGTAAAACGAGAAACCCAAAAAGGATACAAACATACACAAAGAAAAACTGGTACGATATAATTGAACTCAAACACGTTATGTTATGAGAAGCTATTATAGAGGCGTATTTAATAAAATTGTAAATGAGAATTCGACCAGATTCTAAAAAGCCTTAATTATAATAATAACATAATCCTAAAAAAGGATATGAATTCCCCGATCCGCCCATTGCTCGAATTATTAGAATGTATGAATAGCATGCAATCAGTTTTATCTGTTACAATAAACAAAGATTTCGTTTTTAAATGGGAGTAATTTAACACATGGTGTCTTATACTCGTTTATATTAAATAACACTTACAAAATTGTACACAGCTGTCAGATGTTTCATCTTACATGCTACAAAGAATAATAAATAATAATATCGGACAGATTGGTACTGCGCTTCAACATATTTTTGTTAAAATCTGCTGACCGAACTTGCTTAAACTACCAATGAAACTTTACTGAACTAGTACAAAATGTGTGTACGAGTAACAGATAACAAATCTGTTATCGCTTTATAACGAATGTTGTCTGCCCCGTAGGAAATGCAGAGTCGAGTGATATAAAACAAAATAAAATGTTTTTGTGTGTTACACAAAATATAAAAATGCTATCTACAAAACGCGGGTCAATTATTTTATTTAAATTTATTGTACTAATCAAAGCCCAGGCGAATTCTTTATGTATCTGAGATCATGGGGTCAGGGTACCAAAGTATTTTAACTTATTACTAAACTAATTAATAATGCGTCAAATATTTTAAAAGAAATTATACGACAACAAAATGTAAATATAATATAATGACCCGAGAAGCGCGCGTGTCAAGCGCGGATAATTAATGTAAACTTATTTTAATTCTCCGCTACGTATTCGTAATTTATTTTGATATACATAATATTAAAATGCTAAGTTGGTAGAAAGCAAAAATGAAAAAAATTGAATAAACTTTGTTAGAATTTAAAATTTATATTCGGAATATGCGCATACATTTATTCCGAATATCATTAAAAAATTCTCAACTACTTACAGAAAAGTATAAAATTTAACTTTAAGTTTGGCATCGAACGAAACGGAAAAAAGAGGTTAGGCAAAAAACTCGTTTTAACAAAAAATCAATATTTGGAATAATACAAGAGTAAAAAAGTAAAAACCTTTTCCGAAATTTTTGCTATATAGAACAGCTATTATATACATAGCATATATAGAGAATTAAATACTTTTTTGGGCAAAGCATATTTTTTTTAATGGTTGGTAAAATGCCACATGCCCAAAACATAAGAGCAATATACACCAACCGAAAAAAGGTCATTTTGGTGAAGGTTAAAAAAATCGTAATACCGAATTTCGATATATTTTTACTACGTTGCTCGAAGCGGCATTATACATTGAAATACAAAGCCAAAGGAAAGCAAAAAGACTGAAATCTATATTTTTGATCTTAAGATTGTGTAAACACACTCCAAATGCAGCTTAGCAATAATATAACAGATGAGGGTAATTCTTTATTTCATCGTTTTGTTAAATTTTTCTTTATTTTCTTTTAAAAAAGACTTTAATACTCGTGTTTCTCGAAGGTTATTTAATACTTTATAAATAGAAGTAAACGAATAGAAATAAGAAGTAAAATAGAGAAAGAAATTTTAGTTCAATAGAAAATTTCGAAAATATATATATTTAAAAAATTTATTATGTTACAATACCTGATGATTTTTGTTTGACTATAGTCTCGTTTTTTATGGGAGCCTTATTGGGCCACCCGAACCATTGTGTACTCGAATTCGCTTTTAAATTATTCACCATGCTATCAATTTCTCGCTTAGCAATTTCCAACATTTGCAATTTATTTTTGCATACCGGGCAAAAGCTCAAATAAATCATAACCTCCTCGCTCGTGATATTTTTGTATTTGGTTTGAAGCATTTTCATAAGCTTGTTACGCCCGCCGTGGCCCAATTGTAAATGTGTCCGATGAATTATGTGAAACATTTCGTCCAAGTGTACGTAGTAACGCAACGTTGAACCATTTTTACTGACCGGATGCACCAATTTATCGCATCCATTCTCTACAATAACATCGTAACGTCTTAATAGTTGAAAATCGGTTGGTGTTTTACCCGATACTTTTTTTTTAGCCGCTTTTATACGCTCAATTTGTGTGTTATATTTTTCTTTCGTAAAGAAACTACAATTCCCCCGTTTGTTTTGCATTAATATCAACAGCTTACGATTGAAACGTGCTTGCATTATATTTTGTCGTTGTAAATCCATTGTTACGAGAAAATATAAATAAAATATAAATGTAAACGTAAAACGTAAACGAATAACGACACAAAATAAAAATCCGAAAATAAAATTTCTTCTCTATACGTAAAATAAATAAACCGCACGTGCACAACTGAACACAGTAAAATTCGAAATGTGACTAAAAGTAAAAAAAGAAGAGATTTGGTGAATATACATATTTACCGGCTCTCTTCTCAATTATATTATATCTCTTCTATTCGTTGTTTGGTTGTTTTTCTACATTTCTTTTTTATATATTTACTTTCCTACTATGTTCACAAAATTTATTACATTCACCGATTGAGATATGTACAGTTTATTCAATGTAGAATTGTTGCGCAGTACGGTTGAAATTTTAGTATTGAAAAATTTTTCTTGGTACAAATATTATTTTCACATCGGTTGATATGCGATATGAAATGATACGGTAAAAAAAATATATATTTTGCTTATCAAAAATATATTATGCTGTAGCGTCGATTTTCGATGCCTATTTTAAAATTATAAAAAATACACGTAATCATATCTCATGCATGCAGCGCGCAGTTTAATTATTCTTTGTCGGAATAACGCACACGACAAAACGAAAAGAAGTAATTTAAGAAAATTAAATTTTACTTTGCGTTCCAATTCATGCGCTACACTAAATTGATTAAAGCAAAATAAATTAGTTTTCTTATAAAAAAAAAACTTTGGGTTAACCAACATAACATAATAATAATGTTTCGTGATTATATTTAATGAACTTAATAAGCTGAATGTATAGCTGAGTACAACCGAAAATCACGAATGTATTAGATTTTAATCTTGAAATGTTTTAATGGTATACTGATTTGATGCAGGGTTGGATAAAATGCTGAACATCAAATTTTTTGTTGCCATATTACATTTTAACGGTAATTACTGAAACTTGTTAAAAATGTATCATTCTAGAGATAATGGTTTTCGAACCGTTCTATCGGTAATTATGATAAATTGTTTTTTTTTAATAACAATTGACATTCGCTTAATTGATGTTCGTGTACAAACACAATTTACGGTGCTAAGAGAGATTGGTGGCATTATTAAAATTATTTATTCAAGTTTTTTCTTATAACGTTAGAGGTCTGACATCACATTACTATGTAAACAGCTTGGGTGTTCTGGCTTTTTGGCTATGATAAGATTTCAGAAATTAAATATAACTATAGCAAGACGATAGTTGCATTATATACAACAAGCCACCACAGTGATGATGAAAGCAATAGACCTTTCCGTGCGTAGTTCGTGATATTACCTACTTTACATATTTCACATACAATTCCGTGAAAAATAATAAACAATTTAGATAAATTTATAACAATTGCGGACACTCGTTTTATTCACCTTTTTTGCTGTCACGATGTGTTGTGCTCATTACACGTATTGGAAGGCACAATGAGTTGTTTAATGGGCATATCCACATTCCACACATGCGATCCGCTAGATAGCATTTGTATAAAAATGGGAAGCATGTTCTTTATTACATAATAACACCATAAAGAAATTATTAAAACAATGTTTTGCAAAATCAACTTGTTTGAGATCAACGTTTTTATCTACAGTAGGATATGGATATGTTCTAGAATTACAATCATGAGTTGTGGGGTGAGTTCATTAATTATAATTTAGTTAAACGGACCATGAGGCAAAAGAGTTAAAAATGTTACTCTTCAGAGGGACATGAAACAAATACTTCCATGATGTGTTTAAGGCTAGGCAAAATAGTTTCCAATGGTATATCACGGAATATGATAATATTGCCGCATAGGAACTTGTATACAAATTTGCCACCTGGAAATCATTTCGACTAGAAAACATAGAGAAACACGAAATAAAGGTCATATGGTTAGTAATATAGGTTTTTCAGATTAAATGAAACCTTTTGCGAATTAAGTGAAATCTTTTGCAAATTAAGTGCAACCTTTTGCAAATTAAACGAAACTATTTCCAAATTAAGTGAAACATTTTACAATTAGATTGAAACTTTTTACTAAATTAAATGTTTCATTTGCAATTGAAACTCATAGAATTTTACTTCCTGAATTATAAGAAAATACCTCCTGTTTTAATTTTATAATGGTACAATCACATATTATTCATTTCATCACGTATTCATTGACCACACATTCATTATGCATAGTAAAATTCTAGAATTCCATTTTGTCATTTTTTTCATGTTCATCAGTCATAATTCAAAGTTATTAAAATGAGTTCATCTGAATTAAATAGTTCATCAGGTAATGTAACATTATACATAATATAAATATCATCTACTATAATATGTAAAAAATATTTTTATTACAATAATAAACGACTTTTAAGAACCTCAACCAAGAAACAACCGACGAACCGTAAAAAAGTTATCTCTTGAAAAAAAAATCTGTTTATAAAGCTGTTTAAAGAACGGGAGACAGTCCAAAATGCGGCAAATATCGCCGGACTAAATATTAACTCTATTAAAACAGTGCTTTATCGTTACAGACAAAATGAGTGCGAATTATTATTAAAATGAAAGGAGGAAATCGACCGATAAAACTAACCGCAGAAGTATTAACCAAAATTGAACGGATAGTTGAAACTTACCTTGGTTTTACGTTGGCTATTATCCAACAAAAGCTTGCAGAACAAAACTTACCACTGAGCCTCTCAAGCATTCAAAATGGCCTAAATAAACTTCGGATTACATTGAAATTGGCTAGTCTGGAAATGGAGTCTATGAATTCACCAAGAATAATAGCTTTGCGGAAAGAATATGCCACGCAGTTTTCTAGTAATTAACCATAATTTGTTTTTTTTTTTTCAAAATTAGTTTAAAAAGTATTGAAAATTTCAGCATGGGCTCAATAAAACCGTAAAAAATTAATATTCATTGATGAATCCGGTAACTTGCATTTGCGCCGAAGGCATGCGAGGTCTAAAAAGAAACACCGACTCGTATCATTCTTCCTTCAGTAAGAGGTAGAAATGTCACGTTTATAGGGGGTTTAAATGATCAGGATATTATCCATCATAAAATAATATCAAATTCGGCATGCAATGGAAGTAAGTTTTGTGGTTTCCTCTCAGATTAAAACATCCCAAAACCACATCCAATTTCTTCCGCTTACTCCCCGATGAAATTCAATAGAAAAAGCGTTCTCAAAAATCAAATCCAAAGCTTGAGATTTGTTAGTTTCTATAATAGACCAAAATTCTGTTACAGGTACAGACTGCTCCACCTTCATTTTGTATATGATGATGACACTCCCATCAGTAGCCCCCGCTGACTTAGAAGTTAAAACTATAGTTAAATGATTTTAATTTGTTTCGCAAAACGTGTGAAGATGATCTCGTATGGAATTGGGTACATGTCCAATTATTGTATATATTAATTTAAATACAACTGCTTTATTTTAATTTAGAGATAAAATTCTATTGGTTTCAATTTATTTGCAAATTGTTTCATTTAGTAAAAAGTTTCATTCTAATTGTGACTTGTTTCAGTTAATTTGCATATAGTTTCGTTTAATTTGCAAAAGGCTTCATTTTGTTTGGGAAAGGTTTCATTTAATTTGCAAATAGTTCGGTTTAATTTGCAAAAGGTTTCATTTAATCCGAAAAACCTATATATGACTAAAAACCTAAAAACCTGATTGTTTTATCTACCACGATTTTTTTCACATTCCTAATTCATATTATTTTAAGACATCAGTAGACTTTCCAGTCACTATTGCTTATGACCACTGTAAAACAAGCCATTTGGCTTTAAATTTTTAGACCGGCTGTAATATACATTTACGACGTACATTTTGGTCAGATTCGGTAAAGTAAGCTATGTCTTGAAAATTCGATAAAATATTTTATATAGCAAAGTAGGTAGTTTTCGATGATAATATTCAATTAGAACTGGATGATCCATCTTTATAATCTTCCACAATATAAATTCGGATGGCTTCTTGCCAGGATATCACTGTTAAAGTTCATGTGTTTGATGTTTGTGTCATTGTGTGTAACTCGAGGCTTTCGGAAAATTCAAATTGAACGATAAAAACGAGATAAGTCAACGAAGATGATCTTCGACATTACGTATAAAAGTTCATTTTCTTTTTTAGTTTTTCAACATTTTAAAAAATATAAAAAAATTGATAAATTTGTTCGTTAACAGTGATTTGAACAGTTTGTTCTTTTATGCTTTTAATAAACCTTAGTAACCATAAAACATTTATCCCTTTTAGCTATTAAATTTTTCTTTTTCTTTTTTAAGACATATATGTCATAATTTGATTGGCTTTATTAATTTAAAGATTATTGTTTATGTTTTTAATGTTTATTTTATTAACTTAGTTTACATGGATTACTTAAACTATATTATATAATTATTTTGTACTTTAAATTACTTTGTACTTCATTACTTGATGGTGGTTTCTATTATACTGACTAACCCTATGACCCACTATATTCTTTTATGTTGTCACTCTTATGTGTACAACTTCATGTCTAATTATATGTATGTTTATAACTTCATGACATCCTTTTTTTTTTTTTTTTTTTTTTTTTTTTTTTTTTTTTTTAATAATTTTTCTTTATTTATTTATGTATACTGAATATAGTCCTTTAAATAACTAGGTTGCCTAATTATTCTCTTTGGCCTAGTTGATGAATTCATATCATCAATTTTTTCAGTTTGTATTATTTTTTGATTGATTTCCATGTTTTTCTTATTGCTATTTACATTATTATCATTATCATATATTACATTATTATCATTATTCATAACAACATCATTATCATTATTCTCATTTAAATCTGACTGTGGTGTATTTATTTCAGTGATTTCTGGTGAAAAATCAACCTCTCTGCCTGAACCCTTTCTCAAATGATATCTATTTCTAGTTAATATTTTATTGTCATATCTTAAAACTTTGTACTGTCTAGGATTATTTGTCTTTTGTTGAATTATGGCATTGTCCCATTGTCGATTCCTATTAACGACTCTAACTTTATCTCCTACATTAAATTCAGGTAAATTTTTAGCATTTCTGTCGTAGAATTCCTTTTGTTTATACTGCCTATCCTTCAGTTTTTGTCGCGTCAACCTATAATTGTTATCATATGTCTGAAAATGAGGTAGAATCCCTCTAACCGGTCTTCCAAACATTAATACATTTGGAGATTCTATTTCGTTTGAAATCGGCGTATTGCGATATTCTAATAAAGCTAAATAAATATCCTTATTATCAAAATCGACTTTCTTTAACATGTTTTTTAAATTTTGAATATGCCTCTCAGCCATCCCATTACTACGAGGATAATGAGGACTGGATTTTACGTGTTTAAAATTATAAAGTTCAGCAAAATCCTTAAACTGTTTAGAACTGTACTGTGGTCCTCCATCACTATGTACTTCATATGGTATTCCATAACGAGCAAAACTGGACTTTAACGCTTCTATCGTTGTCGTACTTGACATATCTGATAATTGTAATACTTCAATAAATTTGGAAAAATAATCCACAACCATCACATAATTCCTATTTTTAAAATATAATAAATCGGTTCCTACTATCTGCCATGGGCCTTCTGGTATTTCCATTGGAATTAATGTCTCTTTTACGTTAGCTTTTTGAAAATTTAAACAAGTCGAACAATTTTCAATCATTTGTTCAATGTCTTTGCTCATTCCGGGCCAAAAGACAATTTGCCGTGCTCTATTTTTTGTTTTTTGTCTTCCCATGTGGTTGTAATGCATCTTCTCTAACATTTCTTTTCGTAATTTTATTGGCACTACCACGCAATTATCTTTCCATACCAGATCTCCTTCGACGTATAAAGCTTCTCTGAACGTGTGATATGGTCTCACTACCTCAGGTATTTGTTGTTTTTTATCGGGCCATCCATTTATAATTAAACCTTTTAATTTTAGTATTTCTTCATCTGATCTCGATTCAGCTTTTAATTTTTCAATTTTTGCGTCAGATGTATTTTCTTCTAAGTTAAGCATTAAAATCGTCATTTCATTCATCTCTTCAGCAACGTCTTCTTCTTCCAAATGAGATCTTGAAAGCATATCTGATATCCACATTTCCTTTCCGGGTTTGTAAATTAAATTCATGTCATAGGGTTGTAATTTCATTCTCATCTTTTGCAGTCTCACTGGTACGTCTGCCAAACTTTTCTTTAAAATTGATATTAGTGGACTATGATCTGTTTCAACAGTAAAATCATTTCCTGCTACGTACTGATGAAATTTTATACACCCGAACACCACCGCGTTTAATTCCTTTTCAATTTGAGCCCAATTCTTTTGTGACTCAGTAAATGACTTGGAGCTATATGCAATTGGTCTACCTTTTTGCAATAGTACGGCTCCTACTCCTGTGCTTGATGCATCTACATTTATAACACAATGCTCATTTTCATCATAATATGCTAAGACTGGGTTTGATGAAATACAATCTTTTAATGTTTTAAATGCTCGGTCATGTTCTTCTTTCCATTCAAATTCTGTTTGCTTTTTTATTAAATTTCGTAGTGATTCAGTCAGTTGAGATGTATTTGGTATAAATCTTGACAAATATGTAATGGTACCCAGAAACCTTTCGACTGCTTTCTTATCTTTTGGTTTTGGCATATCTTTAACTGCTTTAATTTTTTGTTCATCCATATGTATACCATTATAATCAAATACGTGACCTAAAAACTTTATTGAACTCTGTGCAAATTTACACTTGTTTTTATTGAATCTTATATTGAATTCCCTTGCTCTGTCTAAAATTCTTTCCAATGTTCTGTAATGGTCTTCTCTTGATTCTGACCATGTAATAATTTCATCAACATATATTTCTATATTTGGAATATCGCTAAAAATATCCTTGAACTGTTTCTGATAAATCTCAGTTGCGGTTTTTATGCCATATGGCATACGCTTGAAGCAGTATCTACCATATGGTGTGATGAAAGTCGTTAATAGAGCGCTTGTGTCATTTAATTTCACTTGATAGAATGCTGTTTTGCAATCAAATGTGCTATAGTATTTCGAATTCTTCATACGACTTGCTATGCTATCAAATGTTGGCATTGGATAATGTTGTCGAAGTAAACAATCATTTAAATTTTTAGGATCTAAACATATTCGCAGTTTTCCATCCTGTTTCTTTATTATAACTAAATTACTCACAAATTCTGTCGGTTCAGTCACCTTTCTTATTATTCCCTGTTCTTCCATTTGCTCTAACTCGTCTTTTATTTTGTCTCTAATTTTAAATGGTATAGTTCTAAGATTTTCAATTTTAGGTATGTAATCGCGTTTCAATTCAAATTCATATGTAAAATTCAATATCTGACCCAGACCACTAAATACATCCTCATATTTATCAAAAATATTGCCAAAATCAATATTATCGATTCTTTTTATTATATTAAAGTTCTCTATAGTTTCTAACCCTAAAATCGGTATAACCTTATCTTCTATTACATAATATTCAATATTTTCTGTCATTTTCTTTATTCTTGATTTAAGTATGACTGTACCTAATACACTTAACTCATCACCATTGTACGTTACCAGTTTTGATGCACTTTCTTTTAATTGATAGTCATGGTTTTTAATTATATCAAAACTAATTACGTTACATTCTGCTCCCGTATCTATCTTGAATGATATTGACATATTTAAATCTAATAAATTTACATTTTCGAACCACCCCTTAAAAACATTTCCTATTGAATTAATTGATTTTATGGTAACAGATCCTAGAAATTTATTTTCATCGTTTTCATTATCTTCTAAATTTATGCTATGCATATGTTTTTTCTGATTATTATTATTATTTATTTTACTAACATTTCTTTTTTGATTATAATATCCATTACCATTATGTCTATCTGAATAATTTTTATTAAAACTATTACTACCATAATTACGATCACTCTTATTTCTATTATAGTTATCTTGATTTTGATTAAAGTAACACTTTACCTTAAAATGACCTATTCGATGACAAATTGAACACATCTTATTGAACGCTGGACACCTTTTCACCTCATGATCGTACCCACATTTATTACATCTTCGATTATTTGATGTATGTTGATTGTTACTGCTAAATTTTGAAGAGCTGGTGCGCACCTTTTGTGATTGTACCATGTCAACCGTAACATTCGATTGTTTTAGCTGTAAAAGTTGTTCTTCAGCGAGCTCTGTTGTTTGACATATACGTATACATCGATCTAAATTCATGTCTTCCTCTTTTAATAGTTTCTGCTTCAAACCATTGTTATTAATTCCACCTATTATTTGGTCTTTTACTAATTCCTCTCGTAGTTTATCAAATTTACAGTTGAAACTCATCTTTTGCAATTGATTAATATATTCTGTGAGCGTCTCACTCGGTTGTTGTCTTCTTTGAAAAAACATATATCGGCTCAAACTGTCTGAGTTTTTCTTTTTTCCGCAATATACTTTATAAGCTTCAATCACTTGTTTATAATTTTGTTTTTTATCGTCGTCCAAATTCATTGTGTTGAATTTTTCTACTGCTTCGTCGCCAATCAAGTTAAAAAATATTGCGATTTTCACTTTATCGCTTTTTTCATCAGCTTCTATCGCCGTTAAATAATTTTCAAATTTATTCAACCATTTCTCAAAGTTTTCATGCGTATTACCATCAAATTGAAATGGATTTGGCTTATTTATCGAATTCATGTTTTTTTTTTTATTTTTTTATTTTTACCTTACACGTTTTTCTTTTCTTTTTACTTTTTTTTTTTTTTTTTTTTTTTTTTATGCACCACCTAGTACCTTTATTTTATTTCTCCATGTGCTTAATTATATCTTCGATTTTCTTGACCATCCGGCTGCGCCATGTCATAATTTGATTGGCTTTATTAATTTAAAGATTATTGTTTATGTTTTTAATGTTTATTTTATTAACTTAGTTTACATGGATTACTTAAACTATATTATATAATTATTTTGTACTTTAAATTACTTTGTACTTCATTACTTGATGGTGGTTTCTATTATACTGACTAACCCTATGACCCACTATATTCTTTTATGTTGTCACTCTTATGTGTACAACTTCATGTCTAATTATATGTATGTTTATAACTTCATGACAATATAGTCTTTAAAAAAACATGCAAACTTCACAGATATGTAGCGTGACACATTTTTAAAGGTACTCAATTACTTCTGCCGGACAATACACCAGACGAAACTCAGCCACATGAAGCTAAACACTTGTCTACGGGTTTGAAGTTCCCCATTCACGAGGAAAGAGGATACAATTACTTTTGATTACTTAAGTTGAAGTAAGTCACCATTAACTAAGGATTAATCATATTAACGTTATCGAATAGCTGTCTTAAATTTCGAATTTATCTATGGTGTGGAAATCGGGTGAAATGCGTGCCATTCGAATTACAACCCATGAACTGAAACGAGCGAACTGTTCTCGGACAAACAATTTGGATACAAACGTAGCATGTCCGTCCGCCTGGTGAACATATTCGAAGTATTTGATAACCAGCGCACCCTAGTGTCATCGCAAGTTTGTTTATAATCTCGAGAAAAACATTTTAAATATCACTTTGAGGATGACAAAGTTATTTTGGTGCATATCGCGGTTGTTAAAGTTAGTATGATGCAATCCAACTCCGGATTCAATCTTCGGCGACTAGGTCAAATTGCAATAAATAGAGTGCAGGAATCCTCTGTAGAAAAAAATGTCACCAGAATCACTGTCTGCGGAACAAACAGTAATGCTGCACCTAAAAGGCAAATGTGACTCCTGTCGACCTCCAACAATATTTCTAAAGAAGCTAAAATATGGTTAAAACTGGGAGATACCTAGAAACTTTGACTAGTGCATGGGAGTAACTTCTTATGTTTGAGAGTGTGTGAAAATGCTACGGAACTATATTCCAGCCAATGGCAAGAGTACCAAATGCTGCAAGGTCATTAGAAAGTGCTCAGAGGTATCATATCCTACTACGAGTACAGTTTATACATGTTGCAAATAGTGCACAAAATTGTTATATTAATAAAACTAAAATTAAGGCAATGAAGAATGATTTTCGCAAACAAGGTAGAATGTTTCGAGCAATGGTAGACATATCTATGACTTGATTCTTAATGTTAAAGCAAAATTCAACATGAGAAATAACTTTCACGAGACCGACCAAATGGCATAGTGGTTAAAGCTTTGGCGTTTGGATCGGGATGTATCGGGTTCGAATCCCGATAGGGGCAGGATGCAAAAGGAAATTTTCATCAACAGAAATCGATCTGTGATTAAAAGGAACAAAACTACGGCCCGCTATGGGCGTGCAAAACTCATCCATGTCCAGTACTAGGCTATGCAATGCGCAGATTTTAACTTAAATCGGTCCTATAGCCGTATATCTTCGATTTGGCAGTAATGCGTAAAGTTGTTAGAGGTATTCGAAGAATAAAACTATATTTGTCCTTGCTGCACACCTTGTTTTGTATTTGTGCCTCAATAACACAACTAATCTGGTACAATGACGAAGGTTACGCTGATCTAAATTCCGTACAAACACAATAGACAAGGCACATACTGTAAGCATTTGTTGACAATTTCGTGTTGATCAAAAAACAATATTTTGTTTTGTAAACGTAAGAGTTAGCTGAAATATTCTATTGCAGTTTCTGATTAATCAAATATATATACTGTTGCAATTTTTGTCGTTTATATTGCTCTTCACTTAAAATTTGTACATACCTTTACTATTTTTATACATCAACGCTTTGTGTATTTGTGTGCTGATTATAGAAATAATAACTTTGTTATGCCTTTGTTTGTCTTGTCAACTTTTCCTTCCAAGCTGTAGACAATTCTGTGCAAATAGATTTGAAAACATGGCTACGGCATTTTCTTTGTTTACGAGTTGTAGTAAACATAAATTTATAACAAACACTACTACTAGGAGCCTTCTCTTTTTCTCTAATTTGGTAAAATCTTGGGTTCATTATTACTAACTTATTGATTTAATGAGCTAATTGAAGCTAGTTTATTATGGTGCTAACTAAGTCGATTAAGGCGCTATTGTAAATTTTACTTTGTCTACAGAAGGTCACCTTGCAGGTTGGCAAGTTAGTGGTGGTACTGAAAATCTTGCGCCAAAGCATTTTTGTATTTATTTTATAATTCTGTAGGATTTCAACATGTTTTTAGCAAAATCACAAGTAAATCTCTTATCCTCTTCGTCATGGCAGTATGCTTCATTCAGAAACAGTATGCCTTTCCAGCAGCCCTGAGACCGGGCTAGGATTCAATTAACTGATCATTTATTGAATAACCTGACAACCTGTAATAGGGCGGCCAAATCCCTAGCGCCAGCAAAATAAAAAATGTGCAATAAGAGATTGTAATTAATGATACAATAAAGTTTAATTAAATACCATCCATCCTCTTGACATAGTTTAAAAAAGCGGTTACAGTTGTAAGTAAAACCTTTTGTGCGATTTCTAAATCAACAAATAATAATAATCAATAATATGCTGAGCAGAACGATGTTTTTTAGTTGTAGGAAAGATAAAAATTCTCAAGAAGGTCGTTGCCGCAAGTAACAACCTTGTTGATATTTTCTCATCACGTACAAACATATATATAGCTAAATCTGAACCCTTTAATATGCATTAACAGTTTTAATCAACAGAGCAATAAGGAACTATACAGATATCATTTATTAATTACATATGTTCTAATTTTCGCCAATGATAACCATTTTTCCCTGTATTCGAGTTTATTGGACAACCAAATCAAAATATGGGACTGGGCGACCTTCGTTTTTGCGTTTCGATACTATAAATATGATGTTTTACTGTCCCAAATATTTAAAATTTTGAACTGAAAACCATGAGTTTTAATCATTTTAACCGGAACACTCTAGAGCTATGATATCATGCCTGTGAATGTAAATTTATCGAGGTAGCAACTCATCCCGAATTTCTTTCCATTTAGCCTTGTACGAAAATGTGACAAACTGTTGAGCTCGGCAATCTTTTAATTCTATTTTTGCGTACATGTGTAACAGCAAATTGACGAAAAGGTTTCTTGCCCACATAATATTGTGAATCATTACTCTATAGTAGCATAGAAACCAATCTAGTTAACTATTTTTCTAGAATGTAAAGCTGCTAGATGTATGCAAGTGATATCAATTTACTCCATGGATAAACAGTCCAGGCCCTAGGATCTAGTAAATCCCTACACGTTCTTCGCAATCAATTTCCAAACTTCAGGGATAAAGTAACTGTTTTTAATTACAATAGATCTATTGCCGTTTTTTTACCAGTAATTATCACAACCACTTCATTGCATTCTGGGGGATTAAATTGTTTTCGTAAATCTCCAACAATATAACACTGAATATACGAGTTGATGGTTGTTTGTTACGCAATTGCTGAAGTCGAACTATTCCATGGTATATTTGATCTTACACTTTAAATGTTGGTTGGAAACCTCTCAAAAATTATATTGCCTTCAAATGAGGTTATGTGCAAAGCTCGATTACATACTTGATTATCAGATGCAAAATTATACTGCGAATTAAATTAAACAATTTAAATTCCAAGCATCATATATAATATGAAAATAATTTTATGCTTACATAGCCACACTTGAGTTTTGTGTGGAAAGTGCTGCTTGATTTTTGTTTTAACATCCAGTGTGTGAGCCACCTAAATAACTTTGGAATTTGGACGGCCAATAATTTTGATATACTTTGATGTTAATTTATTTTGTTTTCTTTTTGACGCTCACATTGAGGTAGTTTACATCGTCCTATTTAGTCTACAGACTATATATATACACTTAATAAACACATTAAAACACTTGTTTATTATTTCGCACAAAATTTTTTTTTTTTTTTTTTTTTCCAAAATGTTTAAAAAATTACTCGATTAATTTCGACTTGTTAGGTCATCATCAGGAGTATCTACTGGAAACAGTAGATACTCCTGATGATGACCTTACAAGTCGAAATTAATCGAGTAATTTTTTAAACATTTTGGAAAAAAAAAAAAAAAAAAATTGTGCGAAATAATAAACAAGTGTTTTAATGTGTTTATTAAGTGTTAATGTGTTTCGCCAAGTACCAACGGCGCATAGTGTTAAAAGTATATATATACGATATGTGATCTAAACTGGATAGTTAACATGATGTAAACGCTATAGTTACTCAAATTACGTTTGGCAACTTTTTGTGTGTGGCGCAACTTAGGTGGATGAAAAATCTGATGTAAACGACACCGACCTAAAGGGGTTTGCGTTATGAAATAGATGTCGGTAGTGGTATTCATGTTAACTAAACATATCGGCATTAAATTTAGTTTTACAGTTATTAAATTAGTCAAATTAAAAAAATTAAAATGAATGAATTTAATTTAGAAAATGTAATTGGAATTATTTATGAGGAAAATATGAACCGCGATGAGAACAGCAATACTTTTAGTGTTATTCAATAGATGGTGCACATACATTTTATTATGAGACCCAAGGTCAGTCCACGAAGTTTTTTCACGATGTAAACGATGTTTTCATAGTTTTTTGTCATCGCACCAAAGTAGCTCTATAAGAAGGAGTTACTTCATGTTTGATATTTGTCTTCTGGTGCGTAAATGTTTTCATTAAGTTTTTCAATTTCATCTTTATAATTTAAATAAGAATTGTTAAACAATAATCTATTAGTCTCGTTTTCGAATCGAATTCCCAAATAGCCCCCTAGATAAAGACGTAACGCAAGGCGCGACAACCTGTTTTTGGCGATAATTTCGAACTACTGTTTCACAATTTAGGCCACTATTATTAGAAAAGCGCTTATCACCAGATCATAAATTTTGGTTTCGGGACAATAATATGTCACGTTAAACCTATAATTATAGTAAAATTTATTTCGATCAAACAGAAACACTGTTCCTGTGGTGGTATGAGGACTAACTGCTGAAAACTGCTGTCGTACTGTATACAGCGAGTCTTCTAAAAACTCTTTTAAGTGTTCAAGCGAATTATCGAAACTGATTATTATTTAAGATTTAAAACACTGGACTGGCGAATAAATTCAAATAATTACTCTGATTGAATTAAGCAGTATGTAAATTTCGCAACGTCCAAAATTTGAAATATTTGGCCCGCCTTCTAGGTAGAAGGCTTATATTGAAAATACATCGTACCAAAACGAACCCATATGAAAATGCAAGTCTTAAAAATGTGTTAATACAATTTGTTTTAGAATGCAAATTGCTAATATATACAAAGCAATAATTATGCCAATGAACTAATCATATGGCCTTCAACTCTAGGGGTGTAACGCTGCATCAAATATTGCTCGTTTGTAGGAAACACAATAGTTCAAAAAGTCCGCAGCGTTCAAAACAATAATATTTATAGAGCCATACAGATAAAACCCGCTTATTTCTGAATGGACGCCCAACATAATATTTGTTGTTAAAATATAGTATGTCAAAGCAGGGTAAAACAATGCAATTTAATATCGAAATATCGACGTAGTATTTTTTCGCAGTACTGCACAAAGGAAACCACGCATTACCGAGAAATTGGGTACGCCGAATTTATAAAGAAAATAACTTGAAATAACATCCAAAGTATTCTCTAGTCATCGGATAACACCTGCTGCTGGCTGCTGCTATACAAATAATAATAAACAGATGTCGATGATTTCATGGTATTAATGCAGGTTTATGGATTTATATAATAAACAGGAATTATTGTTTGATGAGTGTGAAAACTAAAAATGTGTGCCGTTATTTGGTATGCATGAAATACGTTCTGTTCAAGGAATTTTGTTATGTATTTGCGTAGCGATTATTGTGATATGAAAACAATTTCCGTTCTAATAATCACTTTCAATAGCTTCTTGAGTTTAGCTCATCATCGTATCTGATGAAAGATAAAACTCTAATGAAAACTAAAAACGACGCTCTCCCCTATTTTAATCAAGATTTAATATTTATTATTTTTACCCATAGCCGGTTTATACAGATTTTGTGAATGTATCAATCATGAGCCGGATGATGAGGAATTACTAATAAGAACAGTGTAGAGAGAACAAAAAATACAATTGAGGCGTATAAATCAATGATGCATCGTTAAAGCTGTAGGAACAAAACAATCCGATACACGATATATATTACTGAGTTTATAAGTTTGGGTATGAATTCTTTTATTACAAATAAATCATAATTACTTCCCATAATTTCATTATTTATCAAATTGGCAGCGGGACAGCGCCTTCGCGGTGCTGGAGGCCATTTATAAAGAAAAATATTTTTCTATTTTTTTAATGTTACGTTAATTAGTTTGAGAGTTATTGAACTCGATCATTTCACTTCAGTATAAAATATTGGGACGTAAAGAAGACAAATTGATTATTTCGCTCATGCGAACTTTCATCACCCCCATGTGCTTACAACAGTTCCACGAACAATTATCTATAATTTGTATGTAGTTAGTTTCGTTTGTGCAATTAATTAGAATTATCTGCAGTTGCTTTGAGGGCGCTTCAAAAGTGGTAGTATATTGAACTCAGATTCTACGATTGTGCAACTCATCAAAAACTTACTTAAAAATATGGAAACACAAAACAATTACTTCTTAAAAATGCTTACACATGTTATTGTGAAACGTGAAAGATCAAAATGAGAAATTTGTAAAGCTAATGTAAATGAGTGGTTAAAATACGTATTATGTTAAGAAAGCAGAAAAGTATACGGTTGCTTAGTTTCGCATTACTCTGATAGCAACTTTATTGCTACGCTTACTACAGAAGTACGAAAGCTGTCGAAATCGTGATACAAAGTAAAGGCTATTAAATTGCTAAATACTTTTAATACAAAATACCCAAAAGATAATAGCGGCCCACAAATATTACAAATCAGACTTAATAATTTTTAAAAAAACCCATATTTTCATTCAAGAACTCCTGGATTTGCATACAATAGGACAAAAATCGTAATTTTGTACACAAAAGATATTGAAGTACACATTTTTAAATGAAAAACTGGGCGGTTATTAAAATTATCAGACTTAATTTGTGATATTACCGAGCAGGAAAGTCATTGTCGACACATAAATGACTCATAAGCAATAGTGAATCATGGCACGTACAAATACATTTATCAGCAAATGGGACTAACTTTCGTGTGTGACATGTGTGGGTTGAATCGTACATGACATGACTATGACATATGTGACAATACTATGTCACTTCATAGACGTATATTATGTGGTACGTCTAAAATCTATTGTACATTTATGTAAGATGTCTGAGATGATGTGCAAATATTGACAGTTGTAATAAAACATTTTATTTGAAGGAAGAATACTATTACTAATTTATTAAAAAAGTTAATAATCTATATATCAGTATGAAGAATTAAGCTGTAGACTTTAAAAATATAAAAAATTAATTTCTGTGAATTTTTTTTTACACTGTTGGTACTTGAACTGGCGGAAGTTTGCCTTGTCGAATATAAAAAACAAAATTATTTTAACTATGAAATAAATTACAAATTGAAAAATTTTAATATAAGAGCTGCGGGTCAATTGTAAGGTAAATCTAGGGTAAATGCCGTTTTTAACAGTGTATGTGGTAAATTGAAATAATTAATAAAAACTAGGGTAAAGCGAAGACACTAAAGGTAAATAATAATGGTATTTTGCTAAACAAATCATGAAAATATGGCGGCCATGTTTCACTACCATTTCCCATGAAATAAGAATGCGCTTTTATTATTAATGAACACAGTTGGATTTGTTACATTTTTTGTTTATTTTGTTAATATTTGTTTTTGTGTATATTACTCAACAAATCTGTAGAAATATATGATTTAAATTTATTCGTATATACAATACGAATAATTGGAACAACAACAATGAAATTTATGATATTAGTACCTAAATACCAATTTTTGTATATTCCTAGGAACCATTTCTCCCTTTAAGCCGCATTAACCCAATTTTATTAACTAGAAAATTGGTACGATTTGAAAATTTATTTGTACTAAAATTTAAATTTACCGTGCTAAAGGATTTACCTGAGAATTGGTCCATAATCAAAGTATAATTACAAAATGTTTGCTAATAACAAATTGACAAATAAAAAAAATATACATAAAGAGATAACTTATTTCAATGGCGACAACTTGAAATATTTACTTTTGTTTTTATCGATTGTTTACTTGCACCATTTTCAAACAATTACGATAGAATGAGAAACAACGAAGAGTCGTCATATATGTTTCGCTCAAGTCATTATCAACAAAGCGTTCGTGTACATGAGATGTCACACTAGTTCTTGATCATCGACAGACATTGGACACGTTATTTGAGAAACAAATGTGGCTTGTCATAAATTAGACACTTAGAAAAAAGAGGCACGATATAGACACGATGTTTTTCTAAATTATAATTGTTGTTAATCTCAAGAAGAAGACTGATGGTTACCACCCATCTAACGTCCCAAGATTATCACTCGTGGTTGATAGATCAATAATTTGAAAGATAATTTTTCGTTCAGTCCCGATACATTGTCTTGTACTAAAGAAATGCACTAACAAAAAAGTTCGACGTCTCTTTAAACAACATGATTCCAATTGGATTATTACACTACTTTTGATTATTCACGTTACACTGTAAAAATGTAATGTTTAATGAGACATACATAAAATTAGAAAGAGTTAAGAAATATATCGGTTGGCTATTGTTCAAATTCGTGATTTATATAAAAATAATTTTTTAAATTAAATATTTTAAAAGCAAGTGAAAAAAATACAAAAGATATCGTCGTAAGACAAAATTTATTAAATCAAGTAATGGCATAGATTCTTCAACAACTAGTAATTTCCAATAGCTTCAGATTTCAGCTGTTTGGGTAATTAAATTAAATTTTGACTATTAAGAGCGTTCTTTGTTAAATTAAATTTGTTGTTGAACCTAACTAAAAATTAAATTTTTATACATTTTTCTTTACCATTCGAACCTACCTAATAGAAAAATTTGGAATGGATAATCTGTTTTTTTTTTGTATAAAATTAAAATATGTAAAAGTCATCAAGAGGTTGTAATAGCTCTACGTACTATTATTAAACTGTCTATATTCCATGCGCCAGCGGTCTTGCATGGCATGTCCATTTCACCTGTTTGAGTAACTTATATCTCGACTGTCACTGGGATTATTCTAAGATGTCCTCAAGAGGTTATAATAGGTCGATGTACTAAGTATTAAACTGTGTATTTTCCACGCCCCAGCGGTCTCCCAGGGGATGACCCTTCTGATATTAGTTCACTCAAACAGTACAAATCACCCAAACAGTAGAAATCGGCATGTCATAGATTAAATTAAAAATTAAGAATTCGCGAGATCGTTATATACAGTACTGGACAATAATATAGCACATTTTTGAAAAAAAAGTTAAACTATGAAATTATAGAACAATACATAAACACCGTTGTCGATTTAATATTTCTAACATTACATCGACGCCACTTTTATGCAGTTAGCAGTTTCCTTCTATAGTAAACATCGAAAAATTTGTGTCTTTTGTTTTTTAATTTTCTAGAGGTTAAAACTTTGTTAAAACAACATTTAATCCCTACAGAGATATCAAAGAGAACCGGTTGTTCTCGGAAACTTGTATACAGCATAAAAGAGAAGCTAACTCTAGGGATTTCTCTTTAAAACGGAATACCCCAAGGATGACGAAGATGTATTATACGCGGTCAAGATCGACATTTGGTTAGGCTTAGTAAGCAAAATCACATATTCCAGGAAACAATTAATCTCAGAATGGATACCTACGCTGAACAATCCAGTAAGTACACAAACAACATGTCGGTGTCTTCTGGAAAATGGTCTCAAAAGTTATACACAAAAACGGCGACCATATCGAAATTCAAATCACACCAAAAGGCGGCGAGAATGGTGTAAAATTCATTCTACATGGACACCTAAAGATTGGGAGCGTATTATATTCAGTGGTGAATCACATTTTGAGTTAACTAACTGAAAATACCTGGAATTGTTAGACGAACTCAGCAAGAAGAATATAATCAACCCTTTTGCTTTACAATAATAGCACAAGGAGGAGGGGGGGAGGGTGATACTGTGAGTGTATGAGGTTTCTTTTTCGCTCACGAGACGGCTTGTTATTATTTTACGAAGGATGTCTCAATGGCCAAGGCTACGTCCAACTGATTTCTGAGCCGTTAACGGAATATACTAATATTATTTTTGATGCTGCATTTCATCAATGCAACAAAAAAATGCACCACGCCATAAGGCAAAGTTTACAATTAAATGGTTCCAGGATAAGAACATTGCGCTTCTAGACTGGCTACCAAATTCACCTGATAAAATACCCAATTAAACATTTGTGGTCGATAATGGATCGGGGGCTACCAGTATACCAGATATCAACTATAAACCAACTGAAATATGCTATTAAGGATATTTGGTTAATATCGATTGGTGAATGTAGAAATTTGTTATATTCAATATCAAAAAGAATTAAAAGAATTCAAAAAGCTCATGTTGATTATTAGGCTGTTTCATCATAATCAGTTTTTTGGTATTAGCTCGAAGTAAAAAAAACAATAAAAGTTTACATTTTTGGAAATTTTAGTAAGATGTAGAATAGATTTTTATTATTGATTCTAAATGATAAATAGTTTTATAACAAGTTTGAGTTTAAATCAATAAGTATTAAAATGTAAAGCAATATAAGAAATTTTAACAAATGGGCTATATTATTGTCCAGTACTTTATATGGTATATAGGCAAATTAGCTCTTCTCACTTGAAATTATTTAAATTAATTATAAATAAAAGTTTTATTTTTTTGAATTTTTAAAAATATTTATTAAGTCCTTCTTATAGTGATAATTTTTAATTATCAATATAATATGATAATGACACATTCTTAGCAAAATCAACAAATACAAAGATAATATAATTATGGCACCACACAGACAACTAGACTAATTACAGCAGTAAAGAAGCAGTAAACAAATTAACTTTATGGACCTCACTAAAAACGATAATTCAAAGCACACATTTAAAATATACAAAAAAATCACACAAACAGATCATGCAATAAATAACTATTCTCATCATCTTTATCAGCATAGAATATCACCTTACAACCACATGATAAACAGAATGAATAGTGGACCAATGGCTAAAAATGATTATGAAGAGGAACTCAACATCAAATGCGTAGCTAATAAAAACGGATTCATCCAGATTAATTGAAAAAATAAGCGAAAAACACCAACAAAACTTAACCACATTTCAAAATACTGACGCCAGTGCAGCCAAAAAATACATAAGCGTAGAATACAATAAAATGACTCACAAAATAATAGAAACAACTTTCAAAAAAATCGGATACCCGACAGTGTACAATAACAGTAATGAATTAGAAGGAAAACTCAAATTTTAAAAAACACTCCAAAAAATAGCCGCAGGAGTTTACAAACTAACGCACAAGTAGAAGCTTGAACAAAGAACATATCAACGAAATAACAAAAACAGCACCAAAATCAAATTATACATTACATATTAAAAATGCAAATCACAAATACACTGACACAAATCCAAACTTAGCAATATTACACAGAATTAGATAAGGACCAAAAATAGACCGACTCGAACAACTTGAAATATATAAACAAAAACACAGTGACAATTTAAATAACAACAAAATTAACACCAAACCCAACAGAATCTACAACCTAATAATCAAAACACAGAACGGAGGAGTCAACATTTATAGATCACCATAGTCGAAACCAACACAAATGTATGGGTTTTCCAATAAGACTGATATGATTTCTTTAAAAAAAATTGTTACACTTGCTGTGTGGCACGTAGCCCCGTCTTGTTGGAATCAGATGTTGTCAAGAACAACTTCTTCCAATTTCGGCCATAAAAAGTTGATTATCATCGATCTATAACGATCTCCATTGATAGAAACGGTGTTACCAGCTTCATTTCGAAAAAAATACGGACCGATGATTCCACCAGACCAAAAACCACACCAAACTGTCAATTTAGGTGAATGTAATGGTTTTTCATGAATAATTTGTGGATTTTCTTCGCACCAGAATCGACAGTTTTGTTTATTTATCGCACCACCTAAATGAAAGTGAGCCTCATCGGAGAAGATGATTTTCTTAAAAAAAATCGTTATCGTTTTCAAGTTGTTCCAAGGCAAAATCAGCAAATTCATGACGTTTACGGTGGTCCAATGGTTTCAGTTGTTGAGTGAGCACAATTTTATACGGATGCAAACCCAAATCCTTTCTCAAAGTCCGCCAGGTTGTGGTTTGGGACAGTCTCAATTCTTGAGAACGTCTTGGAATCGACAAATTGCGGTCTTCAGCAACACTTGCCTGAACGGCAGCAATATTTGCATTACTTCGAGCGAATCTTTGTCTTATTGGCACTTCAACCAAATTTTTTCAAATGTAAAGAAATTTTCAACAATTCGACGAATAGCGAGCACATTTGGATGATTATTACGACTATAAAATGCACAAAAGCGCACGAAAAGTTGCAATTGGAGAACGATGATTTTGATAATAAAACTGAATATTTTGTAAACGTTGTTCTTGCGTATATCTCACCATGATGAAATTGTAAACATTACTGAATACAATGAAAGAAAAAATGACAGATCATGACATATTACAAATGGCCGAAACGTCACTTAAAAATCATATCATTCCTATTGGAAAACCCTATACAAGCCATATTGTTGGAACACATACACAATTTTCGGTCGACTGTCACATGGTATTGTCTATAAATAAAACAAAAAATATTTTCGAAAATAAAAACAAAACAATGTGTAAACGAAAAATAGAACAAAAATTTGCAAAAGCTTTATATACGATCGTTTCTTGTTTTATTAGAAACTAGCGGATACCCGGCGTGGGCTGCATCGCAGTTGAATTAAATGAATTTTTTTTTGTAAGTTAGTGTTTTTTTTATTGAATGAACCTTTGACTATACAATTAGTATGGACCGCTAACCTAATGACAGTCTGCAGCGACGGCGTGTACCGTGCGGCGAAAATCAAAACGAAAACTGTCAAAAAGTCTTAATGTTTACATTCATTTTCTTGACGTCTTTTCCTGTGTTTAGATTTTTCTTATGTTTTTGCTGTGTTATTAATTGCTAAAGGATCTAAAATTTTATCATTAATAATAAAAAAAATATATTTCGGTGATTTTATTGATATCATTGAATTTTTTAATATATCAATTGAAATGGGAAGGGTATGTAATGTGGAAGGCTGCACTTCCACATTTTCTACAACTTCAGATGTTACTTTCCATAAGTGAGTGCCAAAAATACGCATTTTAAATTTAACCTTAAATATTTTTGATGTTTTATAACCGAGAATTTGTATTTACAATAAACAAATTTATTTTATAGATTGAAAGTTTCTGACCCAATTAAATACCAAGAGTGGCTCACTGTGATAAGTGGTATGAACAAACAACCCGGAATTTTTAAGCATCCAAATAGTGCAAATATTTATTAATAATTTATTAAATAATTGCGAACTGCATGCTTCGTCATTTATTTCAATAAAAAGAAAAGGGCATCTAAGATACCCTAGAAAATACACTGCAAATTAGCATTGAAGCACAAACAATTATTGGTAGGTTAAGCATAGAAAATAACATTTTGATTAAAAATGTAAATAAAGTAATAATTTTAAGTACAATGAAAAATATAAATTTTAATGTGATATTTCGGTTATTTAATAGTCATGTAATGTGATATTTTAGAAATCCATAAATATTTAATTATAAAATTAATCATATAAATATACTCAAAAATTCCTTTATATTATATAGGTAAACAATTTACATTAAATGAACATAAAAAATATGTAAGAGAAAAATTATCTAAATATATTCATTTTATGGGACAATAAAAAAGTTTGATTGAATGAAATTTGATCTATTTTGTTTTGCAAAGGTATGTTTAAATTCAACGTACTTTTTAGTTCGATAATCCCCCACGAGTACACGAGAGCGCTGCTCATGTTGGATTCAAGCATCAAATTAGCAACTGCCAGTCCATACTAATTGTATACGCTGTTATTAAATTCGTCAATTGTCTGTGTAAAGTTACAAAAATCTGGTGGAATGGTAATGCAATTTGTAGTGTCATTGATTGGCATTTTTCTATTTCCAAGATGTAACAGTTGCTTGGTGAATCGAGCAGCGGATTCGTCTTGTTGCAGTTGGACACGCATGTTGGTCAATATAATTTTCTGAACATTTTGCCAAATAGCCGATGATTTGAGACATGCGTTTAGTTCATCGGCTGTTGTGGGACGTGGTATAATTGACGAAAACGAAGGATTTTTTGTGGACTATTGTGTATTCATCCCATACTATTAGTTTACATGTTTGTAAAACTTTTCCCATTCCTGAATTCTTTTTTATGTTCTATGTAGGTGTCTCAGTAAATTACAAATTCAATGGCAATTTGAATGTAGAGTGCGCTGTTCTACTTCCATCCAAAAGAGTTGCTGCAATGCCAGAAAATGCGACGGCCAATGCAGTGCTATTTTGTGAGCGAATGGTCGCCAAAATCAATAATAACATAAATGTTTTACCTGTTCCACCGGGTGCATCGAGGAAAAACGAACCGCCAATTTGCTGTGAAACCGCTTTTATAATGCGGTTATATGCATTGTGTTGTTGAATTGTCAGTTTTGGCAGATTTGTTTGACTTAATGATTGCAGCTGTCAATGGCATTAAATTGCTGCTCTGTGCAAATCTCGATCGTTTACATCGTCTGCTAATCGATTTGATGAAACCATTTCTTCTTGAATGAGCGTTCTGTTGACGATTGATAAACACTTGTCCTCAATCCTGATTAGTGCTTCGTTATACATTTTCGGTGGGAATTGCATGCTTTCGTTGTTGTTGTCTGTGCGCGCTCGATGTAAAATATCTTCACTCATTTGATCTTTGCATTTTTCCCACACATCTTTCGGATTAAACGGGAAGCATGTTGTCAAAATGATGGAAAATAATGTGCGAATTTGGTGCGGTTGGCAAGTGATTGATGCGTCCACTAGTGATGTACTCCAATGTGTATCATTTTCCAGTAATTTTAATTTCTTGCATCTTGAAATAATCGACAAAATAACATTATACGAAAAACAAAGATATTTTCAAACTAAGCCATTTTTACACGTAAACTATTTTGTAGCAAAGGGTAATTCTTGTGTCCATCGGAAGTGTCAGCCTCAATAAGAACTTTCACGTTTTATGCAAGTAATTTTGGAAAGTATGTCATTTTTGAGAGGAACGACTATTAGGAGATTATAAATTAATTGTGCAACAATACCGGAAATGACGATTTTTGACAAAATTGGAAAATCCCAAATATTTTGAAAAAAGTATATAGCATTTACGGAAAAACGATTAAAAACAGAAAGAATGTAAATTAACTTCAAACAAAATTTGTTCAAATCTTTTTTTTTTAAATTTTACCGGAAATAACGAGTTTTGAAAAAAAGCTTCATTTCACCAAAATTCTCCATTCCTACTGTTCAGGCGGATTGACTATTCGAAATCAAACTTCATACCTTATCTGTTTCCATTAATTGGGAGATCCTTACGAAACTTTGTGGAAAGCTGTGTACCGGAAGTGGCAGCTTCCATGGAAGCTTGTTAATTTTTTGCAACGATGTTGAAAAGTTTAGCATTTACATAAAACGACAAAGAATGCAAAGATTCAAATAAAGGGTTAACCTTGTTGGTTTTCTGAAATTTAAGCGGGAGTTTTACCAAAAGTTCGTTAAGTTTAATTTATCGCTTTAGGAATCAAGTGTGGTGTATTCGAGATCTATGTGTACATTCGTGGTAAAAGAAGGCCGGGTGTTGATCACAACATATCTACCCCTCCCGTTATTTTTAATTAATCAAATAATTTGTTTTTATTTAATAAAATTTATTTTAAAATTCCTATTAAAGTCAAATATGTAGTATTTATCGATTTTGATACATGTATCACCACCGTGAGGAAATTTACTTGTAGTAAAATAAAATAAC
Organism: Nephrotoma guestfalica; assembly: GCA_963691935.1. NCBI lineage: Eukaryota > Metazoa > Arthropoda > Insecta > Diptera > Tipulidae > Nephrotoma > Nephrotoma guestfalica. Next base: position 70,805,664 of record OY829915.1, on the reverse strand, counting down.
AGGTTTCGTGTCTTTTTAGCGTGTGAAAAAATAATTACAAAATAGGATAACGTTGATGTTTGAAATTTCATGGAATAATGTGGCTTGCTATAAATTTTCTATGCGGTCGCTCTATTTCTATATAGAGGTCGTAAATTTTATTTGCCGAAGTATTAATTTTGGTATTTAATAAATTTGGATTGTTCCTGTTTTATAAAATGCGAATTCATTCTATATTTAAAACTAAAATATTTTGTCTCATTACTCATTAAGTGTTGTTTATATGTATGGCATTTGAAATGTAATTAATTTGGTTATTTTCCCGAGTTTGATCTCCAAAACGAATTTGAATTGATCTGCCAATTTGTTCTACATATATAAAATGAAGGGCAATCTTATTAATTTGTAAACACCAGTTTCTAAATTGGTTGAGTTTCGAGATTCTAAAAATGTGTTTGATGAATCTGCTATAACTGCTTTAATTTAGTTTGAACTACAGTATCGCCCTTAGGGTGTTACCTCTCTGGTGGCTGTTGTTGTTTTTTACTCACTGAATTCTGACGGACCTTATCATAATCTGATACGCCGTATTATTTTGAAAAATAAAATTTTAGAGGTCAGTTTTTGGGTTTTTTCACTTTGTTTGTTTGTAAATTTCCCATATCATAAAATAATTGTTCATTATACTCGTAGATGGCATATTTATCAGTAGTAATTAAAATAGAGTTGGCTTTAAAATATTTAAAATTTACATAAGTTGTGATCGGATTACAATTACTACTGACAAGTAAGCCAACTAGCTATGTTGAATAATTCTTTTTGCTAGGATAAAATCACAAACAATTATAACTAAGCCGAAAGCTGAGTTATAATTTTTTCAAATGACAAAGTTTGATCTTCTACATTTTTTAGGAGAAAATCAAAATTGCTTTCGGACTTCACATTTTGTTTATGGTATTTAATATTCCATTGGCCACTTGGCCTAAGATTAGGTCATTTGTAAGTAATGCTGTACGCCTAAATTTCCGACTAATCAAATAAATAGTTCATACCTTTTATTGTTAGATGTCTCTAACGTTTAGATTTATCAATCGACGGTTAGAAATATTTTGAAGTTTGATAAATTTTAATTTAATCAGAAGTTTTTGTATTAAATATCAGGCGCAGTTTGCGTTGGACCATATATAGACGACTGGTATGAATTTACCCTAAGTTTATTTAGCATTTTTTTCTTGTTTTGTTTTTTTTATATTATATTGTATTGGGTTGGGTGACCACCATTTTATTTCAAGGTCACTAAATTAAAATTGTAAGCACATGATACATATTTCATGTATCTAGAACATCTCATTATCCTTGTTCTCGATTCTTTAAGGTGACCAAAGAAGAGGAAAAATGTTAAAAAATTATTAATTCTCCAATAATTTTTTAAATTTAAACTATTCTGCTATTTTATTGATGATCTCCTGATTTCTACTAGAAAAGCGGACTCTCCGATTTATAAAATTTGAACAAAATTGCTCCTATAAGTATGTCACTTGAAGTGTTAACAATTCAAAATGCTGTAGTTTCGTCCATCGAAATGTGTTGTTAATATTGACGAATGTGTAAAATTCGTTGCCATTCACGATGTTGACTTGAACTTTCATGGATTTCTTTGTAATCAATAACATAAGGTAATCATATTATAATGCTTGAATTCCATTTAGCATTACGACACGGAGCGATATGCTGCCGGATGATTGTAAATAACAACAGCGTGAAGTTTGCTACCTTCTTTAAGTGAAGGACTTTGTGTTTAGGATTTATGAGATAACTGACAGAATCTGACCCAATTTTCAGTAATCTTTTGTACGTAAGAAAACTTAATTCTTTGGATGCCATTCTAGGTCAATATAAATTTGTTTACGGTTAACTTCACTAAAGAAACAACTTTCCGGAAAAAGATAGAGTAATAAGATAGATACATCGATTTAAATTCAGATGACAGAGCATTTTTACAATTACGGTCTTTATTACAACGCGCCGAAGTTTTGTTACGTAATAGGTTTAACGCCGAAACAAACTTAAATTAACTTACAGTTGATAAAAACCAATATAGGTAAATCACACGTACATTATCATATAAAGGGCTTGTTCGAACAGTGATCTATTTCAAAAAATTGTTTTTACTTAAGGTAACCCCCTTAGGCAAATTGCTGGAATATGAAACATCACATGTCATGGCAAATTATTATGATAGACCATCTAACATTCAAAAAGAAATTTGCAATTTAGTAAATATGTATAAAGTTTTGGAGACCCAATTCAGCAGTGTTAGAATAATTTATGGGACCAATGTTTGCTAACATGTTTGTTTATCCTTTATAATACACTCGAGAAACTAAATCGACTCAAACCTCCGTGCATACAAAAGGCGTATTTTATCTTTACAGAGCCACCTTTAACATTAAAATCTATACAGTACTTTTCAAATTAAAACAATCGTAGCAAAATGCGATGTTTCGGTGAAAACAATTGGCGTGTTGTAATCTCCTTTATAATACCACGTTGACCGATATTTGACATCAGTTACTTATCAGACGTTGACCTGAACAAATTTCTACCAGTTTCATTCGTTGATTCCTCAAAATCATGAACACTACTCCAAAAAAAGCCGAACAAGTTGTTGCTTTATTGCAAGAAGGACACAATCAACAAAAAGTCGCTCGTCAGGTGAACATGAGCCAATCGGCTGTCGCAAGAGTATCCAGAAGGTTTCAGGAAACTAGTACCTTCAATTGGAGACCACATACCAGCCTCACATCTGAGAGGGCGATCGATTTATCGTTCTAACTTCACTGCGAACTCGCCATCTCACGGACGTCGATGTACAGCGCGTCCAAGAAGACGCTTCAAGGAAGCCAACCTCACTCCAAGATGGCCCGCTAAAGGCCCAAAATTGACAGCACCCCACCTCAAAGAGTGACTCGAATTTGCTCGCAACACATCAATTGGAGCATCGAGTAATGGAGGTCAGTTATATTCACTGACGTGTGCAAAATATGTCTCTATGATAGTGATAGGATAGTCTACTAACGTCCAAACATGAATCCAATTGAGCATTTATGGGACGAACTAAAACGGAGGGTCCGAGCCAGAAATCCGGTACCATCTAACATCAGTGACCTCAAGATTGCGTTGGATGAGTGGGGTGCAATCCTCCAAGTCTGTCAAAGCCTTAATACGCGAACCATTTTAGACGCAAGGAGGGGTAATACTAAGTACTAACCAATAAAATTGTATTTGTGTTGCTTGAATTTTTTGTTGTAATTTAAATTTATATATCCCCAATCTTATTTTTCATAATCATCACTTTTGGTTGTGTTTTCATTCAACATTCATTATAAAAAAGTACTGAACCAATTTTAATGAAAATCTAAATCGGTTAAAGCGTTTTAAAAAATTTCGCCTTTCTGTGGGTGCTGAAGGTTTGAGTCGATTTAGTTGCTTACGAGTGTATAGCTTATTAAATTTGATTGAGCAGCCAACTTATCGGCTTCATATCTCTATATGGCAATTAGCGTACGGTGATACGAGTATATACAAAAACTCTAAGCTTAGAAGTATCTAACTACCCGTAATATTTATAAACTGCACTTTATAAAAATAAATTGAAATGTAATAAAACCGAAATGTTCATAAACGTAATTATCAGATGCACCAAGACTAACGATGATAATTTTAAAATTATTATATGAACGATATAAGAACCGCCGATTTAAAGTAACAAAAACAAAAAAGAAACCGCGGTTTTACTTTTTTGAACCTTTCTTGTGAACCATAAAACAATTAATTTTGTGTATATTTGCTAACGGAGTTTTTAAGAATTTATCTTAAAATGTTTTCGTTTTGAGAAATCAACATTTTGTTTACGTTGGTCTACATAGTCAGGTAAATTCTTAAAAGCACCATTCGAATAAATTAAACATTAAACTTTTAATTTAGCAATTCGCATTACAATTTTAGTATAAGAGTGAGAGTTTAGGTTTTAGTTTATTTCTGTTTATATTCTGATCGACGCCGAGAGCTGCGTCTACACTAATCACTCTTTATAATTAGGCAGCTTTTGTGTTTCGATGATACTAGCGATTTAAATTTTTCAAATTTTAACTATCGTAATTATCGAGTTGAAATTTTGTGAAGGTACAATCTAGTTTAACGTGTTGTAAAAGATGTTTGTTGGGGTAATTAGTCAAGTACCAACCAATTTTTGTTTTGTCTTGTTTGGTTTATTTTCATCTGTTAGAATGTTGGACAATAAAGAAACGCTTGATTAGAAAGTGATAATTTAGAAATTTATAACGCTTGTTATTTATTTTTGGAATGCAGTTTAACTGGACAAGGTGGCCGTTTTCTTATAATTAATAAATATTTATGTATTTATATTGAAGCGTTTTAACAGTGCAAAGAAGCCTACATTTATTTTATGTTTCTTGTTTGATGCATCAATCAAGCTAAATAAGTAAGTTATAGCAAGTCTAGACTAAAACCATTAACGGTTTAGACAATGGCACAAACGCAATTAAACCATTGAAATTGAATCAATCAAGTGTTACGTTTTGGTCTGATTAATCGATTGTAATTCATCGGTTCTCAATTGAGTTGTATAGTAAGAAAATTTCGATTAGCTTGGACATACTCGATGGCAAGCAATTTTAATGTTTTATTTAAGATAACATTACGAATAATTATATAAAGATTTCGATTAGAAAAGATTTGTACTGCAGCGAATATTGCAGTTTACGAAAGAAGACGTAGTCGGTTTAAATTTTTTGTTTGAATAATACAAAAATGAGTACTTACGAGTTTAATTTTAAAATTTGTGTTTTGTGTGGTAATCCAAGACGTACCTGAAAATAAAAAAATTGGTTAGAGAAATATTTCATAACCTAAAATAAACGTAATTATTATTTAATTTCGAGTAATTTAACAAAAGTTACAAGACGTCTCCACTTAAGAACACTTAAGAACTATGGCAATGATTGAAGGAGAGAAATTGCGGAGGAAAAGTATGTTCTGGGAGATTTGGTAATGATATTGTCTTTATGAAATGACTAATCCAAATTACGAATAAGTGATCTGATATATCGTCACCCGGTTTTAATTTTTTTTTTAGATCTAAACGATGTTTGTAATTGGTAAGGCTGAAAGCAATAAGCATTTATGATAACCACCATGAACCCAAACAACATATTTTGTTTATATCATCGATACCTAGATCTAAATTGATTAATTCTGTTTGATTTATTAAACCTCCTTTGATAATATTGGGCCAGATCTAATAATATAACAATCATTAGTCATACTGACTTTTCTATCTCCATAACCGGTAACCGGGCTCAATTGATGTTCCAATCATTTTGCTTACTATTACATACGTATTGCTACTGCAAAGCAATGATATTGAGAGATGGTGGAAACTGACAAAAAAAAAACAACAAGACTGCATGAAAGTAATTCGAAAATGACCGTATCATCAATTGAGAGCGCTTCAAATCATGAATACTATTAACTAATATATTAACAAACCGCCCAATTTTAATTTTAAATATTGAAAAATCTAAAAATTCGTTTTTTACATTTGTAGTTGCACCATGCAGTCCACATACTTCCTCGTCTTGTGATGTATTTATCGCTTGGAACAGAAACCTGGTGATCTCCTAAAATAGATGGATCATAAACTCTTATATATACGCGGGGAGTACAAGGTCACAGTAAATAAAATATAGATCTTGTAAGAAAGAGAATTTTCATCAAATTTTCTACGCAGTAAGTTGTTTATTTTTGTCATAAGCATCTTATAAAACAATAATCCAGCCACATTAATCTTCTTCAGGATGCTAAATCCACATCTTTCTTATATTCGTTGTCATAATTTTTACTGTTTTAAATTTCTTTGATGCGGGCCCACTCTTTTTTCCATATTTCATCTTCTCTTATAAAATTGTCCCGATCGTTTTCAACCATATTTAAAATTTCTTTCATAGTTTCTTTATACTATTTTCTTATATTGTGTGGTAATTAATCTTGCCTAGAAAATATAATTAGTACTTTTCTCGCATCTTTACAAAAAATGCTAAAACATATTCAATGTTTTAGCAGGAAATTGATTTTTAAAACAAACCAACAGGTTGTGTCGAATCTCTTCTATAGTCTCTTTACATTGCGAAAAATCTGTTTTTATTTCTACTACATGTTGTTTTATCCCCATAGCCCTAATCGATATCCTCGCATCTGTTTTATCACTTCTGTCCTTGATTAGTCGCGAGCCTTAGGAACTCCCAGCAGCAGCATTTCGGTATGACCCAGTAAGAGCAAAAGATTCTTTCGGCAAGCAGAGTGGTCATAAAAGGCTCAATTGTAACTCTCCATAGCACAATATGAAGATATAGTCTAAAGCGAGTGCCACATTCGAACCTCCCACATGGTTTAGTAATAATGGTGGGATCATGCCAAATGTTACAAACTAAGCATAAGTATGCCAGACGTATTATTCGCAATAGGGTCAAATTCACTCGTTTTACTTTCAAGTGGTAGTGTTAGGTAGGTTTTTTTAGGTTTCAGTGGTTGCTTACTGCACACTTAGGCTAATTTTTAGGCCCATTGTGATACCACTCATTCACTCCACATCATTAACCCACCTACTTCACCTACTCACACAACTACAGTATACCACCTGCACATTGCAAGCTCCATGTCAACCTGTACATTGACATGGAAGGTGGGTCGGCGCGTGACACGGAATTCTGCACTCCATCAGAGGGTCTTAGTTGTATTTATTAGCATCACCGATCGTAATCGATGATGAAAATTCGATTTGCATCTAGCCTCTGATGGGATTCAAACCCAGCACCTCCCGGTCCAAGTGCCGAAGCTTTAACCACTGCACCACTTGTCCGGTAAGTGGTAGTGTTGGAATTACTCACGAAAAACAAAAAAACAAAATGGGATTTACTGCTAATTTTTAAATTTGTTAAGATTTGGGAAAAATCGCCAAAGTAAATTGGACCAGATTCGAAGTTGAATTTTGAACCAAAGAAACGCCAATTTTTTTTATTTCGTAGAAATTTTTACTTATTAAAATGAAAATGTCGCAGAACCTTCCGGAAACATTTAAATCAGTACATATAACGATTTTTTGGGGGAAGGATTAGCAAGCGGAATGCTCATTTAGGCTACTAGCGTAAGAAAGTAGTAAAAGTCTCTCACCTTGCTATTTTCGAAATCCTATAGGTTATTCATTATGTATTGGCCCAAATTTTTATGCCTCCAATGTGCGAAGGCTTTCTTATCTTTGCTCCTCTTCGTATCTTCTACAGAAGCCATTAGATTCTAGACCCAAACTACTCGGATGTTCCCTAAAAAGGCAGTGTTCTGTAAGAATCCCCACAAACATTCTTGACTCATCTAAGTTCAGCTATTACAAAATTTTGTGTTGGTATGTTCACGTGAAGATGTTCGTCAAACTCTTATTTTCCGCGCCTCTTGCTCCCTTCCGGAGCGCTAGTTTAACCGTTGAAATATATCTCTCCATTGAGCAACAGATTCTAGCAACTTGATTGCCGCGTACTGTCCACATAAATTTAAATATCAATCGAGCATGTAATGTTATTTTTTACTCAATCACAATCACCTTAGCTTGGTATACGCTGCCGTAACCCACGAGGCGAACTGATGTACTTTAGGTTATGATATAATACTTATCTCTACCTTCTAGCTTGGAACCACCAGTAAAAAATTGCACCGCTTCGGTTTACAGTGCTAGTTATTCAAAGTTCTCTAGAATAAAATGGCAGAAAGGTATATCTGTGGGTATGGGCCGCCATCGGTCTAAGATATCTATAAAATCGTGACTTTATTAAGGGTCGGTCACCATACACTCACTCTGTACATAAGTACTGGTATTACGGTAGTGTAATCTAGTGTACCAACTCCGGCTACAAACCCAATCGTTTTCCCTATGGCGTTCCTACATGAGTAAATATTTAAAGTGGCCTTTTTACTGTTCCTACCTTTCAGTACAGCTTACGCTCCAAGATGCCCAGAAATCTCACTTTATCAGTAAAGATGAGTCTAGTGCCGCTTAAACTAGAAGAAGCAACATTCAATTTTGTTTTAAGTGGGTTTTGATAAGAACCCCACAGGATTTCTCACTTGAAAATATGTCGATGACCTATCTGGTTTAATCAAATAACTGAGCATGGTTGGTTGAGAAGGGAGGACGTCTCTATGAAGAGAAGTCTCAGAAACCCCTCCATTTTATCGCAGGAGAGTTGGTAAAGCTTAATTTGTGCGTCCCTAGTTCCATATTATAAATTTTAAGGTTCTCTTTGTAGGAGATCGAATCTTGAACATTCGTAGTACTTTTAGTTTTTTTGATGTCTCTTATGTATACTTTGTGCTGCTAGTTTCGCAGATCAATGATCATCATATCTATATCTGTTTTTTTAACTTTACTACAGTGCAAGCGACAGATACCGGTGGCAGTATCAAACATCCAATCCAGTTGCTCTGCTGCCTCCAGAAGTTTAAGGGCTCCAAATGTAAGATTTTTTCCGGCATTTCACTATATATGCTCTAATTTGTCTCATTACAGGCCCATGTATAGGTGTTTGCTCAATATTGCAAACTGTAAGTATTTTATAAGTAATCAAAAAATGACTCACCCCTATCACTGATTTCATGCTTCCGTAGATTGTATGATAATTTCTCTCTACCTCTATAACTAGCGTATTTAGGTTATCAGGTAAAGCTTCCTTTTTCATATTTTTATATTACTTTTTCACAAAATACAGGATGTAATATTCCCTGGCTGACCTGAAGGTATGATTTTATATCCCCTAAGGCCAAGTTAGTATTTACTTACTGAGTTAAATAGGAACTACAGGGTGGGCCAAATTTTTTTTTGAACTAGCGGGTTTTTGAGTATGTATGGTAAGGCTTATGTCAGTTTTGATTTGACAGAAAGTTAGTTTTATCCTTCCGCTAAAGGAAAATGGTTGTGTATTCGCTTGAACAACGCTGGGAAATATTGAAACATTAATTCGAAAATTTTGACAAAAAAATCATCTTTTCGGATGAGGCGCATTTCCATCTTGGCGGTTATGTAAACAAGCAGAATTGTCGCATTTGGGGCACGGAGAACCCGCACGTGATCGTAAAGAAGCCGATGCATCCTCAACGAGTGACTGTTTGGTGTGGATTTTGGTCCGGTGCAAGGAGCCGCCGTTGTCAATGGTGAGTACTACCGCGCCATAATAAACAATTTTTTGTTCCCGGCACTTGAAGAGGAGGACATAGGCAACATTTGGTTTCAACAAGACGGCGCTCTGTGCCACACAGCACACGTTTCAATTGATGTTTTGCGCACTTTCTTCGAAGATCGAATTATCAGCCGAAACGCTGATGTGATTTGGCCGCCTCGGAGCTGTGATTTGACGTCGTTGGATTGTTATCTTTGGGGTGCCGTCAACGCCGATAAACCAGCAACGATTGACGCTCTCAAGAACAATATTCGCATTGCCATTGAAAACATAATGCCACATACCATCAAAAATGTGCTCAAAAATTGGACCGACCGTATGGGGTACGTCAAGGCCAGCCGAGGCAGTCATATGAATGAAATAGTATTCTATAATTAATCGGAAGGATTGTTCTTTACAATGAAAAAATATCAAGCATTTAAAAAAAAAAATTTATTTAGCCCACCCTATATTTTGTCAGTTGGAGATTAAATAAAATATAAAAGTATTTTAGACTATCGATTACACATGAAATTTATGTTGACCATTTATGAATGTATCCCATTCACTAGGGCGGTTATTGATCAGCCCCCTAGGATAAGAAGGTGTCGCAGCTATCGGTCCAAGTAGTTAACCAGCTCTTTCCTGAACCAGTCAATGTCATCCAATGTAGGTTCACTCAACCTGGCTTGTGAAAGTCCCTCTTTTCTTTGGGTTGGACTTTTTTTGCTCGATCATTTTTGTAAATCATAAGAGTTATTGAGCCGAAACCAAAGTCGATAATTTGTTCTGTCGTTGCAAATGGATCAAGGTATTCTATGTTGACGAACATGCCCATTCTCAAATATCCTTTAGTCTCTATCATCTTAACGATCTTATCACTGATGTTGGGAAGATCGGGGTTGCGGATGTGAATAATCTTAAGGATTTTGCCCAAGCTTACTGGGTCGGTTGGAAGCCAAACGATTGCTTTTAGTTTACTCGGGATTTCTGTCTTCCGTTTCGTCTTTGATGATTGCCATGCACATTGCGCTTGGCCACATCTCACCCACCTCGTCTATCGCCTTTCTATAAATATCCAGCGATTTTTGGTTAGTGCACACACCACATTTAAAAAGCTCATTTGTAATAAGGTGTGCAGCTCAATTAATTTAATAAATGAAATTGTCTTCCTTGTCATTGATTCCCTGTTTCATTTTTGAACTATCACGATTGCACGTAACTCCACTCGCATACAGATGTTGGTGTGATTTTTAGTATATCAATTTCTATTATGATACTTGTATTTATATGCCACATTAAAGTCTGTCTAACACGTCTCTTCGATGTGAAAGTTCAAGGGAATTCTGAGATTTTCTTTCAGAATCTTGTAATGATCTAGTCTTACTGACTTCTATTCATGATGGCTAGTATCAAAGCGCTTTGGTTTAAGACGTTGCTCAATAAATTCGATAAATTTCAGTTGTACTTTAGTTTGCTTACTGTTTCTAGCTTCTACTTGCTCCGGGAACCTCTTGTCTTTTCGGAGCGAGGTCCCTATCTGGGTTACTGAATTTTTCTGGCCCATGCAATGAACTTTTTCTGCTTCCCGCACTTGCTTGAGCCATCGCTATGTGCTATTGCATTTCTTCTAGTTCCTGGCGTACATGCATTGGGTTCGTATCACTTAGAGTTAGATGAACCTCCACCTTTACGATTCAAAATGCTCGTCTCCATGTCCACTCCATTCTTGCGTCCCAAGAATTATAATCCAACACAAAAATATTATTTGTTGTTTTGGAGATTTACAATCAATTCGAATGATTTGTCTACTTATTTAAAATGGCTGCGAATAGGTCGATAGTCTGAAATAAGTTAATGTATTATTTTAGAATTTCAACTGTAAATAACTTTAATGTTTTGTTTTGGGACAATATGGAGAATTTTGTTCTGTTTCTATAAACATTTAAAATAATTAACTAATTTATTTTGATATGTATTTAGAAAGTAATTCAACTAAACTCCGTTTTCTTTTGTCTCATTAGGAAAGCAAGAAGAATGATATGTACCATTTAGAGATCAAATTCGTTAAAGAAGGAATAATTTTTTTTGCACTATCGTTTTGTGTCTACTGGCCAAATCAACCATCGCATTCGGTGCAAAAGCCAAACCTAAAGGTAAGTTTAGGTTAATTGCTGAGACAAAAGCATATACCCTACTATTTTTTTCGAGAGACATGAATGCTACGAACATAATGAAATGATTATGGATAAGATAATTGTTAACAGTGGATGGTGAAAGTAGTAAACAACAATATTGCATATTCATATACGAGTAGATATATTGCTGCTGAATAGAAATCATCGTGTGAAAATATGTATTGTAGCTAATTAATAGAATACAATTGCAGATTTCAAAATCACACATTGCATTGTACAATGCTAGAAAAATAAAAAAATAACTACATAACGCAATAAAACAACGCATGGGATTGAAAATCACTTTACGACACCTTAACTAATTTTCAATAGGACCCGTAAATGTTATTTTTTTTAAAATTGCCTATTTTTCCTATAAAAAAATCATTTAATAATAATTCCCCTAATGAATGAAATTTTAAATTTTGTTTATTCGTGATCTAAACCATTTATTAATAGAAACGGTGTCTAGTAGACCTGGGGCGCGCAAATACAACTTACGAAAGTAATTTTTTTGTGGGATTCCACGGACTGCGCACCACCATGCAAATAAGCTTTAAGCTCACAATTAGATGTGCAGTTTAAAAATTGTTGTGCGAAAGTATTTATCTCCGTTAGGAGGTGTAGTCGGCTGTGAATTTGCAAATTTCGAGACCTAATAACGTGGTCAGACTGCAGATTAGTTAAACTGGCTTAGAAAAATTCATTCAAGCACCCAATGGAAAACCTTGAATTTGCTAGTAGGTTTTTGAATTTTTCGTAGTGTGTCGAACTAACAGTTCAACTAATCTTCATTCTGTCTAGGCTATAAGTTGGATTGGTGAACTGATTAAAAATGTAATGTAAAGTCTAAGATGCAAAATAAACTGTAACCTAACTGAAGTTTTCACTGAAATGATAAACTTGTAAATTTTATTGCTTTAACTAGTTAACTAGAGTTAACTAGTTACTTAGAGTTAGGCTTAATCAAATTCAAATAAAATTTCAATATTTTGGGAATAGGGACTATCAAGTGCACTAAGAAGTATCAAATAATTTTCCAACCATTTTTTTTGTTAAATAAAATACAAATTCGCCAAAAGTACGAGTGCGTTATCCCATCTTAATGACCCAAAAATGCTAAATTTTGTTATTAAATTCACCAGTGGTACATTTTAAACCTTTTTTAGCTATGATATCATATCTATGAATGAACGTATATCCAGGTAGTAACTCATTCTGAATTTCTTTCCACTTCGTATTGCACGTAAATATCACAAAACAGATCAGGCTGACCACAAGTTCCTCTTTAGGTAATTGTTGTAATCTTTAAACGTTGGCTCTGGGTTCCTCTGGGAAATATTTTGCAAGCGAGGGTTTGATTCGGATACAATGCCTAACACAGTAATGTTTTCAAAGGGTCTGACTATTTTCAACACCATCTTGGAGATTTCTATCCAACTTTTCGGTAATAGTATTTTCAATAATAATTATTTTATCAGATGTATAATTATACTGCGAATTATAATTAAAAACACTTAAATCCCGTTATTTTTCGAAACTCAACTATTATCTGAGCGTCAAGATGTAGTGTACCAAATTTATTAACTGTAAATTTAAAAGAGCAAAATTAACAAACTTTAGATGAGTGCGTTTTGTGACTGATGTGAGCCACAAGGGAAAATTATTTTTGAACCAAATCGATAGAAATTTTGCTTTAATAGTATAATAGTGAGTTTGGAATAAACCATTACGTTTGGTAGCTACCAGTATAAACGAGTAAAAGTGAAGTTTTGAACAAAAAATGGTTATATGTATTTTAATTTGTGTTAATTAATTTAATTTCGTCAACTAATAAACGTCGGTCATAAAATAGATGTTATGTCACTTTTGACTAAACATTTCGCTGGGGGAAATTTTAACTCACAAAACGATCGGTTAGATAATGGTTGTTGTAACTACAATTTATCTCTTCATCTAGTCCAGTTGTTCTGCACATTATGAAGGAAAATGAACACCTACATATATGAAAAGTTGTCACGCATAACCCATTTACTTTAAACAGGTTTGCAACATAGAATTTTCCCGTTTTCATGATAAATTCGATATTATCATAATTTAGATACCTTTATAAATGTAAATTGATTCGAAATTTAATACGCGATTTCCAATAAATGTTGATATTGTATAGATCACAAATAGTTTCTGTGGTTTAAACATAATTTGCTACCGAAAGTAAAAACCCTGTGTCATATAAAATTAGATTAATCTAGTAAGAAAATTTGCAATCTTAAATTCTACATAATATTTTCATTTTGAATAATCGATTGCAGGCAAAATTCCAATAATATACGTAATATGAACAAAATAGGATTAGGGTTTAGAGAAAGGTCAAATTTGAATTAGTTTATGATTATTAGTTTTAAGATGCCAAATTAAAAATGTTTACGATATTTCATTCTACTAAAAATAATTTTTTTTTGCAATTGAAATTAGTATCTTGGTTAGTCCTGTTTAGTAGTTTTTGGAAATAAATACTAAGAAAAAATTAGAGGCTTTTGTTAATAATGATGATTAATAGGAATATTATAATTATTTAAACTTAATTCTATAATTAAATTTTGAACACATAAAACTACCAATTGACTTAATTCGTTCTTTAGGATGAAGTTCCTATATAATTGAGGTATAATAGATGATTATCGAAATAAAATATTTAGTTTGTCTATGAGTAGGTTTCAAAGATTATCGTTTTCTTAAACGTACAAATCAATTTTCTCAATATTTTGCCTCTCAACAGCGAACGATTTTTGCATCGAAGGGCTAAGAAACATAAAATCGAGGTAGCAATATATGATTATTAAGATTAGTCTTGAATTTCTGTGTGAGTTTTTGATTTCAATTTTTTCACCATAAATCAGTGGAAATTCTATTCGACATCCAGGAGCTAACAGAATAACAATTGCCAAACAATAGCTATAACTTCAGAAAGATAAATGCAAATGAATTCAATCAATAGCAACAAGAAATAAAATCTGATAATATTGACGCAAATATTGATAAATTGTACGACATTATCTTTTGCGGGTTTGAAAGAATTATTCCACTAACAAAAAAGCAATCAAACAATAATAATAGTGGATTTAAAAAATTTTAAATGTAAGACTTCGAAAAATGAGTAAGATGATTTATTCCTCTTGATGAAGGAAGATTTAAGAAGACCAATTCTGAATTCGATAGTTATTTCAACAGTCAATTTCTTAAATACTTAATTAACGTTGGATCCAACATACTTAGGGCAAAGCTTCAAAGGCAACATTCACAGGTTGCTCGACAACAATGCACCTAGAAGACTACCAATATGTGTGCTCAGTTCTTTCAATCAGTCTACGAACCTAAAGACATTCATGACTACGAAGCAGCTGAACTTAAATTGCAATAACACTGCTACAATTTTTATGCAAATCATCATGGCGATTTAATGAATGCAATGAGTGAAATTGGGAGCGGTTGTGGTCCGGATGCCACTTAATCTGCTCTCAATTTGTACTATGCAGAGGATTATTTCCCAGCAGACGGAAAAAATCGAGTATTACACATATTTTCTAATGAACAGAGGCGATACTTTATGATACAGAGGAATAGCAACTAGATCAACGATACCGAAGTCGTTGCTGGTCTGGACTTCTTTGGCTTTTCGGTGACAATTGATTTTTCTCATACCTGTTCCACAAGGCTTCATATTTATCGATGGAATATCTAATGCCATTTTAACTCATCGATCCTATATTTATGGATGATTTAAAAATCATCAGAACTGTTGCAAATTCATAAGATGTTAAATTATTACAAGACGAGATAAAAAGAATCAGCGAGCGGTGTACATTCAACCAATTACATATCGAAATAACCGGAAAAAATACCAGGGATTAGGGACCAAGGCATACAAATCAAAAGAGTAAATGAGACACAAGATTTGGTCGTTTGGACGTTTGTTTTAAATATGTGCTTTAACAAACACATTGATCTAATTATTACAAAGGCGAATTATACGGTTTTATCAGAAGATGGACCAAAGACTTAACGATCAGCGCAGTTTGTTCATTTTACACTTCAGCTATATCAGATCTCAGCTGGAACATGCATCTCCAGTATGGTGCCCTTTCTATCAATCTCATATTGATAAAATTGAAAGTATTCAGAAATAAGTGTTTATGTTTATAATGGAAGAAGCTGATTGGGACATGATCTTCCTTACCACGTAAACACTACCAGATGTAAAAATTATAAGATCTGGGGAAAACACACTCATCTGTGGTGAACATGAACCAATTAATGAAATAACAAAAATGTTTAATGAAGTACAAGCCTTATATGACTTCTAGATCTAGCGACGACCAAAAGAAACTTGAAGAAACACTTTAATTTTTTTTTTGTTTTAATTTAATGTTTTTATTTCAAATTGAATTATGACATTACACTGGATGTTGTATTTTTGTACTTTTTCTTTTTGGAATCATATGTACTCGATTTCTTTCAATAAATAAATAAATTTCGAGGTGGCTAATCATGTATTTATTATTCTTAAACTATGTCACAAAACTACTTGCCATATTAAGCATGTATTAAGCATTAACTACTGGTCATACTAAGCAAACTAATTAAAAACAATATGTGAGTCATATTATCATAAGAAATTTCAAGCATGCGAGTGTTAGAATTTATTTGTTAAAAATACCTGATCAGATGCTCAATTGTTAAACTTTTTGTCAAAGGTAGTAATGCGCTTCACTTTTCTCAAAAATTTTAGAAGATTTTAAAATTTCGCATACTAAATTTTTGCAAGAACAGAATTAGATCAGTAAAATTCAATTTGGATTTCTCCTGGTGTAAACATGAAAAACGCCTTCTTAAACTTTCTTTCACCTGCATGTATCAGATAATACAAGCATTTAAGAATTATCAATTAGTTCTTAGTGTCGGTAAGTAAGGTTTATGGAACGCAGTCGTGTCAACACCGCTCGATCGAGTAACAGGATCTTGGTTAATAAAAGCTCGTGCGCACATGGTCCTTTTTGTATTCACATTAAACTAAAAACACCAGCAACAATTATGTGGGAAGCTTTACGTGAATTTAATGACAAATCCACATTATCAAATAAAATTTGGTTAATAAGACGTTTGTGCAAAGTAACGGTTGAGGAAGACGGTTATCTAGAAAGTCGTTTGATCTCATGGACGAATTGTTAGATCAATGTGTATAATACAAGGCAAACAATAAAGCTGCTAATTTGCTTGTAATCGATATTGAAATCGGTATGTTATTTGTATATAAAGATGGGTCACTTCAAAGCGGATTGCAAGAAGTACAATGAGATGATAAAATGTTGTTCAATCAAATTGACGAATTGCAATGAAATTCAGTACCATTAGCTGAGGAAATTGATGGAAATGGAACGATTACATTCATGACTAATACAAATCAAATTCAGCTAGAAGACTGGTATAATGAAGTAAGTACGCCCGAAGAGGTGCATCGTCGAATTTGTTAAAAATGCATGCAAAGTAGGTTTAAAGGGGAAGTGGTACTCACTGTAAACTCTGAAATACAGGTCAAAAAAAAAAACAACAAGTATTCAGCGTATTGGATTTAAACACAAACATATGTATTCATAAATCGCATATGGTTCTTGGCCATTGGATTTAATAGACATTAGATAATTAAGTGAATTGGGAATAAATGTGAAAATCAAAAATTATCAACTTAAAGATGAATGTGAAATTTGCTTTCTGATCAACTCAAAACGTCATTCATTTCATCAACAGACATTCGTATATTTATTTGGTTTGACAGAAGTCAGTTGTGACTGATAAAATAATTGAATTCGAGCACGGAATAAAACGAAATAAACGGGAAAAATTCAGCTTGCAGTAACACTCACACTCTACAAAATGGGATAGCTGAGCGTAACAATTGAACGTTAGTAGAGATGATTATGTGCATGCTAGGATCCGGTTTAGATAAGAAATTCTTGGAACAGGCTTCGAACTTTGGTTTTTAGGCATATAACAAAAGACCAACGTAGGAAATTAGACGGTACAGCCGAAAAATTGGTATTCTTTGGGAGGGATTTAAGACAAAAGGGTTCCACCTCCTAGTGGTCACACTAAAGAAGGGTTAAATTAGTCGTGACATGATTTTTTTTAAAGAAAATAAAAGTGTGATAAATAACTGTAAGATAACTGTAGAACAATAAATCAATCAACAATTTGCAACTAATAAACCGATAAGTAATCGTCGGTAAAAACGGTGGGATGTCTTAGGCACAGCATGAAAATCGCTGGCGGGTAGCTCGGACGCAATAGATTTGAGAATACCAGAAAAAACCGCAAACGATCTAATATAGGGAAATAATGAGCAATTTTGGTTCAACAAACAGCAAACGAAAGAATACAAATGGCTTCAGATTCCGTGAACAGAGCTATGACAAGTACCAATATGGTCAACGAAATATAAATGATAATCGCAATCATCAATATTGATACAATAAACACCATACTAGAAGGAATCCAAGATACAATCATAAGGACAAAAGTTGGAGTGACAAGCAACAAAAGTACAAAGCATAATATAAAGTCTTATGGTAAAGAAGCGCTTCTGTTCATATTAGAAGTGCCGAAACTTGATGATGAAAAATCAACAGCAATAATGCTCGTACCATTCAACACTTTAATAAAGGTATAACCCTAACACCAGTTATTCACAAACTCCAACTACAAAAAATTCGTGCAGAAATAGTCAGAAATTTAAGAATTCGAGGATGAATGCATTAAACCTTTAGAAATGGGAATGAAGGGTTTATGCAACGTTGCGTTGAAAACAGAATCGATAATACATTTCATCACGGAAGACAAAATTTTAATAGACAACGCGAAAAACGAAACATTGACATCAGATTGTGGCCATTATAATCGCACACTAAATAGGTTAAACAGGTTACTTCGTAATCACATTTTCGAATTGCACCGTAACGTCGAGGAACAAGAAACTGCCAGTCTTTGAAATAAAAAATGAACAGAAAATTCAAAGTGCTTTATATAACCTCCAAATAACTCGTCAACTGGTTAAAGCCGTTAACATTAACCTTATAGAACAACAAAACTCCCAGAACAGAAAATAACTAGCGCACTTAACTAAAACAGACGGATCATCAATATTGGATATGGTTCTTATCAGGTGGAACATCGGTATTATCAATCAGCATTATAATTTTATGCATCTACATTTATATCAGCACACGTCAACTCATTACTAGAATAGAAGTGAACGATTGTAAACAATCCAAATGCAACAACTTCCCATGAAATTACTCAATCAAGCTATTCTAATTTGCTGATGATAGCTAAGGACGGGGATTCCCTTTTTCCACCTCCGAGAGGATTAATGCTTCCATCAACGAGTAAATATGTTGAATCGACTCATCGAATCAACAATCCATTCCCGCGCATATAAAATAACATGTAACCGTTGAATAGGAATTAAGAAGAATCAACTTTTTTAAACAATAAAAATTCATTGTTGCAACAGAAATAGAACACTTAAAGATAAGAACATAGTTTTTAGAAATTATACTTTGGATATATTCAATGAATGAATAAATTGCATCAAGAAAAGTACATTTGAAACAAATTACATGAATTAAATATGACTGTTGTGATAGTATCAACAACACCAATAACTAAAGAAATTTATCGAAGTGTAATAGAGTCACTGTTGTATATGTTTACAAATACCAGAACGGATATAGCTCGACCGACTTCAATTTTAGCAGGACGAAAAAAGTATGATTTTGAAATAAAACGATTGTTCGGATATGTAAGTGGTACGAAACACTTGAATGACGGAAACATTGATCGGGTCGGGGATAGCAAGAACAGGTAATGAAATTCCAGTTATTATTTTATTTTTAAACGGACCCTAATATGATGAACCAGCAAAAAGAAGTCGTTTTACGTTATCAATTAGGTTACGTTATCGTTACATTATGTATTTAAATGCGGTTTAAAAAAAGTTTATAACTTTTTACTTTAATTGAAAATAACTTGACTTGTTATTATGTTTAGTACTAATCCTAGCAAGAAAACGTAGCAATTGTCTGAAGAATTTTATAGGTTTGTCAATTGCGTCATCAGTCAGAGAGATTTTTACGATTCCGCTGCTAATAATTGACTTTGCCCACACGTTATTATTTAATTTTAGTACATGTACTAAAACATTAGACATTTACTATTATTTAAAACCGATACATATTTAGTCCGATAGATCAGTTTTCTACTAAGTCAGCAAATAGTAAAATAAATATTATAAAATTTAGAACAAACTAATTTCCTTTGCTCAAATTTTACACACAGTCAATTATTTTTTTATTTTCCAAAGCGAACAAATAGTTAAGCTGATTTATTTCATGGCTCATTGAACCATAAAATGTTATAATGTACAATCGAATAGAAACAGACGGAAAATACGTTGTGTGAACTAAACCGTGTATAAATGTTAAACTATGTGCTATACGTTACGGTATTGATTCGTTCCTGCTCCATGAATCGCACGTTACAAAAACCAACAAACCTAACGAAAATGAATAATACTTTGTGGATGCTCATTACTGCGCCTTACAAAAATGTACACATATTAGATCATCCGCCTGATGATATATATATATATATATATATATATATATATATATATATATATATATATATATATATATATATACATATATATATATATATATATATATATATATATATATATATATATATATATATATATATATATATATATATATATATATATAACCAAAATATATTCTAAAATAATATTTAAATTATCAATTTGATTGATTTATATTATGAATAATTTTAATTCTGGTTGGATGAATTTTTGGTATTATTTCAATATATAAAATGTTAAAATTTAAAAACATTAAATCGATCGATAGAAAGAAGACATGCACAAAAGGTACAGACGAACAAAAAATTGGTAGCGAAAACGAACAAAAAAGCTTTTGAAATCTTGTAACCTAATATCGTCGTATTGTATCGCTATCATTTGATACGCTATATAGCCAGCACAGTGAAAATGTCTTGTTTCTAATGAAATTCTATATATTTGTGTTTTATACCCTTGGAGGATATTTGGTACAAGGTCCGAATACATAAATTTGGTTTCACAGGAGGCAGGTTTATATCTTTTTACTTTACCTTTTGTATATCGTTTTATATTTTTTACGTTCCTACGTTTTTTACTTAAATTGGTAGTTGTTGAAGTATAAAGTAAACCACGCTCCATTAAAACTTCCTCCTAGCTATCATTATAATGGGAATTTTGTTTTTTTGGCGCTAAATTTTTATGGCATCCATTTTCTGATCCATAAAAATTGTTTATATGGTACACAAAACTGTATAACGCCCATTTCGAAGTAAATCGTATACGTGTGTATGTGTAAACCCACAGCAAACCTATAAGTAATGGCTTCACATCATAATACCTTTTACATAGCACTATAGCTAAAAAAAATTTAGTTTTTTGATCATCATCCAAACTAAAATAAAAAGTTTTCTATTCATGTTTCTGCTTTTATATTTTAGTCTGTCTACCTTTTTCGAGTTCGTTCGTTTTCTCGTGTACATACAAAATATTATAAAAATTGAGTGAAATAATGAAAGCTGAATTGAATTTGTAAACTAAAAACAGAAAACTTCAAACTAGGTAAATGGTGAAATGAACACAAAACTTTTGTATGCATTTTCTGTTTATGGGGTTCAACTTCATTTTAAAATATGTAAACACCACATGCGAACGCAGCGGTACCTAAATGGGATGCGTATATGTAATTGCATACATATGTGCAATCACCCCATCGGGGGAATTTGACTCATTAAAATCTATGATGTGTGTGTCTGTGATTCACACTTGAGATATTTCGACATCCTCTGTAATTATCATTGTTATTTTTTGTGTAGTATAGCGTTGTAATCGACAATAAAATTTCCGGTTCATTAACACCATTCATTCCACTTCAATTCTCATTTCATTCTTTAAAAAACATAATTGAACGATACCGAGACTACAATTTATCATCTTCTGATTGCATTTTACTGTACACAAATTAAAACGAAAAACTGAACACGTTAGATCTGATTTACGGATCTTGGTTAGTATAAATCTATATCGAACTTAAAGTTGTATAAAGCTTCAAAATACTTGTTTATGGACAGTTTGTTATTTTTCTTTTATATTTAGACACTGACATTTCGTACAAAAAATTTTTTTTTTGTTTTCTTCTTTTTGTTTCGTTTGAGTGACATGACATTTTTCTAATTTCAAATGAGAAATTGGTTTGGTTTAGTAAAAGGAAAAAAAATTAATGTCAAGAAATGTGTCAAAATGTTCGAAACATTTTTGAACAGAAGTTTTTTAAATTAAAAATAAATGAGTTTATGAAAGAAAATGGTAGATTATTTTGTGTTTGTGACATTTTAACGCAGGGCAACAAAAATTTTTTACTTGGCCATGTAGAACTAGAACGATTGTAAAATGTTAAAAATTATATTTCCAGTACCAGTCTGCAAACCTAACTTATAATGTGGACAGAGTGTAGATTAGTGGCTGTGTGTAGCTAAGGGGCAATAAAAAATAATCACCATTTCATCAATGAAATTGCAATTTCAAAAGGTAATTACTTAAGTTTGTACTAAAAAGTACTAAAATTATTTTCGTTTCGTAATGTCGTTTGTACGTGTTTGATGTATAAAATATAAAATTTGTGAATAGATTTCTATTCTAGTACGCCTTGCCAAAATATTTGGTTATTTATATTGCTCATTTAAATATTAAGTTTATTTAGAAAATTTAAACTAAAATTTAGATTTCAAAATTGGCTATTAAATTTAAATATTTTTTGCAAATAATAAAATATAGGTTCATTTCATTAAAGAGTGGCCACATACATTTAATAAATCGTTTAGAAATAAGAACAAAACAACTATCATCAAACCGTGTTAATTGTGATGATAATCTTTCGAGAAAGTGATAGGTAATAATGGAATTAGATTCCAAAATTTTTCATAGTGTATCCAACTGAATTAATTTTGTATGCTAAATCGAATTTTCCTAAATCGGTTTACCAATCCGAAATGTTGAGGCTATTGCGCCGTTAATCTTTTACTTAGTAATGGTACAAGTAAAATCGAGAGAGATGTGATAACTCAACACTACAAGTTTGAAGATCGAGTCGAGTTTACTGCAATATAATTCGGTATATAGTGGAAAAATAACCTGGATTGAACCTTCAACACATACAAGGTGATGATTTTTTATTATCATAATTATGATTAATTAACGTGAGAATGATATTTCTATTTTTTACGTTAGGAATGGGCAAGTATTTCCTAATAGTGACACCTTGGGTAGAATTATAGAAAGTGATTGTTAAAATTTTTAGTTTACACTAACCACTTTCGGTTTCCTGTTAATTAAGTTCTCTTCAAATTCGCATACAAATATTAACTGAACTAACGAATATTTGTTTTAAAATTGAAGTGGAGTGCTAAATTGAAGTGGAGTGATACTCTTGTAAATGGACTTTTCAGCATTTGCTTGGCAAATATTGACCTTGACTAGATAAGTACATAGAAGCAGGCTAAAGCTTTGGTACTTGAATAGGTACACTCATCAAACGACAATTTTAACTCTGTAGGAGCGCAGAACCAACTAGCCCATGTTTCAGGTCGATGTGGATGGAAGCAACTTGCAGTTGATGTCCTGTAACTATGTGACAACAATTGTAGTATTAGTTGATAGGCCTTTAATGACATTCGATTTATTGCTAATTAGGTTTTTGTTGTTGATCAGCTCAGAGCAAGGATGATAGAAACTGACGAAGTATTGCTTTACTCAACACAACCGAGAAAAACTTATGGCTATGCTGTGTTTTCTCGTTTTTAGATAGAAAAATTCTGCGACTATCAAACATTTATTTTGATACAAACACGATGATGAACACTCATCGTCAATCACTGTTCTGCAGTCTGGACAGTCTTACAAAAATACAGTGAGTGTTCTTGAAATTCGGACACCAACTATATTGAATTTAAACTCGAAAGAAGAATGTAATTCACTACAATAAAACAAAATTAATTCAACAAATAAATAATACAATTTGGGACAATTGTCACTCTAATTAAAATTTGATTATTTTTTTTTTGTCTCATAATCATTTAATATTCGGACAATATACTAACTTTTGAGTAGAATGTACTTGCAAACAGCACTACAACATTTTTTTGTTTCGCACTCTTAACCGTAAGGCCCGTTGCACACTTGCTATGTTTTGAGATCACAGCTTCTCGGGTTATTTTACAAAGCTGAAATAAGTAAAACCGAATTTCTGGACCTTAGCTCAAGCTATCCGTACGTTCTGATTTATTTAAATGCTATATTGAAACTGATGGGATAGAAAAAAAAGCTCACATCGCTCATTTTGGGAGCGATATGAGCTAATTATTTATCTCCACGATGAGAATAAAATATCTAAAAATATTGCTTTACAGATTGGGTTTATCCTGATATTTATCTACAATGTCTCGCTTATTCGAGTTTTGGAAACCAAAACGGGAACCTGTAAAATGAAAACTTAGCTCACATCAGTCAAAAAACATAGCTCAAGTGTGTGCTTCTAATCTATGCTTGATTAATTTGTTTTAGTTGAGTTAATGTAACGCCGTGAATTGTGTATTTAACATTTGTACTACCAAGAATGGGGCGAACAAAAACTATTTTTGATCAAAGGCAGCTAGTAATTTTTCACTATGAAAATAATAAATCCATTCGGGAAATTGGTAAGCTTCTAAATATAAGTAAAGCACCGTATATGATATCGTAAAACGGCATACAAGATATAATTGATTCAGTTCCCCAAAAAGGGCGACCTAGATTTATAAATCACAATGAGGAACGCTGGATAATTGGCCAAGTACGAGAAAATCCCAAAATAAGTGCCCCTAAACTAGGTTTAGTAGTATCCGCAAAGTTATAATAAAAAATGGATATCACGGACGAACACCACGGAAAAAACCGTATATAAGTGAAATCAACAGAAAAAAGCGAATGAATTTCTGTAACGAATATAAAAGGAATATAAGGATGACGTAGATGAAAGTAAATACAGCATCTTCAGCTGTGATGGAAAAGGTATGGAGGAGGAGGTAGAAGAAGAAAACTTAATAACGAATTAAATATTAAAAATTTAAAATCTGTTGTGAAGACCGGTGGTGGATGGGGTCTGAAGTTGTGTAGCTGCAAGTGGTGTTGAAAAGCTTAAGTTTATTGATGGTGTGATGGACCACAATGTTTATCTTGGTATTTTACGTCGAAACTTAAAGCAAAGTGCAGACAAATTAGGAATTTCGGATACATTTTGTTATTAACAAGATAACGATCCTAAACATAAGGCTTATGCTGAGTTTTGGAGAGTCCACCACAATCGCCGGATATCAGTTCCATTGAAAATCTTTGGGAAAAACTCGACCGTAGAGTGCGGCAACACAAAATCCGTAAGAATGGGGAAAAATTGAGTCTACCTTTACCAAAAAATTGGTGGATTCAATTCCTCGAAGACTGGAGGCCATTTTGAGGCAAAAAGGTTGTCCAACCAAATATTAATGTTTAATGAATATGAAGTTAGATATGAGTACACAAATTTGTATGTGTCCGAATATTAGTTTATTTATTTATTTATTTATTTAGAACAAAACAAAATTGTATGTGTCCGAATATTAGTTGCTCTTAAATTGAACTGAATTTTTTAATTTTTAATATTTATTGAATTTAAAAACGGAATTAATTAACTTTTTATTGAATTCTGTTAGTTTTTATAATAATAAATCGAATTTTACAAAAAACTGATCAAAATATTAATTGCATAATCTTTTATTTATAATTTAATTTCATTATAGTTGGTGTCCGAATTTCAAAAACCTCACTGTACCTCAATTAACCTCATTCAGAGATTTTATAGAATTGCACCTAGGTATAAGGCCATTTTGAAAGTTTGTGAAAGCGATGAGTTAAACAATTACAAAATAGTAAGGCAAGCTATTATTTTAATTGCGTTGCTTCTTGAAATTATAATGTAAATCAATTTGGAAGTACTTAACGACATTAACAACATTAATAAAATTGAAATTAGAAAATTTCATAAAAGGCCCCCATATTTTTTCATCGCTAGCTGAGTTTTGTTAAATTATACCCAAATTGAGATGAGATTTGGGGTGCTTTCCGGTCCCACAACAGTTGTCCATTTGTTGAGTTAAATCACGGCTAACATAAAGAAAATTTTGAACTCTGAAATATTAATACAAAGTATAACGTGCAGCAAAAAGTCTCACTCAAGTTGCTTTCAAGCATTGTCAATAAATGCTTTATTGGTGAAGCCATATCTCAGACGATCCCCTTGTAACGACTTTGGGTATTATTTTATCGGTATAACAGAATTTCGTTATTTTTGTCTGGTTGGTTCCTTTGTAATAAAACGAATAAAGTACTGGTTCATCATTCCAATCTACCAAAGACATGTTTGATAAAATAGTGGTAGGCTTAACTAGTATTCCTAATGGCTTCGCCTTAACAAATATTTACAAAACTCAAACCAAAACTGGAACCTCTAAGAAATTCAACGTTTTATCACGTGACGAGACAGAAGAAGAATCGACATAAATTATAATATGTACAGCGCTCTTAATATTTTTAGGTAAATTAATATAAATGTACGGCCCAATAAATGTTAATGATTTTCTGCCAAATTCCGTTTAATATGAGGGCACTTCAACTGACTAGAATTTCTGGTTGAATGGCCATGACCTGTGCAAACACTTATACATGTAGATCGACATATTCATCTTAAAAATTGTTTTTATTGTGAGAATGCCTATAGCAACAGTTCGATAGAGCTCCACACTAGGAAACAAGTGAGGCAGTTTACATATTGCTTTTCAGCACCTATTTTGTAAAATCTGCAATTTAATAAGTTTCTCTTTAACGGCTGAACCAAAAGGTAGAAGAAGCGTTTGAGAATCGGGTATGAATAAATGAGAAATAAATATTTGTAACCATGTGCTGGAACAAAATCAGCCAATTTTCTCATCAAGCTTATAAATAGCCAAACTTTAATGCAAATAGAACTAGTGTGGTCATCCCATGTCATATTCTTGTCGAATATTATTTTCCAAAGTATTTGAACTTGTCCACTCGCTCTATGGTGCAATTGGAGTAAAAAATTATATATTTCGTTTTGCTATAATTTACTGGTATTTTGTTAAATGAAGAAAATCCAAAATTAAAATATTATCATCTCTCATATGTGACATTGCTACCTGACAATCTCTGGATTCATAGAAGGGTCGTATGGTCAGCAAACATTCTAATATGATCCGTGAGCGGTAAATTGGCCATATCATTTATGTAGATTAAAAATAATAAAGTCAAGGACACTTCCTTGAGCAACACGACAGTTTACACCTAAAGTGGAGTTTTTTACACCATATAAAATCTCAAACATTTGTAATTTCTGAGAAAGTAAACTGTGATCTATACTATCAAAAGCTTTACGAAGATCAAGAAATAAGCCAGATATATAGTTTTGCCTGTCAAAATTACGATAGATCAAATGTCTGTTAGGGCCAAATCTGTACCAGAACCTTGTTGAAATCCATACTGACGAGAATATAAAAAAATAGATTTATTTAGAAAATCGATCATCCGGTCATTATTAACTAGTTTGGAATTTACAGACTTAAAGATTGGTGTCATTTTAGCAATTTTAAGACAATCGGGGTAAACATCGCTTCCAAAACTACAATAAATAGATCAGCTAGTAATTATGAAAAAATGGCAAATAATTCTTCAGAACCACATTACGAATGTTATCATAACCACACCACCCTTTGTATTACTGAGGGTTGGAATTAAATACGATATTTCTGAGCCTGGGCCAAACTGTGATTAAATATATTAACAATCGCAATAAGATCATGGTACTCAACACCATTGCAAATAACGGAGTGGATCATATTTAGAGTTGTTTTCCATGAAATGATTTAACTGTTTCCAGATTTCTTTTTGGCTCAAATTATTAAATAAATTGTCAAAATAACGCTTCTTTGCAAAATATTTTCCGTTTTTGATCTTGCTGTTTAGCAAATTTAATTTATGTTTTAGTTCTAAATTAGTACTGTTCCTTTTAAAATGCTTCAATGTACGGTTTTTAAGTTTAATTTAATCCCAGACACTGGCATTTTAAATTTTTACATTTACTTCCTTCAATACGGAAAACTGAAGAACAAGTTTATTATACACATCAAAAATCCGTTCTATAGTACTCAGGATTCCTGATGTCAAATATGGTAAACATTAAAAAATATTCAAAGGACTGATTAACCTTTATTCAAAGGACTGATTAACGTATCTTTTCGTTAATGCCCGAGTACAATATTAAGTGTTGTAGCGAAATTTTGAGAGTACAAAACTATGATGACTTATGTCGGCTTCAATGGTAAAACTCCGAACTTGCTCAATATTATGAAAACTACTAACAGAGTGGTCTAAATATTACGGCTCAGTAAAGAGTAGGGTAAAGAAAGTATTTGTTACAATCATACAAGAAGAGAGCACAGTTGCGTTATATTCTGAGATTATGTTAAAATTTTTATTAACATGTACGAGTATGTTAATGTCACCAACTAAAATAAAATCGTGTTCTACATAGTTTCGGAGAAGATGCTCTACAAAATCAAGAAACGATGCAGGTTCAGAATTAGGTGGCCTATATATTCTGCATACGTTCGTTAAATTAAACTGCAAAAGTTGAATGCATATGTATTGGAATGTACAAGAATCGTCATCCATAATTTTCAAATATTGATTTGAAGTATATTTAGATTAACAGAATTTGAACGTGATACATCAATATTCGTCGAATAATCATTTACACTTTTCAAGTAAAGATTATGGCACTTAAATTTTAATGATTTAAAGCTCATAACCACAATAATCAATATTTAAACTTATAACCATAAGAAAAATAATAACAAGAGATATAAAAAAAAGAAAATAATGATAAAAAAACATAGAATATTACCAGAAGATTCAAAATAATAAAACCATTACACAAATAATTATTAAAAAATGCATCTTAATGGCATAATGAAATAATATAATGATAATTACTGTAAAATAATTTACTGCACAAAAAAAAATTGCATTATATATCAATATTCGGTGGAAAATACTCATACATAAAATATGGTAGTGTGTTATGTACTTTAAAATGTGCTGAATTCTTATTAAGCGGTGACAGCTAAAAATAAACAAAAACTGTATAATATGATTAAAATTGACCACAATCAGGGATAAAAATAAGTAATAAAAACAAAATAATATTTAAATAGCGCTGAATTGAATATAAATTGTCAATTATTAGGTGAACAAATTAAAACTTAACAATGAAGTGTCAAAAATGTTGGTAAACAATTTTTTAGAAATAAAAATTGAAATAAAATTAATGCTTAGGACAATAAAACTAAATAAAAAATTCAATATTAAGTAGATATTTACTATATGTACTTATGGTGAAGTTAGATGACATCCTGTGATATGACTTTGTTTGGAGATGTGAATTTATGTCCTTATGTAAGAAGCAATTGTGAAGAAAATCCAATTTAATTTTCGTAGCTGATTGTTAGAATATCTGCTGCTGCAACGAATGAGTCGTGGACTTTATATAGACGGCTGATGTCGTTGAATGTATGAATATGGTACACTTTCGAGTGTGTTTTTCGTAAGTAAATATTATTTCCCTTACACTATACAAACTGGTACTTATGGTTAATTTTAATCTCTTTAGCTGCATTGTAAAATCTTAATTGAAACCTATTGAGATCCAGATTTTGTGATTAGGAGACACCATTGAAAACTCGCACCAAATTGATGTAAGTGAACCCATTTCCTCTTCCGAAATGTGTTTAATATAGTAGTTTTTAGATCGGTGGTATTTAGTTTAACAATGTATAAGTGTTTGAGTTGGGAGGCTGATTCATTGCTATGAAACCGTTGGCTTAAGAATTATATTCGAAATATGTCACTCTTTATTGGAATTCCACATACCACAATGTTCCAATCAAATAGTTCCATTTGAATCTTGAGAACTAATGTCCAGTTGAGCTTCAATTGTATTAAGTTGATTTTCTAGAAATTCCACTTTATTTTCGAGAATAGATTTTTCGGGTATAACTGATGAAATCCTTGGTTAACTTCTCAATTGTAATTTTCATCTCATCCAGTATTTTGCAGCAGAAACTTATTGATGCTTCAAGCGTGTCTATCTGGTTTTCATCGCTTGAAGGATAATAACCACATCGCTTAAAGCTGGAGTATCGTTGTTAAACAAATTTGGATTGTGCGGTCGCAAAAACATTAGGAGTGAAAGCAACAACTTCATTTATGTGGGTTAATGGATAGAAATTGGTTGAAAATGAACGAAGTGGGATTAGAAAATGTAAAATTACGAACGAACATCGTAAATTTATGGAGGAATGCGTTGAACAAAATACAAGAATAACTTTAAAGCAAATGAAACAGAAACTCCGTGGAATGTGTGCGTAAGAATTTAAATGGTATGCTTTTTACACTCATGAATGTTCGAAATGCGAATTTTGAAATTAATAAAAGAAATAAACGTCAATATGTTGAACAACTGAAAAAAATATTCTGAAAATCGACTAATCATATATATGGATAAAACGAACTGTAATTTTTTCATATCACCTGAAGCTGTTGTAGACATATTGCAGCAGGCTGTCGTGGCGCCAATGTTCGTATGATAGGGTGCATTACATAGGTAATATTGGGCTTATTCATCACAAACTAAGAAGATTAGCATTGGTTTTATCCCACAAACGAATGAGTTCATACGTAATTGTCTACGCAGTGCTCTAACCAAATATCAAACATCAGTCGTAATGGTAATTGCTAATACTCACTGTCATACGTCTATTGAAGAAGATTTTCTTGAAAGTGAATTTATCAATCATCGGTTATTAAGATTAGGCCCGTACAGTCCAATGTTAAACCGCATGGAACTTGCTTCTATTAAACGAGATTTAGCAAATGGCACAGATTTTAGCAGAAGAAAATAGATTTGACCCAAACCGAATTTCGCCTACAAAGGCTTCAAAATATTATACAACGGAATATGTGGCATATATTTAAAAATCATACCAGATGTTTTGATCATAAATATTTTTGTACATTGAGTTTTTTATTTTTTAAATTTGAAAATGATTATTTCCACTTTGAAAATGATTGTTTCCAATCCGTTTCATTATCTCACTAACTGAGACTATAATCGAAGAACGGTGCAACCCTGAAAATTAATTTAAATTTCATTTCTTTTTGCTACTTAGTAATCCTTCTGGGACCATGTTTGGACAGCACGATTTACTAAAGGAAGGAATTACTTTGCGTATATTTAGTATTGTTTTATTCAGGCTCTACAATTAATTAAAGTTTTCAGGGAAACTTAGCACGATAGACGAAAACATCTAATTCGAAACATCCTATTATTGATTTAAACATAAGATTCTTCTACCCGGAAGATAATCCTGCTAACTGTATAGGATAAGAAACATCGTTGGGATTCTCAAAATACCCGAATACAGGCAATATCGATTAAACCGTCATCTAACATCCGAATTTGAATAACCTTTTTATCTTAAAATGAGATGAAAAACTATAGAGGGTAGCACAGTCAGAATAATAGAGTTAGGCTTTATCTAACTTACAGATATGTAACTCTGGATGAGAGAAAATCATTAAAAATCATGTCCTTCCTGAATAAAAGTATTTGTAAATAGGCTACTAGTCCGGGGATTCCGATATAGAGACAATTTTCAATCATAATTTGTAAAATGCTTGTAAAAAGCTATTGTTATTGCAGCAGATAGAACCTTCATTCAACTAGCTCCGGTGTGATTGATGATCTATAATGTTCACGCTTTGTATCAAGTGAGAAAAAGTTAAAAATACTCTAAGAAAGGTATAAAGAGCCGATTACTCTCAATAAAATTTAGTTACTTAAATACCGCAATTTCTGATATGAACGATTTTGCTGTTTGGCAGGCACAAAATAGTTAGATAGATACGGATATAGAAATACAAAAATATAAAATGGTGTTAGACATTTTTGCATTACCAGTATATAAAACCTTTAATCACATGTTCTCCGATAGTCTGTTAACCATTTTCTTTAGGTAAATCAACATCCGTATTTTCGTTAATTCCTTTTTTGATTTAGTTAATCTGAATTTTAATTATTGTTTGTTTAATTTAAGCAACAAAATATCACACAAATCACTTGATTTAACAATTTATACAAACATTACTTGATTTTGACAGAACGACTTCTGTCATGGTTTTAGTCACGAGTAACTATAATTCATGGCGGAGTGTCGTTGTTAATCAAAATGGTTGTGCGTATGCTAGTTGAAATGACTACCTAAAACGTCTGCTAACATATTATACAAGAAGATTTCAGTATAGACCTGAAATTTGTGCCGTATTGTAGATTAGAATGTAGATCAAAATTTAGTACTAAAACCTAAAATAAATAATTTTTGTAGATGCGTCTAGTATAGGATGCATCCCTTAAAAGTAGGATAACCCGAAGAAATAAAAGGTAAATGATAACGGGTTGTTTTTCTAAAGAAACAAATCGAAAATACATATATCGGTCGTGTATTTGGGCGTATTTTTTTTTGTATGCATCGTTTTTCAGATTTGTCGGCGGAAATCAATGCATTAGAACAAATACTAAAATTAAAATCGAATCGACGCATTGAACGAACTGAACTTTCATGCTTGAAAGATTTATTCTACGAAAATATTTTGAGCTAAATTAATAAGCTAAATTCATCTTGTAGCGCTGTAAATTGGCATAAATGTGATTGGAATGGTAAAAGTCAGGTTGACGTTTTGCAACACTCAATAAAAGGATTTTCATTTCACGGTTTATAACTGTATGGAGTTTTCTCTGAAATAGATAAATTCGCATAGATTAATTTATTGTAAACGTTCCGGGTTGTGACATAAACATTCGTCGAGATCGTCGATAGAAAGTATTAATTTGTATTTTGCTTTGGTTCCGTAGCTGCCTTTTTCATCCCGTCGAGGCTGTTTCAGTCAGCCATTAAAATAAATATGCGGTTGAAATCTTTATTGGATACAATTTTCTTTTCGATTTGCGTTGTATATTATTTGATAAAAAAATATCTAATAATTAAATTTTTTGTACATAAACATGTACATTTTTGACATTACGTACCAACGTACCCGTATGCATCACTATTTGTTTATTCATATTAACACTTAAACATGACAAGCCTATAGCCGGAAGTATTTAAAAACTATAAATTTGAAATAAATATTTATGGTGCATTTGTAAATCCTGCCCATGTTAAGGTTAACGTAATGGCATTTATTTTGAAAGACGTTTAATTAAATTTTTAAGCTAAAATTTTGTTAAACTGTTTACCGTGGCGTATGACTATATTTTGTAAACCACTTGGATAATCTGTTCTTTTATAATTTTTCCGTGCGTACTAAATAAATATATTCTCAAAATATACAAATGAATCTATCTATCGTTAATATCACTTACCACTTTGTACGTATATGTAGCAGTTTTAATAAAACTTGTTAAAATAGGATTGAAATTGTTTTCGACCAAACTTCATATAAATACAAGTAACCACATCATTTTCGAAATATTTGCTAGCGTCATCAAGCGGTCAATACATTAAGGCCCGTATTTATAGTCGTGACTATTGCTATAAGTATAACTTCCATTTTTGGAAATCGTTTGATTGTGTGAATGTTTATGAAATTTTCTTCCTTTATTCCATAAAAATCACTATATTAATTGAGTTTTATCCATAAAAACCAAATTTCACCCTTTATAAAATCGTGTAGTGAGATTTTTTAATACGAAATAGGTTACTATAACATGACTTATAGTTGTAGTAATGACTATAAATACGATCCTAAGAATTGTACACCACTAAATAGTGTATAGCTGTATGTATTGTAATGGGAAATAAATAAATCGAGGGCAGTTTTGAATTTAGCTGTGCTTGTTTATAAATTTCTCATAGCAAAACATAATTATTATTCATCATAGTGGGCCTATTTATCAGTAGTAACTAAATTCGAGTTAAATTTTTTTTAAATATTAACATAATCGAATTCAAGTTAAAAATTTTATTGCGGAAACAGCCAACTATGGTGAATAATTTATTTTTGCTACGGTAAATTCATAAACAAACAAAACTAAATATAAAGCCAACCTCGATTATTTTATTTCTTTATGCTATACAGCTTATGTGACACATTCACAATAATTAAACACCCCGAATTCGCTACTTGAGTCATTTTTCGTTCCAAGTGACATCTGCTATTTGCATGAAAAATAGTCCGTTGCTAAGCTTGAGGCAAAAGAAACAATAAAAACTCTCATTTTGAAACGTCTGAACAGTTGAAGTGATTAAAAAAAACATAAAATCCTCTGTTGGGAGGAAACGTCAAACGACACGACTATCGCAATCGGGATGTAAATTATGTATCTGTACTAAATTTAATTTCGTACTCTTTTAGTTTTGGTGTTGACTGTTTGGTTTCGTCTTTTAGTACTTGTACTAAACCATATAAATTACTAGGCAATATTTTAAGCAGTACTTAATATTTTGTATACAACATGTTTGCAATTTTAAGAGAACTTAATAGATATCTTTGAACTTAATTGAAATACTAATTTTAGAAGGTAATTTCCAGAAGAAAAAACTATTTTTGATCGATTAGCTACCATTTTATAATTCGTGTAATAAATCAAACACGTAACTAATCAGTCAATGTCATACATAAAGCGTCTTAATTGGATATAATACGAAAAAATAAAATTCTGATAAAATTAACATTAAGGTTCCAACTCCCATTATTCATGACATTAATTTTTATTCCATTATCGATCGCCTACAATATACGAATTATTATGAGACTCATGCCAAATTGTGTATAATTTTTTCGTTTTAACAACTTGGGAACAGATGCCAAATTATGGGTCGATTCTTCTATTGATTAGTCTGCTATACACTTGCCAATAATGTGCTGTGCCATTTACATAATTTCTTGTATGCATATATTTATAAGGCTTCTTTCGTATTAAATACTACAACTATTTTAAAGTGTTTAAGTGTTTATTTCTCTAGTATGGCCCTGGTTATTTAAAAATTTGCGTATTTATTGTTGTTAAACAAACATTAAAACCTAAATTGAACATTTTATCTCATTTCCGTTAAAAGTTTTATCTCTACACAGCACCGCAATATACAAAACATTAGATCGAAACAATGAAATGCATGAGGACGTGTTTTTATGTTGCTTTCTTTATGTAGCATAACATAAAAGTGTACTAAAATTTTATGTTCGTTTTACTAGCTAACAAAATTACATTTTGTTTTTATTTCGGTTCGTTCATTCCGCATTAAAAATCTATAAGCTTAGCACAAACTTTGTTGTTTTATTAGTGTACGCTATCTTATCAGTGTACGTACAAATGAAATTACTTTTCGGAATTTAGACATATAAAAGCCTCTCGTAATCATAAATAAATCAAAGCTGATAATTTACGCAATACCTTGTCCTACCGACTCATGATTGTATTGAAACTAAATCCGCGGGTTTGGATTTTATTTTAAAATTGGCATCGTGTCATGATAAGCGAGTATAAAATTTAATTAAAGACGAGCATGATACATAATATAAAGCAAAACAACAACAACGAAGTAAAATTGTTTAGATATGTTGCTATAATTAATGAAGTCTCATGATGAAATATGAGCAGAATTGCAAGATAAAATATCATCTTGGTCATCTCGTAGTTTTTTTAGAAAATTATTTATGAAAATTTTAACAATCAGCTTAAAACAATTTTCTAATATATGCATACGAATACTGACAAATACTTGACATACAAAATAATATATTAAAATACATTATTCATTTTTTTATTTGACATAACCAAATTTAAATAAATAATGTAAATTAATTTTTGTTTTTGTTCTTTTTTTAAAAAAAGCTTTTCGTTGTTTTGTTTGTGTATAATTTAAATAAAACATGCATCAGAGATCATCAATGCCACAAATACACACACATATACACAAAGATCATAAGAGTCAGTCAGTGACGTCTGATAAATAATTATAATATTTTATGTAGGGCGCGCGTGTTCTATTTACAAACCACTTTAAAATATAACGGCCATTTTGAAAATGTGCTCGAAGAGGTTTTTTATTTATCTGCAAAACAAAATCATCCGAGTGTGAAACAAAAAATCCAAATTTTGTTGCTGTCGTTAAGAGGAAAAAATATAAAATTTACTTTTATATTTTTGGTACGAAACAGATTGCAAAAAATGCGAATTACGATTTTATTTCAGATAAACCGAAAATGTAAGCTACGAAAAAAAAAATAAATAAATCGATTTAAAGATAAGTAACAGAAGTCAGAATAATCAAGATTATAACAATGATATGGGAAAGTTTCATTATTTCGAATCACCATTTCGAAAGGCAAATCTACATCGTAGTCTAAATTTATTTAAATGAGAATAAAAAACTAAAATAATTGCTTTGCTGTTTTAAAATACACTTAATTTATCCCGAAATTAAACAAAACAAAACTATTTCGAAATTTTAAAATAGTGATCTTGGATTATAATCCGAAAATTGACTGAACAAATTAGGAAGCTTAAAGTGCTAGATTAAATTTCATTCTTTAATACGAATAATTCATATATAGCACAGGAAAAGACGAAAATAATTTTGAGAATTGATTATTCTTACTCGGAATTTGAACGAAAATAAAGTATCGAATTAAACCGAGAATAACTAATTTCGTGATTGAATCGTTCAAATTCGTTCAAATTTAAAACTACGTAGGCCCGATTTAAAGTATTTAATTATATATATTGACTGAATTTTAATATTGTAACCAAATTTAATTCTAAAATGTTCATTTTCAATTGCAGGTACATACAGGGTGTGTTCCTATACGCATTTTTGGAGCAAGTTAAAAATTACCTTACGAATAATCGTAATTCTACCGAATTACAACATGAATTGATATTAAATAAAATATAACGTACTATTTATTCTATAAGTATTTCTATTTTCGAAATACTATTTCCGAAATTAAAATGTACAACAAAACTAGGTACTAAATTGGATTTTTTTAAATTAATTTTGAAATATATGAAAATTTTTATAGCTGCAACTTTCTAGAAATCGCTTACAGAGAAAAAGATACGCTTTGCGCCGCTGTAAATCAATACATTTTAAAATATTCTAATTCTATCAAAACTCGAGTTATAAATACAATTTTTTCGAATATCATAAAAATATTGAATTTGATAAAATTCAAATTCAAATTAATTAAGAAATAAATAAAAATGTGTTGTCAAACAACATATTAGTACAGTTGGTGGTGGCATTCGTTTGTATATCCTATGAACAATATTTTTGCTGTGTATATCGCAGACAAACTATTTGTTTCGACTGTACCTCTTGCATATCAACATTTAGGCGTGTAGAAGAAAAATAACAAATCTTAAACAAATAAATATTATTTTAAAGCTCAAAAACTACAATTTGCATTAACTTCAATTTTTGTTGGTATAGAGATGCTATAAATATGCGAACAACATAAATATGCGAAAATCGTTTCAGAAAATGACAATTTTTTCGAGTTATATTTGCCATCGAAATCATGATATGTATTACGTCAGCAAATTTGGTGCTGCAAAGTTACAGGACAAAACATCCGCTTATTGACAAGTTAGGAAAGCGCCGCTAAAACTACAAAAAAGATATACATATGTAGTTGAAATGCCAATAAAATCAAGCACGATATTTTTTATTATAACGGGTGTTTTTTTAAGAGGTTGCCGATTTTTTTTTTTGAATAAAACACATATAAAATTATGAAATGACCAAAATTTTTTTTTATTTGGTAGATAATTTTTTGGCATTTAACATTTAAACACAATTTCTGGCATATGGCTACCACGACTATTTTTCACAAATGTCATTCTGGAGGTCCAATTTTCCAGCACTTTTTCAAGCATTTGAGGGCGTATGTCAGCAATGACACGTTGAATATTGGTTTCCAAAGCGTCAATCGATTGAGGTTTATCCACATAAACCAATGACTTCACGTATCCCCACAAAAAGTAATCGAGTGGCGTCAAATCGCACGAACGCGGAGGCCAATTCACCGGACCATTTCTCGAAATAATGTTGTCGTTGAAAGTTTCTTTCAATAAGTCGATTGTTTCACGTGCTGTATGGCAAGTGGCACCATCTTGTTGAAACCACATTTCATTCATATCCATATCTTCAAGATTTGACAACAAAAACTCATTTAACATGGTTCTGTATCGATTTCCATTCACGGTAACGCGTCGTCCTTCCTCATTTTTAAAGAAATATGGACCGATGATCCCACCAGCCCATAGACCGCACCAAACAGTACATTTATCAGGATGCATTGGTAATTCTAGAACGGCGTGTGGATTATCTTTGCTCCAAATGCGACAATTTTGTTTGTTGACGTATCCATTTAACCAAAAATGCGCCTCATCACTGAAGAGAATTTTACGGTAAAAAAATGGATCTTCGTTCAATTGATTTAACGACCAATCACTGAATTCACGGCGCAAACGATGGTCGTGTGGCTTTAATTCTTGCACCAATTGAATTTTGTATGGCACCAAACCCAAATCTTTACGTAAAATTTTCCATAAAGTCGATGGACAAAGTCCAATTTGCTGAGCACGACGACGAATCGATAAATTGTCGTTTTCTTCGACACTGGCCTCAACGACAGCAATATTTTCTTCTGTACGAACTCTTCTCATTCTTGTCGGTGGCTTGGCATCCAAAAGAGTGAATGTAGACCGAAATTTGGTAATTACGTTCTTTATGGTGGTCTCTGACGGACGATTATGTGCACCATAAAATTCACGAAGTGCTCTATAAACATTTTTAATTGAACACTGATTTTGAAAATAAATTTCCACGATTTGAAAACGTTGTTCTGGAGTTAACCTATTCATAATGATTTGCCAAACAATACTGAGTAGAAATGCCACTTTGAGCTGTCAAAACAACTGTCATAAAATAAAACGACATCTATCGGAAAAACAAACCTCCTAAAAAAACACCCGTTATATGTCATATATTATATATAAAACGTTTATGTTTTTGAAACAATAATTTTATAATGGTTGTTGTATAATCATAATTCTAGACAAAATTAAACCAAATTAAGCTAGCACAGTAAAACGAATAAATTTCGCTTCAAAATTTGTAGTTATCGAAGTTTATTGAAAATCCGCTAGATGGAATCCGTGACGCTTCAATCGTCAATAGAGCCGAGTTACATTTTATGAATACCATTTTAGTACATATTGGAAATTTTACAGGTTACATACAGTTTACGAATTAGACCATTAAATCTTTGGATTTACTCGGTTGTCGATACGTAATTTGTTTTGTAGATTACATTTCGATTTTTTTTGCTGTCCTGGCGTCAACAATGTAGACAACGTCGATAACGAAGGACATGATATTAAAACCCCAATTTTCTCATTATTTTATGTTAGTCGGTCTGATAGAGCTGCTGTTTAGCTATTAAGTAATTGTCTTATTATCCTAGGGGCCAAATTAGTTTATAATTAGATACTAAATCACATAAATTATTCGTTAGTGTACGGTTCGACCCATTCGCTGACTTAAACTAAGTGGAATTATAATAGAGTACGTCGCACACTATTAAAATACGTGAACATTACATTAATAATTACCTAAAACTGATTCTAACTTTTATAACAAGTTTTAAATACCAACTTTCAAATATATAATCTGTAATTAACTAGAGACATTATATAAAAAATGGAATAGGAACTAATAATAAATATAATTTAAAAGTTTATTTGCTGTTCGCGCCATCTCTTATTTGAAGCATATTCATATACTAAAATTTCATAACGACTCTAAGAACGAATCTATTTGCATTAAGAACAATTTCCACATCACACCATGCCAACCTATTAATTTAGTGCAAATCAACATGTACAGTCTGCCGTTAGTGAGCTGGTAATTTGGGTTCTATTTGCGGGTTCATCTATTTGCGGAAATGAACATACCTCACTCCATCAAACGACTGCGAGCGTGTAATTATGAAAGATATATCGATTTATAAGCCGCGATGCATAAAGCAAAGGTACAGAGTAAATGGAGTAACAAGCAGACTTAAAAGTTCATTTTAAGATGGACCTGTAAAAGAATGTAACGACAATTAAATATTACCGTTATTTGGGTAGTATTGTATCTATTGCTTTAAGTTGAAACAATTATCCGCATTGGTCCCGAACTCTGGAGCGACGGAAATATAAAGAACCTGCGCTGAAACAGCGGTCAGCATTGCTCTGAGCATCAAATTAACTTCTCATTGGGTATAAGTGAACCAAATAGACAAAAATCCCGTTAAACGTGTCCTAATAGTGAGTACTTTAACAACGTGGACGGTTAGTAAATGAACACATTTAAAATTCCTCCGCAATTAAAAACCAATCACAGCTCTGAGTAGCGATGAAAATTAATTCAAATATATACTTTCCAGCTGACCCGATTTAATTAAGCGTCTATTTCCATCATCTTATTGTTTCATGTTCTCTCAATGAACTAACTTCAACTCAATGAAACAATGCTTAAGAAAAAGGTGCCATAGAATAAATTTGACAAAATGATTTTTTTTGCTGTTAACATTTTGACATTTTTGGCAGAACTGTTAAGTTAATTTTATACAAATGCATGTCACTTCATATTTTTTTTAGTTTCCAACCAAATTTCAGAAAACGTCAGCAAAATATATATGGTTCAAATATTTACTACAATTTTTAATTTAATTTGATTTCTTAATTATGCTTTTCAAACAAATTTTTTTTTTGTAATGCCACTTGTATAGAAAAAATTTCTATTTATACTGTTTATGCTTGACACAGATTAGGTAGTTTACTCCAGTCGTTCATAAAAGGCACAATGAACATTTTATCTATTATTTCTAATCAGTTTAGAACTAAATGTTAGGCACATTTTGGTATATGGACAATAGCGACATCTATCAATAACTAGACGGAAATTTAATTAACGTTTAATGTGCTTCACGCCAACATGCTCGTTTAAATTTCCGACTAACTAATTAGACCTGTTATTAAATTGTATTAATAATATTAATCAAAATATAAAAGTCACGTCATAAGAGGATTTAAATATTACTTATTGCAACCATACGCATACCTTCAAAATTTATCGTAAGCCAAAATAACTACTTTTGATATAAAATCTAATCATCCATGGCAACATAAGTAAGCTGCTTACAATCATTTAAAATATAGACTGAATCCACGTCAAATGAAGATTACCTAGAAAAACTCAGAACCATAAAATATATAGCACGTCAAAATTGATATAAATCTGATATGATAGAGAGAATGAAAAAGGTATATATCAACACAACAAATAATCGACAACATCCTACACTAAGGCTTATGAATACATAGCGCAAAATACATCAGTGTAGAGTATAATCCAACTACGGGTACAAGTCACCATATTAATATTTTTTTTTAAATTTTGGTTATAAACTGCAACAATTTGGAAGTGTTAGACCGCATAGTGGAGTTCGAAAATTACAAAAATCGGAATAATCAAAATTTACTCAGTAACAAAAGTAATACTAGAACTAATAAATTATATGACCTCATTTTGCATAATATATTACATCACATGAAAAGTTCCCGGTATGACATACAAATGGTGTCACAAATTTAAAACCCATATGATTTTTAAATTCTACCAACCTTCAAATGATATGTGTCAAAATTCCGACCTTTAGTGTACAAGTTACAGTTGTTTTAGTGACGCTACTTTTGTTAATTTCAAAACAATGGAATAAAAAGCATTTCGTGTGTTGATTAAACACTGTTTTTTCGATGGGAAAAAGACCATTCAAGCAAAGCAATGGCTAAAATAGCACTGCTATTTAGCATTGCTACGTAGCAATAGAAAAAAAAACGCAACAAATGGGCGCTTTGAGGTCCTCCATGATGATTAAGTAAAATCATCGCCAATTTAATGTGATTGTGCTAAACATTTTCATAGCTTTGGCCGCGATTTTACTCAACCTGTTCCCAATTGTTGGGAGCCCGGAAAGCGTCTATTGACTACAATCTGAAAAACGTTCGTTAGCGAAACTAAGGCAGGCTAGGTATTGAATTTCATTGAATCCGTTGGTATTATACAACCCTTGTCAAGAATGGACATTTTTGTTATTCCAAAGTTTTCTATACAATTATTATAACAAAATTCAATAAAATAAATTCTTTAAATTTGATATTCATTCCATGACTTGACATTTTATTTACCTGGAACTGAACATAAAGAGAATATATGAGAATATATTTATGAATGAGTTTTGTCATTCTATAATTTTTCATTTGGTTTTGAAAATAGATTTATCCAATTGTGTTATTCCGACCGAAAAAGTAAGGGTAGAAAAAGTTACCAATAATAAATGTGCCGCAAACTACAGAAATATCGAAGGTTTGTATATTAACATTATCGTTGTAGTAAATATGTAGAATAAAAATTGATAAACTGAAATATTCTTATTTAGGTGTATAGACATCTAGTATTATTAACCGGTGAGCACAACTCTAAATCGTTGGGATGTTCTAGTTTAACTGAAAGAGGTGTTCAGCATTTTCAGCCATAATTTTATAAAATTTCGGATAAAATTACGCGAGATAACCATATTCTAAATCATAGTTAAGGCTTTTATCCAGAACGGAAACACAAATTTGTTCCTAGAAACCGTGGGAAAAACATCACCATAAAATATTACAGTACAAAATGCTTGTAATTGAGGTACAATCTTACTTTTCCTGTATAAAGGTAAGTGTTGTCAATCTTCTATTTCTAAATACAGAGTGAATAAGGTGTTCTTGCATCATATACAAACTGAAGAAGCGAAAAATTTGTGGGTGATACATAATGTAAATATGAGGATGTAAAAAATTCCGCTATTAAATATCAGTAAACTATGGCGGACGCATAACGGGGCAGCTAGAAATTTAATTAGTACAAAGTTGTTTTCATTTTTGACCTCCCAAAACTAGTTTTTTGTAGTGTTATTCCATCACAGTCCAAAATCAAAATTATTTGTAAATGATTATTTTTGTAACAAAATTGAACTTTTCATTTGTGTCTTAAGTCTTATAGTGTAGTTTATTTGTATTACAATATCCCAGCATACTGCACTTGTTTTTATTTTATTTAGATTTTTCTCCATTTATTTATCTTGATAAGGTACGGTTTAAATTAATTCTCCTTTATATCATTAAACAATTATCATTTGTAAAGCTTTATTACATTTATAATGTTCTTTTGAATTTTTATGGAAATTATAACGTTTCGTGAAGAAATTTCACACTCATTGGAAAA
Organism: Nephrotoma guestfalica; assembly: GCA_963691935.1. Taxonomy (NCBI): domain Eukaryota; kingdom Metazoa; phylum Arthropoda; class Insecta; order Diptera; family Tipulidae; genus Nephrotoma; species Nephrotoma guestfalica. The sequence continues at coordinate 70,762,514 of OY829915.1, read as the reverse complement.
GGAATTTTTTAGTACACATTATTATTATTTATTATACTAATTTTGAATTAGTGAAAAAGATTAGTCACAAAACGCACTCATCTACATCTATATATGGTAAAAGACAAAATTATATACAAATACAAACCAACCAATACAAATTGGTTTTCTATATACAACCACGCAACCTGTTTAAACTAAATATTACACAATTTTTTGAGTTCGAATCGTAGGACGTTTATTGTTTTCTTTAAAAAAAAAATCACATTTACTCGCTTCAGTCTAGACTGGTAGCTACAAAACAAATGAGTTGCGAATGATAAATTTTAATATTTACATAACGCATTGATCACTTATTGGAGGATTTAATATATATTAAAGTCATTAGTTTCCAGTTTGATTAAAAAGATAAAAATATATTTTTTCATACGAGAAGATTTTTTTTCATTTTAATCCCTGCAATGTTCTGGGGCCGAAGCACTCCTAATTCTTTCGCGGTTTGTTTTTCCCGTCCTACCTTACGCAGTTTTACCAAATCAAAGACGTACGGATATAGGTCCGATTTACGTTACCACCTGCGCATTGCATAGCTCCATGCCAGTAGTCTATATAGTACTGGACATGGAAGATGTCGGCCCATGAGTTTTGCACCCTGATAGGGGGTCGTAGTTGTGTTCTTTTTTATCACAGATCGTAATTTGTTGATGAAACTTTCCTTTTGCAACCCTGCCCCTATCGGGATTCGAACCCGGTACCTCCCGATCCAAACGCCAAAGCTTTAACCACTATGCCATTTGGCCGGTATACGATAAGATTAATCACAAAACGTATTCAACTATATATCTTGCATATAAAAACAAACGTATGAATGCGTTTGCTCACTGTACAACATTGAACCGCTCAACCGGTTTGAACCGAAAATTACCATTAGCTATTGTGTACTTTTCGAACAAAAATTAATTATTTTCTATACCACCTAAGGACTTTCAGGTGTTTTTAAATTTAAAACTTACTAGGTTAATGAGAAGCATCCCGGCCATAAAATGCCAATTTAAACTTCTGATTTTTTACTTTGTTGTCTGTAATATCATTTTAATTATTCACGATGTCTAATAATTTAATATTTTTCATCATTATCAAGTGTTACCGGGGGTGTATTTCATTTACAGAATAAAATTATTGTTAGATTCAGTTTGAACTAGAAATACTAGAAATAAACTTAAAAAAAAATTAGAAATACGAATTTTAAAATGTTTGATCTTAACTAGTTAACCATGTGTTACCACCATATTTCGATTGATTAAACCTACACCAATGTATTACAAGCATAGTTTTCGTATGTATAAATTTAAAATTTAACACAAACGTCAGGCCCTTTATTAACTTATTTTCAACAAGGATTGATATGGCTAGAATCTCCTTACTAGTTATAAGCATACTGTCTTATAAACACTATGTAGTTTTAAATTTATCGCGAGTGTGAAGCAATCGGACATAAGTATAATGACAATTCTGAAAATTCACTCTAAGGCAGTTGATGTAGGACGGAAAGCTCGCTAATATTTATGTTTCGGTAGCTCTGAAGATTCAGATATCTCTAAAATCTGGCTTCTACAGGATGATGTCGGTAACCAAATTATGGTTCTAATCAACTAAATAAACAAGGCAAGGAGTATTCAAAAGGTTAAGAAAAAACATAAAAAAACATTGATAACAATTTTGTCAAAACCTCAATTCAGAACTCAAAAATGCCCTTGACTCTAAAATTTGATTAAATATGGTTGGCCAAAAACTAAAGATATTATAAAATAGTCTTGAATCCTAAAGATGGTCAATCAGACGCAGGAATTTATCAAAATATTAGAACATCGATGTCCTTTAAATAGTACATTTACCTGCCTACTAAACTTGGCAAATCACTAGGCAATATTAGCAATTATTCTTATAAAATATCATTAAAATTGTGCTATGAAGGACGACCTTATGCTACAATCTATTTCAATATTACTATATTAGTCAACTAAACTAATGAATAATTTAGCTTGAACTAAATTTTGATTTTTTCACCTTGAAACACATTTACTTATAAATAATTAATTATAATTAGTACAAATGCGTGCAAAATTACCGCTAGAAATTAATTATAAATTGTAACACAGAAATTTAAGTAAGCGAAAATTTCATAAACCAAATGGTAAGTAATAGAGGCCAAAATACTCAGATTATTTTAAATTGCTTAAATAGACTAAACCACGAGATATGACGCAAATATTTTGTAAATTGGTATCTTCCGGTAATTTTTTTTTAATACAAGTTCCGCGCCTAATAAACATAATGATTTATTCTATCTAAACGAACTTTTAAACCCCTAATCGTTATCTGTAAAGTAGAATGACCTCTGAGCAATTTTCAAATGAAAGCCAAATACGTTTTGTATGACAGATACGTATTTGTAAAGCACATTGAGCAATACTTTAGTGACTTTTTACTATTCAGTTGACCTTTTACTAAATTTTAATGATATTTACTATATTGAGCAACTTATTTTGCTTCCAAATATATATTTTGCAATAAACAATATTTTCTAATTATATACTGCCTAATAATATGGCATTTTAAATTGAAAAGTGATGTGAATTTTAAATGCATTAATGAAACGTTTAGTAATGGCATAATAAACACAATTGAACTAAAAAACTGTTATCAACCAAAACTAGTAATTGAGCAAAGTTATTTTTCTCAAGTTGTTAATCGAGTTTTGAACTGAAATGAAATTTTATTGTTGTACGAATACACAATTTCTATAACAACGCTTTGGGAATAAGACATTTCGAAAAAAGAAAACGTAAAAAAAATGAAATTGTGAAGTTGCACTTGACTAGTTTAGAAAATATAAATTAGTAACGAACAAACACATAAAAAACTCACAAGGCAGAGATAAAATCATGGGAATTAATTCCCAAAGCATTACAGACATAAGAAATACAAAAGCGCACGACATAAAAGTGAAAGAACTAAAAAATATAAAAATGAATTGACAACCTTTTTTTCCCTCGGTAAAAACATCCTGCGAAAAATAAATTACGATCCAAAGTGTTGATATCATCATAGTCCCAAAAAGTACAAAAGCAGAAAATAAATGATGTATCACCGCCGCATTTTTGACCATCATGGTTTCGTGCAACGTGTAATAAATTTAAATCGTGACCACAAATTTTTTTGTTATCTTACTCCGTATGTACGTGGTGGTATGATGTTTTGTAATTTTTGAAAAACTTAAAACCTTTGTTATAATAAATGGGCTCGGTCTAAATTTTACGTTGTTTAGCAGAAAATAAAATTAAGTAGAGCATAACACGCAATAAACGAAAAGTATACGTATTTTATAAAATTGAGCAAAATATTAAGCAACTCTAGCTGGGTTATTATGAGCAACTGTTATTTGACGTTCGTCTTGTTAAATTGGGGGTTCTACCCTCAAACAAATATTTTCTTTTCATTTCAAAATTCAAAATAAAATTAAATTTCCTTCAATGGGTTTTTGGCTGAGTGAAAATTTATTTTGAAATGTTTGTTGTTATGTTTTTTCATTCTCAGTCGTCGGCACACCACACGCAATATTTTACCCTAAATTCGGGGAAATGTGATAAATATTTGTTTCGGCGAATTTAATTTTATAATTTTGTGTTAAACTATAAATATTCCCGGAAATTGAAACGATTATACTTCGATAGCATATTTGTTTGTTGAATAAATAGCTGGAATTTTATGTGAGTCAATTATATAATTGAAATTGTGTATACGTATTTATTGTGGAAAATCTGTCTGAATTTGGTTTATAATCGTTACCAGCCATTTTATACATATTTTCACTTATTTTGTTGCTGTACATTTGTTGTATAAAAAGCAACAAAACAGAATTACTTTGTGATTCGTTTTCAATTACTCTCGAATTGTTAGGAAAATACACAGAAAAAAGACTTAGCTAAAGTGGATTGTACTTAACGCAGCAACGAACAATTTTTTTTGTTTAAGAAACTTTCATATTTTGTATATCGTACAAAATCTGACTGAAATGAAGGACCATTTGAAACAAATGTTAGCTAAACTTGTATTTTTCTGTTGTGTCAAGTTGAATTATGTGTATATATGTAAGTAGGTAGCACAAGAACAAAAAAGATGGTTGTCAATTGGCTCTTAAGTTTTTTTAAAAATTGGTATATAAGAAAGCTTGCTATACGGTGGTGAAATATAAAACGTCAAAGAGACCATGATTAATGATTTTAATTGGGTACAATTTTAAACATTTCTGCCGGATGAATAATTTTTTGCGTATACCGGACATTTTTTGTTTTTGCTTTTTTGTTGCTTGACAAGGGTTTAAATGGATGATTATTTTATACTGGGCGCATAAATTTGTAATATTCAATGCAAGTCATTCTTACTGTATGGCAAAATTCTTTAAACTACATCCAACTGTTTTTGGAATATGGTAATGTAAATGTTCTAAATATATCGAACTTATGTGATCAAATTACGCGAAATATGAGTGCAATTTCATAATTCAAACACGCTTGGCCCGCTTCTAATTTTAAGTTTCTTTGAATCGGACATTTGAACTTTAATCTTGTTTTCGAGATAAAAATTAAAATTTCTTTAAATTGGTTATAATTTTTAAAATTATATTTTTTTAAAAGAGAAGAATAGGTAATGGATTTCTTGTTTAAATATCTTATTCAATTATAAAACTAAATTTACAAATAATGTTCAGGTTTTCATGTTAAATGAGTTTACAAGTTTTAATTATTTCCGGCAGATGATTACATACATAGCCAACGAAGGATACAAATTTACAATCATTCAGTTTTAACTTTTTCATTTTTGAGTAATTTAGAATTTCGGGTTACGTACTTATGATTTACATACTGATAGTCCATATTTGTTAGTGTTGTCGATATTCAAACATTTATACATACATATATGATGTTTGTAATACAAAAAGCACGTTTGTTGGAAGTATGCCCTCAACTATACATTCCGATATAAGTCGGTAAACTGCTTTTCAACATTTGTTCTGAATTATCTTTAATTTGTGTAATTTGGTTTAGGCAGCAGTGACAAAAACTGCGAAATAAATTAATTTTATCAAACAAATGAAAGGACAAACTTTTAAGCTCAAGAATGAAAATGTTTTTTGAAACAGTAACGGTAAATAACTAAATAATGATTTTTCAATTAAAAAATTTCATGGTCAAATGAAAAATTATGGTTTTAGCAATGTTTTTCATTTAATAAAAAATAGCAGTATCATCAGTAAAAATTCTTATTTTATCAGCAAAGGGCCAAATGACTAGATCATTTGTAAAAATATAAATTAACAAAGGGCCGGGGACAGGTCCGTGTGGCACATCACGCTTAATAAGTAAATCAACATTTTATTCCATGAACTACGACAAATTGTTTGCGATTGTGAAGGTACAGAGTGCGCCATTTTTTATGTCGGTATGTAAACATTGAATAACTGTGACATTTGCCAACCGATTGACTTGATTAGACATGTTTTTGAAACGTCAATTCAATACAGTTTTAACCATGAATCGCTTCACATCGAAACAATGCGCCGCAATAGTGACGCTGTACATTGAAAATAGTCGTTCAGTTGTGTTAACTCAACGTGCATATCGTCGAAAATATCGTGCGCCAACAGGCACCGTCTGACAACACTATTCGTCGTTTGGTGTCGAATTTTGTTCAGCACGGGACATTAAGAGATCGTCAACATGCCGTTCATCAACGATCAAGACGTTCCAATGAACTGGTTTTGAAGCAGTCAGAGAGCGTTGCCCAGAATGAAAAAGTTTCGTATCGTCGCCGCGCTCAGCATTTTGGCGTCAGTGGAACCACTTTGCGACGCGTTTTGCAATTACCGCAAAGAATATTGCCGACAGACCGTCCACGTCACTTGCAATACGGCCAAACAGTCGCTCGAATGGTTGACACTGAATCTGATTTTTGGAAGCAAATTTTGATGACCGACGAGGCCCATTTCACACTCTCTGGCGGCGTTAATAAGCAAAATTGCCGCATTTGGGGAACGAAGAATCCATCCGAGATCCATGAAACACCATTGCATGATCAAAAGTGTCTGTTTGGGCAGGCCGGCGTTTGCACCAAAATCATCGTTGGACCATATTTTTTCAGAGAAAACGGAACAGTCAATGTAAATCGATATCGGTGGATATTGACGCATTATGTCTGCCCGGAAATGCGTGGAAAAAGTCTTAAAGGTAACTGGTTTCAACAAGATAGTGCGACATACCCCACTGCAAATCAAACAATTCAGTTTCTGCAACGAAAATTCTCTGAACGTCTGATGTTAGAAAGAAGCGACAATGAATGGCCACCCACATCTCTAGATTTAACGCTCGAGATGCTCGGAACGGTAATGAAAAATGCAGCAAAAAAGGCACATTTTGTTTTGACCAATAAAAGCGGCCACTTAATTGATGTTGTATTCAAAAACTAGTACAAATAAATTGCAAAGGACCAAATTGAATACAAATCCTCATATATAGAAATCAGTTGTTTTTATAGAAATCAGTTGTTTTTTTTCTCAAAGTTATTCAATGTTTACATACCGACATGAAAGATTTCACACACGTTAGCTTTCTAAACGAACATGCGAAATCTATAACAATTTAGCATATGAAGAAGCAGTTTGTAATCAATACAATCAAACGCCTTGCAAATGTTTAAGAATAAACCGCACAAATTCTTCTGCTGACGAAAGGCTGGATGTATCAAATTTGTAGCAAGATCTGTACTAGATACCTTTGCTAACTTTAAACACTCAGCATAGATTCTCGTGTCAAAGACTATATTAAACAATTTATTATTATATCCACCACTTTTTCTGTTATTCAAGTGTTCTGTTATTCAAATTAGATTAGAACTAGTTTGGACATGATAGCATTGTGCGGAATTTGTTAATATCCGGGTTAATTATAGAGGAGTTGGATGGTAACCAACATCTACAAAAACTTATAAATTGCTTCGCCGACAGCAGGACAGTCATTGACGACTCTCCGCGGTTTTCCGTTATTAGAAACAGGAAATAATGGTAGAAAAAACTTAAAAGATTTCTGGTTCTTTAGTTTAACTAAAAATTTCTAGAGAAATGTTAGTGGTGTTTTTATAATTTTTAACTGAAACAAGTAAATCATATCCATCAAGACGAGAATTAAATATTTTGTTACCAAATCCACAGACCAAAAGGATCTAGTGGCCTTAAGATAGAATATCGCATCAGAAGTTCGTTTAATCGATATTCACTTATCTCTATGTTTGTATAAATTGACTGAAGACCCTAAACAATGAATCTATTCACAATTAGGAACGTTTAGTCCTGGCTTTGAAATACAAAATTTCAGTTTCAAATAATTTTTAATTTGTTGACATACCCTCAATGGACAACTTAATTAGACTTTCAAAGTTTCTAGCTGAACTTTTAATGAAATTTGTGATTACATATAGATCTGCAAGTTAAATTTAGCTTATGGATGAATTATTGTGGAGTGTAAACCAATAGTTTTGATATCTAAATAATTTTCTATTGTTTCTTCGGCCAAAGCATTATACAGAAATTCACATTCGAAAGCATGATGAATTACGCTTGATTATGAAATAATCGACACCCTGAATGTAACCGATGTTCGTTATAATGATTTTAGCATGCAACGAAAATCGTAAAACTATTGAGCTGGTTACTTATAACAATCAGGTTTAGACTCTGCAAATTACACAAACCCAATTATAAGGCATTTATCTGTTGATAGTGATGAACTATACATTTATATGATTTATTTTTAATTATCTTTATATATACGTGGGTTATCTGAAGAGCTTCCGAACTAACAAATATACAAGATGTTTTTTCTTCAAATTTAGTTTTATTTCTCGACTTAGTCTTCTATACACTTCTCGATGTTGCGATGCTCCCATCTCTTCAACTCGTTCAAATAGTACTTGGCATCTTCCTCTGTAAAATAATTATTTACGAAGGTGATAGCCACCTCATTCGTAATTATTTAAAGCTAAAATCGTTCGAGCGTTTAGCTTAGGGAACAAAAAAATCCGCTTGAGACTAAATCTGGTGAGTAAGGAGAGTGGTCAAGCAGTTCAAACCGTATTTCGTGGATTTTCGCTATGGCAACAGCTGAGGTGTGAGACGGCGCATTGTCTTGATTGAGAAAGATTTTTGTTTATGCAAATGTGGCCGTTTTCCGAAATGTTTACCTACAGTTTGCCAAGCAACGATGCCTGTAAAGGTTTCCCCCTTTTGAAAATAATCGATTAAGATAACTCCATGGCTGTCCCAGAAAACAACCGCCATCACTTTCTCAGTCGAAGGAGCAGCCTTTGCCTTTTTTGGGGCCGATTCCTCCTTGGCCCTGTTTTGACTGTATTTTTGATTCTGGAGTGCGCCAACAGAGCGTTGTAAATGTTCATTCGCACACGCTTCTGGTCCAAAGTTTCAATATATGGCAAACACGTTGTTTGGGCATATTCATAGCCTCCTCTCTCTAATTTTAAGTTGACTGTTGTCTAGCACCATTTGGTGATCTTGAGCGATGTTATCGTCAGTGGTTGCAGTTTTTGAACGTCCCGAACGTTCAATGTCACCCAAGCTGGTATGGCCACATTTAAATCCAGCAAAATTTCATAAATAAATATTTAATAACAGCCCGATACTCGATTTTTTCCATTTTCACAAAAACACTTACATCGACTCACTCAAACGATTGTTAAACAACAACTGCGTTTCTAAAATGGCTGATATTTCGATGAGTAATGGTGATTTGATAAGTGGCGCTGTTGGCAAGCTATTAACAAATTTCTATATTTATGAACCTAAATCACTCATATTCATAATATACATTATGTTCGTTTAGAGTCAAAAAGAATTACAAAACCTGAATCCGATAGGTGGCGTTGTATATATGCTGCCGTCCGATAGATGGTACTATTTTTTGTAGGTTTGACTTATAAACATAATTTCTCTCTCAACAAAAACATGTCTAGCTAAATTGTTTACGAAAACGTAAACTTTACGAACACCCATTTACATTGGAATACCAATACACGTACAATTATTTTTTTAATTTGCATTTCTATCTCGTATGGCATTTGTATATTGATTTTTTTCGTTCAAATAGTGTTTTCGATGAATAAAATCGCTCGTTTGTGATCTCCATTTTGTTTTTTTGTGTTAGTAATTTTAGTAGATATTTACTAATTTTTTTAAAAATAAATAGCTTTGGAATTCTTCGTTTTTTAGTTTTCGAAAAAATACTTATCCATAAAAAAATTAATCTAAAACGGTAATAAATCCTGTGTACAAGCGAACAAAAGGCGAAATAAAATGTGTTCGCTAATTGGTGGAATTTGCGAAGATAATTATTGTCACCAACACATGTACAAGTCTTCGTAAGATAGTTTCACTTCTCTTGTGAGAAAGTATTCTTTTCACAACTTTTTCTGTTCGTTTAGGCGTAACATTTTTAACACTGTTTGCCGTGGGCACTTGGCGAAATACACTTATACTTAATAAACACATTTTTAAGCAAGGCATTTTTGAATATTCTAATTAAATATTTTTTCCAAAAAGTTTAAAAATCACTCAATCGATTTCGGTTTGTAGATATTCCTGATGGTGGCCTAACTTTTTGGAAAATAATGATAATTAAAATTTTCACAAAATTTAATTTTTGCAAAACAAAGAACAAGTGGTATGGGGTGGTTGGGAAGTTGATTGTGTATAAGTAAGTGTCGATTATCATATTCGTTTGTCACACAGATAGTGACGCTAAATGGAAGAATTTCCTACGATTCGTGAATTTAATTCGAGAGTGCCGAAATATACCAATATACAGAACAATCACAATAACACCATTACAATTGCAAAAACCAAAGGTAAAATATATAAAGAACAAGTGCTTAAAAAATGTGTTTATTAAGTGTATATGTGGAACGTTTGCGAGGGCTTTAGTATAAACGAGTCTTCGCATACTGTACGTAAAAGTTACGAAATGTTTAGAAATTCTTGCTGGATTTCGACATACAAGCGTCTACAAGCAGATATATTAAGACAGTTAAATCGACAGCGCATGCAAATACAACGTGCAACGCGATCTTCGTTCAAATCGCCAATTGTTCAATTTGAATATGATCCAGCGATAGAATATTCATCACATTCTAAAATTATTATTGACGAAATGGATAAAAAATGTGAATATTGAGATGCATTTAATTTTAAGTCAATCAAAATGGATTTGAAAATTTGCTTTGTTGAAACAACATTTAAAATACAAGGTCAAATTTACCATCGAATCGGTTCTTTATTACCAATGCCTGATGAAGACCCCAAATTCCTACAAATCTATTTTATGGGCGATGAAGTAGAATAAGTAAATATAAGATGCAAAAACAAAAAGCAACAGTGGCATTTTTGGAAACATTATTAACTGAAAAAACCAGTTTATAAAATTGTTCAAACGAGTGTCACACAGATTACAAAATGACAATTACATGGTGGTCATCAAAATAGGCAAAGTACCAGTTGGAGAACAAGCCAGACAATATAACGCCCCAACAATAATTGAAGTCACGATTGTAATGGTTGGCGATCAATTCGGTCAACGAGAAATCAAAACAATGAGTAGAAATAACACATTTGCAAATGATTCCAGATACTCATTGTTCATAAGACGTATTCCAATATCCACTAATATTTTGGGAGAGTCAAGATGGATATATACATTTTTCTTTTATTATTTATATTCCAATTTAAATAACAACAACTTACAATAAATTACTGCTGAAGAGGCAAACAATGTAAGCGCAATGGATTATTACTCATATCGATTAATGATCCGACGAAATTCCGTCAATTATTTCATCAATACGTAGTAGGTATGTGAAAATAAAAGCAAACTATTGCGATACAGTAGATTATATCAAGCGAAACTGCGTGCAGAGGAGCCAGCCCACACAATGGGTTTCGTACGTGCTTATGGACGACCAGACTTATTTAAAACATTCACTTGCAATCCGCAATGGTATGAAATAAAAATATTGTTATTGCCTGGATAAACAACAATTCATCGTTACGATATTACTGCATGTGGGTTTAAACAAAAATTAAAATTGTTGATTGATTTAATAGTAAAACGAGGAAGCACGTTGCTGGATGTATTATGTTGAATGGCAAAAACGAGGTTTGCCACATGCGCACATTTTAATTTAGTTAATTAAAAAAATCAAACCCGAAGAAATTGATAACATGCTATCTGCAGAAATACCAGATCCAACAATTGCTCTAGAACTATTTGAAATTGTACAAACAATGGTTCATTTAGAAATTTAAATATGATATCGCCGTGCATGGAAAATGGTAAATGTATTAATTTTTTTTTTTGAAAGATACAAAAAATGGTTATGCGTTGTATCGTCGTAGAAAACCAAAAAATGGAAGACACACATTTTCATTGGACATGAAAATGGCGAAAGATGGCCTAGATGTAGAGTTTTGTAGTTTTGTAAAATCAATCAAATGCATTTGCAAATATGTTTATAAAATCAATGACATGGCAGTATTTTCAATTCAAAATGTAAATGAAAACGACGAAATAACACGCTACCAGATGGACTGATACATCAGCAATAACAGCAGAATTCTACGCGTAGATGAACGAAATCCAGCAGTCCCTCATTTGGCTATACATCTTGAAAATGGTACAACGGCCTTCGACGTACAAAATCCAATGACTGAGTTCTTTGAATTATGTAAACAACAACATATTTACGGTCAATTCGCAAGAACTTTACTTTGTTCTGAAGTACCAACATGTTTCACATGAAAAAAATGAAAATCCCACGCAAGCGAGGTTTGGCTGTTATTGAATTATTGAATTTGAGATCAGTTAATGGACCAATTATTAGCTACAAATCATGACGCTTGCCGATAATTGCAATAGGTTAGAGGTGATAATCATTGGAATACAACATTTGCTGATGCAGCACTTATTCGCGATATTGTGGACAACATGTTTTGTCACTATTGAACACTACTGAATTATGGGAAAAATATAAAAATTCAATAAGAGAAGATGTACTGCATTGAATTCGACAACAAATCAAGACGTAAATCAATTCACACCAAGCATTGATTATGATTGAATACATGTGCATACTCATCTCGATTCCCCCATAAATTTGGGAATGCCTTCATCTAGCAAATGATTTAGTTAATAATGAATGACATGCAACGTGATCAACAATTTAACACTAATGATTTGGCTTCATTTGTTACGGCATATGACCAATTGTTATCAATTGTTTGCGATAGTTGCAAAAGAAGGCGCTTTTACAGTTTTTGGACGCGCCAGATGGAACTGGTAAAACGTTTTTATTTTGCCAAAGTTAGATCTTACGAAAGAATCGCATTAGCAATTGCTGCATCTGGCACCGCTGTAATTTTGTTGCATGGTGGAAAAATAGCCCATTTTGCTCTAAACCTACCATTAAACATAAAGAACAATGAAAATGCAGTATGTAGCATTGTCTGGGATGAATGCACAATAGCCCTTGGGCGCGAACCAATTACTGGAAGCATTATATCGAACACTAAAAGATTTAAATAGCAACGAAAACCTTTTTGGAGGCACTATAATCTTATTGTCAGATGATTTCAGACAAACATGACCGGTTATTGCACGTCGAACTTATGCGGATGAAAGTGTCCATAGATTGTAACTAACAATAAACATGCGTGTAATACAAAGCGATTTACCTATTGAAGTAGTTTTCAAATAATTGGAAATTGCTGGATATTGGTAATGGTTTCTAAGAAAATTAACAATTAATTAATTTGTCATGAACATTTTTGCAACATTGTTGTGTGTACCTATTTACAAATATGCGCGACAATTATCGTAACCATCAATGGCTCAGAGAACGAGCGATTTTGGCTGCACAAAATGTCGATGTTGACGAAATCAACTTGAAAATACAAGAACAATTACCTGGCGAATTAATTTCATTTAAATAAATGAAAATATTACAATCTTGTAAGTCTGAAGCATTATTTGAATTGAAACGAATTATCTGTTACATAAATCCAAATGAAATAATTAGTGTGACACAATGTAAATGTTTAAAGGAAACGCGAGATTTGCATTTGAGATGGATTTGATTTCCAAACTAATTGGGTTACTTAGAGAATGTAAAATCGTTGGAGTCGGTTGGATTACGATAATATTTAATTCGAAAATTGCATATGACATATTATTTGTACATTAAATGGATGAGTTTCTAAAAAGGTGTATCAATGAAAAGACTGATTGGCAAGACGTACGCGTAAATGTTGCAGGCGTAAGTCAATGAGAAATATATTACGATCTTACCTCAAAATTAGACCTTCGCGATGGTTAAACTTTTAGACACACGATAAATATATTCATAATTTTGAACGATTTATAAGACACTATCACAGGATTTTGATGGAAAGGGATTTACGAAAACGTCGAATATTTTTTTTCTGGTCGAATATTTAATATCCGAAAATAAAATAATCGGTTATATTAGTATCAGAATTTGAAATAAACTTTTGATAAGGAGGATAATTAAACATTTACTAAATTAGACGTAAAATTTTATAAAGGTATTAAACAATTTTGAAAATTTAAAAAGTGCGCGGGTTTTAGGCGGCAAGAACCATTTTCCAAGAGTCTAAAGTACACAACGAATTAAAATAGTAATTTTAATGAGATCGTTTCGCATACGAAATAACAGATGTTGAGAAAATTGTTGCAATATTTACAATTGTTACATTGTAATCTTGGTCGTACGTGTAGGACGCTGAAGAAACTAAATAATATTACAATAAATATGGTCACGCAAATCGCATGGTATAGAGTCCACGGATATTATTTTGTTTTTTCCCTAATTTTTTTTTATATCATCCCCTTTCTGGTTATTGTTCGTAAAACACCAACTTGGAGATATCTAAACCGACCGATGGGCGGTGATATCAACTTTGACCATTTTTTGACCGTTTGTGATTATCCATGGAAATATTTTAAAACAATTAATCTTTTCAGTCGATGATCTCGCTTCGATTCACAAAAATTTAATTATTTTCGATTCAATTTTAGTTTGCTTTAAAATTAATCATTGTACTGGATTGAACCGGTTTATTATTAAAAAAACCAAAATAAATAAATCATTTGGTAGCCTGTGAGTTGTATAATATGGTTCTCTGTGTTGACCACCATATTTGTTAATTTTTCCTAATTTGCTAAATTTTTCGTTGTGCTTCTCATAATTTTGGTTCACTTTTTTACAAATGTTGTTTTTATGTTCAGGTGTTCTCCGGTTTTCGAATGCAACAAATTTTTGTTGAGATAATATGGTAAATTAGTTTAATCATTATCGTAAACATTTAATCGCAAGATAATCATAAAGCCAGATAATCGTATGATACATATTTAATCTAATGGTCACTGATGGTAAATCACAATATAATGTGAACGCATTTTCATAAACTTTGAATGGTATAACTTTGTAAACCGATTTTCCTATGGACACTTAAACGTATGTGTGGAAACAGTTATAACCGATTTGGTGTGGTAAAAATACCTAACTCTATGCCCTTTCACCTTTAATTTTAAATGATTTTTGGAAGAAGTTCTGGAATATGGCCAACCGAGAGGAACTAAGCCAACCAAGAAATGGTTTAGTTAAGTCTCAGTTGGTCATATTCCTGAATCCCCCTCTCTCCTAATTTACGATTAAATGTTCATACCGTTAGGTGTTTATACGATTAAATGAACATACAACGATGTCGTTTTCGAAAAAATGGTTATGAGTATTCATGCAAGGTCCGGTTTACGATTAATTGCGCATACGATCAACAGTTTTACGATTAAATATTTACACGGATGATATCATACGGTTTCGCGATGATGTGACTACGATGATATGAATGTAATCGTTTTTGAGTAACCAATTTTTTATTAATTAAGTTTATGCTAATATGGATTGTGCAATGAATTTTTATAGATAAATTAATTAGCTTTCAAGTGCAACTGTAAAACTAAATGAATTTTCAGTTTTGGAATTGGGGCAAATTCGTAAAAGGTAAATTTTTGAACCAAACAAGGAAAACGATTGTTTTAAAACATTTTAAATTTACGAAAATGTACTATATATTGAAAAACTTTAGCCATTAGCTTTATTCTTTTAACTAGTTAAGAAAAATGTACGTATCTAAGGTTACTGCTGTTAATTGTAACATTGGTCAATTTTGGGTCTATCTTAGTAGAATACATTTTAAAAGAGCAGGAAATGGTTTGAATATGTTTTGAATAATTCAACGTATGCAGATATAGTTTTACGCGCGTTGAAAGAGAAATACTATACTAATCCGTTTAGGTTTGTCTGTCGGCGTGAATTATTAGGTCAGTTGTTTTAAAATGTATTGACCTGTTTTTAAGCAGGTTTCAAATTGTTATTAGTAATTTCGAAATCGAATATTTTTGATCATAATTTATTTTAATTAATTCCAATAATTTAATAAAAAAAAAATTATTAGCTGGGTAACGGCTTGTTAATAGAGATTTAAATGAATCTTTACCATGCCCCATTTATTAACCCTTTAGTACTCTATTGCACAAATGCTTTGTAGTCTCAGACTCTAATGTTTTTTATATTGTTACACAGGACAGTAATATATTACAAAAATAAAGGTAATTTACAGACAAGCAATTTATTAGAGCTTTCACGATTCTTTATTCGAACGAAAAATATTTTTAGATCCTTTGGTATTTAAGTTCACGCAGTGCCTTTTCAAGGTTAAGGCTTCCAAGGGAACTAGAATCGTCAAAAATTTTCGTTAAAGAAAGAAATAAGAGTTAGACAAAATCTTAGTGTGATGTGTGTGAAAGTGTGCGTAGTGTGAAATGTGATCTGAAAGATAATATCGCTAGTTGAGGCTAAAGCAATTGTTTTAAATCGTGCTATTTGTGTTATATTTGCGTTAAATTGTGCTATTTGTGCTATATGTTGATCATCGAATTTCGTAGTTAAGCTACTAAAATAAACGTGAGAACAGTTAATATATGAAAGCATTTATAAACTATGTTTTGGAGGTAATATTTGAAATACCATCTAATCCCCCGTATATGTTTAAAAAAATCCTCCCTCTAGTGTTTTTTTTCATTTGAAATTTTTTCTATTTTGAATCTGTTATTGCTATCTCAACTTTTGAATGTGTTTTAAAATAATTTTAACAGTTTTTAATTTATTCATATTTATTTAATCAATTTGAAAATTATCTTTGGCTACGGGTAAGACATACTAATAAGTATGTACTCGTAAACGACATAACTCAATCATTTATTTCACCTTGATTTAAAATACGGGCGCAATATAGCGGCTCAAATAGGTCTTGTATGTTAAAAGCAGAACACGCATTGCCAGCAGTTACAAAAAAATTAGGCAAATAATGGCGATAGGTATAATTTTCTATAGAAAACTCCGAACTAACATAATTTGTGTTTAAATTGCAGAAAGTCTAAATATTGGAAGATATTGACAGATGGCAGGACAAACGTGTTTTATTAGTTTTATAATTGACGATATAATATATTGATAAATTAAATTATAATTATATATGTTGATATATACAGTCGTGGTTCGAAATTAGGGACAGCGAAAAACAAACAAGGAAAAAAGTATTTTAACATATATCTAATATTTATATTTAATTTCGCATACTACTTTCATTAGTACTTTAGCATTTTGTTACTTTTTGTTAATTTTGTTAATTTTGAAAATTCACTATGACTTCCTGGCATCTACGTGGCATAGAGTCGATTAAGCCTCGACATCGTTGAAGTGGTATAATCTTCCACGCTTCCTTAACTGCCAACCATAATTCGCACTGATTTTTGGTTTCTTTGAAGGCTACAGCAACTTTAAAATCTTTTTATTTTTTGTCTTCGGACATACTGTTTGCCATCAGAACCAAAAAGGTTTATTTTTGTTTTATCGCTCCACAATATGTTTTGTCATTTTTGTATGCCACAGTGTCCTTTTACTTAATAGAGGTATTCGCCGGGCTGACCTACCGTGAATATTGTTCTCTATGAGTCTGCCGCGAATTATTTGTGCACTAATTTCCAGACTGAGCTCTTTATTAATGACGACAGATGTCTAGAAAGGGTCCTTCTTTGTTATCTGTTTTTTACCCCGTTCTCCCAGGGATTTTTTTAATCGCATATGCGACCATATTTTTGGAGCGTTATATTTTATTCCGTCAATTTCACGGTACGCGACTTCCCTTCATTTCGCAAATTTAAAATAATTCGTCTCTCTTCCGGTCAGTAATCAACAACTCGTCCCATTTTTACAAATTTAAACAAAAAAAAAAAATTAAGTTTTTCATGATCGTCCGTGATATTAAGAAATAAGGTTGAAAAAATAAACAATAAAATAAAAAAATAGGTTGACAGTGTAATTCTAATACAACATGATATACAGGGTGTCCCATAGGGGATCTCATTTCTAACAAAAGCAGCCAAGTAAAGTTTTTTTCGAATTGTTGATGGTGCAAAACTTATTCCACTTTTAGTGTTTTTTAGTGAAATCGCACCCACCAAAAAATTAATTTAAAAAATAACAAGAGTTCTTTTGTTTAACTTTCTTTTTAATACGTTCTAGAAGAGTGTGTCTTTCCAATAACATCATTTTTGTAAGCTGTATTACCTTCTGTCAAATAAACACAATGGTTTTGTAAAGTATCTTTGTTTCTCAAATTTTTTTGTTGATGTTTAAATGACGGCTGTGGGAAAATAATGTACTAACAGAATGTTTTTTATCAATTTTTTCACAAAGTAACTCGTATTTATTAAAAAATGCACTTAACAAAATTTTTATTTCTAAAATCGATGTTTTATCAGAAATTCAACAAAATGAACTAAATAATTTTTTGCATTAATTTTAAACACTATAATAAGTGTTCGAAGTGTCCATCATTTGCCAAAATACGTGATCGGCATCGCCGTATCAAATTTTGCTTAATCCGTCGAACCGCACGTTCGTTATTTTTAATATTATTCGACGTTTCGATTATACGTTGCCGCATCTCCTGATCGTTCTGGTTTACTCTTTCATACATCAGCTCTTTATAATAACCCCACAGAAAAAAGCCTAAAGGATTTAGATCAGGAGACCGTGGTGGCCATGCAATGACCCTTCGAATCCAGCGGCTTGGATAATTTACGTTCATTTGTTGTCTCACTACTTTTGCTTAGTGAGTGGAGCTCCATCATGCTGCAGCCACATATTTCCACGTGTTTGTAGAGAAACGTCATCAAGTAATTCATTCAAATCATTTTGTGGAAAACTTAGACTTCCCCGTTGGTGCCCAGTGGTGCAAATTATGGGTATTGAATATCCCCTTTCTTTTAAAACATGTTTCGTTACTTCGTGAATTTTCTTGGCATCGACGCAGCATTTCTTAACCAAATTGCACCCTTTTTTCATGGTCAGCAGGTAAAAGGTATTGACACGTTGCACATGGTAAGGGTGCAACTAATTTCTTTTTAAAATACGATGCATCGTGGACCGTGGCGCTTCCGAACGTCTTGACAAACAACAAACACTTACAGATGGGTCGTCTGTCACCATTCCAATTACTCTATCTTCGTGTCTATGTCAAGTTGACCGGCTATTTCATATCTTCTCGGACGACCAGGGACTTCGCCTTCACTGTACATTTGATTATGGGTTCTCCATTTGAATATCGTTTCTGGTATTCTCTTGCTGCTGCCAGCCATAAATGAAATGCGTTTCTCCATATTCGCGGTGGGAATAAGCCACATAGCTTATTGAAATTTTAATTATAAACGTTCGAGTTTTTGTTTAATTCGGCCTACTAGATTTGCTTAAAAAAATTGTTCTACTTTAATAAACCATTGTGTTTATCATTTTGTTTTATTTCTGACAAAGCATCGATTTTAGAAATCGAAATTTTCTTACGTGCATTTTTTAATAAACACGACTTTGTTAAAAAATTGATAAAAAACATTCTGTTATGACTAGCTCGGTGTGTGATACCATTTTAAAATTTGCATTAGTGTCGCATATTTTTCTGATAGTGGATCAACTTTCTGTAGTAGATTATTTTCCCGCTGGCGTCACTTAAACATCAACAAAATTTTTTTGAGAAATATAGCTTCCAAAAATGATGTTATTGGAAAGGCCCACTCTTCTAGATCGTATTAAAAAATGGAAGTTATACAAAAGAACTCTTGTTTTCTAAATAAATTTTTTGGTGGGTGGAAGTGAATAACTTTTGCACCATCAACAATTCGAGAAAACTTTACTTGGCTGTTTTTTTTTACAATGAGCTTCCCTATCACCCCACCCTGCTTCGTTTGATCGTCCAACTCTTAAAACTACTGTGCTGCTATCTACCAACGTCTTCCGAGACTAGCATGTTGGTTCGAATTCTTTGAGAAAGTGCATTTATATATTATGTACATATAATTTGTTTGAAAAAACCTCGAATGTACCTGCTAGCCTTTATAATTTATATTTACTCTAGTAAGTGGTATTTCCACTCGTGGTTTTCCTATATTTATTGCTCCTACTTTCATTTTTTTTTGTTTTGTTGTAACTTACATATTTTAAGTCCACATAAATTATGTAGTAAACTATAAGGACAACTGATCTAAATTTCTAAACTGAACTCGTGACAACATGAATCGGGTTGAAGTTGCAGTAAGATATAGTTTCGAAAGATATTCATTATAAATGCTATTAGTCTCTAGACAACACAAAGATAAAATGACTTTGTTACCGAAGTTTTTACTTGACAGTAGCTTGGTTTAAGTCTCAACCAGCGAATAAGTAACGGGTGTTTTTTTAGGAGGTTTGTTTTTCCGATAGATGTCGTTTTATTTTATGACAGTTGTTTTGACAGCTCAAAGTGGCATTTCTACTCAGTATTGTTTGGCAAATCATTATGAATAGGTTAACTCCAGAACAACGTTTTCAAATCGTGGAAATTTATTTTCAAAATCAGTGTTCAATTAAAAATGTTTATAGAGCACTTCGTGAATTTTATGGTGCACATAATCGTCCGTCAGAGACCACCATAAAGAACGTAATTACCAAATTTCGGTCTACATTCACTCTTTTGGATGCCAAGCCACCGACAAGAATGAGAAGAGTTCGTACAGAAGAAAATATTGCTGTCGTTGAGGCCAGTGTCGAAGAAAACGACAATTTATCGATTCGTCGTCGTGCTCAGCAAATTGGACTTTGTCCATCGACTTTATGGAAAATTTTACGTAAAGATTTGGGTTTGGTGCCATACAAAATTCAATTGGTGCAAGAATTAAAGCCACACGACCATCGTTTGCGCCGTGAATTCAGTGATTGGTCGTTAAATCAATTGAACGAAGATCCATTTTTTTACCGTAAAATTCTCTTCAGTGATGAGGCGCATTTTTGGTTAAATGGATACGTCAACAAACAAAATTGTCGCATTTGGAGCAAAGATAATCCACACGCCGTTCTAGAATTACCAATGCATCCTGATAAATGTACTGTTTGGTGCGGTCTATGGGCTGGTGGGATCATCGGTCCATATTTCTTTAAAAATGAGGAAGGACGACGCGTTACCGTGAATGGAAATCGATACAGAACCATGTTAAATGAGTTTTTGTTGTCAAATCTTGAAGATATGGATATGAATGAAATGTGGTTTCAACAAGATGGTGCCACTTGCCATACAGCACGTGAAACAATCGACTTATTGAAAGAAACTTTCAACGACAACATTATTTCGAGAAATGGTCCGGTGAATTGGCCTCCGCGTTCGTGCGATTTGACGCCACTCGATTACTTTTTGTGGGGATACGTGAAGTCATTGGTTTATGTGGATAAACCTCAATCGATTGACGCTTTGGAAACCAATATTCAACGTGTCATTGCTGACATACGCCCTCAAATGCTTGAAAAAGTGCTGGAAAATTGGACCTCCAGAATGACATTTGTGAAAAATAGTCGTGGTAGCCATATGCCAGAAATTGTGTTTAAATGTTAAATGCCAAAAAATTATCTACCAAATAAAAAAAAATTTTGGTCATTTCATAATTTTATATGTGTTTTATTCAAAAAAAAAATCGGCAACCTCTTAAAAAAACACCCTTTATAAGCTTATAGGTTATGTTACCTACCTGAAATGGCCCAAACAGCGTGTAACTTAAGCTCTTACGTGTTCGCTGAGCATTAGTCGATCTTAATATTTTTGTTGCGGTGAAATTAATCGAATATTGTAACAAATATGAAATTCAGAAAACTATAGGAATTTTTAACCAAATTCTTGTATTTTAATAATTTCATCTTAATTAAATTATTTCATAAGCCATAACAGCTTTGCACGAATGTTGTCAAGTCGAAAAAGCAAACAGAAAATATAAAAAATTAATACTGACTGATGTCTCTCTCTTTGAATTTTTTTAATTGCTGCGAAAAAGCTAAAATAGAAAAAGCGACAAAGAAATCTTGATTGATGGTTGATTTTAATTGGAATTGAACAGATGAGCGAATTTTTTGCATGTTCTTGACAAGGGTATAAAGAACAAGGGGGATTCAAAACAAAATGTCAGAATTGTTTACTGGCCAAATTACTCTAGTGAATTATAGAAATCCCTAAGGAAAATGTTTATAGTGCAGGAGCATTTTATAAAATATGAAATTAAATTAGGTTGGATTTGGTATTTACAATTTTTACAACCATAACATTATGACCTATTAAGTTTGCCAAATTTTATATTTATATAAGCAGTTTGCAAAACAAGTAAACCATATCGAAGTCGGTTTCGCAAAATATACAATAATAGTAATAAAAAACTTTAAATTTGCATGTCATTTAGCATGACGAGCGTCACGAATTGAGTCTAAAACGAATCACGGAACATCCATAATATTGTATATTAATATGTATTTTCAATTTTATCTTTTGTTTGTTGTGGCAAATTTGTTAGATTTCATAAGCCATAAAATTTCTATGTAGCGCTTTTCCATAATACAATTGGATACGGATTTTTGACGAACCATATTTATATATTTTTGTGGTGGACCCGGTAAACCGAAATTTTTCCCAAAAATAATTTTATTTTTTAATGGTTAATGAATAAGGTAAGGTGAATGTAGAACCAGAATATCGAATTTTATAATACAGACCTAAATTAAAATTTGCATGACAGTGAGCGTGACGAGCGTCACGAATCGGCATTAAAACGAATTACGAAAAATCCATAACAAAATATTTCCAATTTTTATCTTCGTATGTTCTGATTTTGTGTAATACAAAATCACTTAACAATTTTTTTTATGACATCACACGACTTGTAAAATAGGAAAGTATAGTGACAAGCGAGAATGACATTTTGACATATGCCATACACTATATAAAAAATAAATTAAACGAGGGGTGAGTTAAAAATATATTCCAATAGGCAGTTTTGATTCGAATTGGTTTAGAAAGAATCAGCTTAATTAATAAAATTAACTAAAAATTTACTAACCTTTATCATTTGATGTAAAATCACAATCGGTATCGTAACCTGTTTCTGAAGTCAGCGGATCTACATCAATTCCTTCCTCTACAGCTGTCATGACTGCTTCACCTAAAAATACAATAAAATCAATAAAATTTAGTAAGTATTTTAAATTAAAGCTTGCGAATTATATTTATTATTATTTTTATAAAAATTTAATGTATGTCAATGTCATTTCAACTATGTACAAAAAGGTCAAATATATTTAAAGCAATTTTTTTTTGGTTAGTAAAGACGTTAAGATATATAATAAGAAGGTTTAATCTAGGGAGCACAATAACAAAACCAACCGTTTTACTTACAGACATGATTTCTTCATATATTAATATTTAAGGAATATAAATATTTTAATTTTAAATAAACTAATATTTACATATTTGCATTTGAGGTTATGTTCGTATATTTCCAATCAAAACAAAACTTACTAAACAATAGTAATAATAATAAAATCACATGTGATTGTTTTGTATATATGTTTTTATTTTTTTCGCGAATTATAGAATAAAAAACAAATGATATAAAATTATATTAAAACCGCTCTCTATATAGCGTCCTCTCTCGTTATTATATGAATTAATGAAAAAGTACCGCTCTCACTCTCACACCCAATATAATATTGTCATGTGCATATTATTGTTTATTCTCTTTAACTCTCGGTTAGGCTTTTGAAATCAAATAACAAATTTTAACTTGTCAATTATAAAAAAAAATAAAAACAAATCATAAAATATTAGTTGTATAAATAAACATTTATTTATTATTATTTATGTTTATATTGCTATCTCATTCTTAACTAATTAATACATGTAAACTGTCAAAAAAATTAACGTCAAACTATTTCGCACAACAAAACTTATTTTTATACTGTGCTTAATAAACAATAACAAAATATAAATGTATCGTAATTTTATTTTTTTAATTCACGAATGAACAAAAACATTTATTATTTTTTATTTATTTTTACTTCAACACTGACTGAATAGTAACACTAAAATGAGAGGAAACCAAAACGAAAGAAGAACAGAAAGCGTTATATTTCGTTTTCATTTTCACAATGTGCTTGTGTATGTAACCATTTTGTTTATTTTCTATGTATACTTGTACACACAACCTTATTGCGGAGAGTAACGTTGTTTTGTGATTTTTTTCATGCTCACACACTCCATGTAATGTAAATAATGCAAGATAAAGTATGCTTTTCCAAAACAAAACCAAAAATATTCTAAATCTTATCGAACAAAAAAAAAAACGCGTGCGAAATTAATTCGAAATAATAGTGTCATTGACCAATATTTGTTCCTTTAGATTAATCATTTGTTTGTGACATGTTCGATTTTAGTTTATGTTCAATTTATACAACAGGCTTTACGCTTAAGATGTACTAAATTTTATTCAGAGTATATAACATATATTGCGTTGAGTGTACCGGGAAAATATATTATATACAAAGATATGAAAATGAGTCCTAAAATTGAAGGTTGCGTTAGGGCTTTCTCGATGAGAATCTAGGATGGTCAAGTGTGAAGTAAATAACACAAAAATTAATAAACACGTATAAAATGTAAGCAACAAATGTTATAATTAATTATATATACTAGGTTCTTTCGTATATCTAGTATATCCTAAATTTATATATTTTTGCGTTACGATTTTATAGAAGTAGTGGTAAATAAACTTTTTTTTTCATAGTTTAGATTTATTTTTGAGATTTCGTTATGTTTATGTATTTCGTTTGGGCTCGGATTTCGTATCAAGCGATCTTTTATATTCTTTTAAACGAAAAATCAAAACTTGTAAACCATAAAAAATCGGCTGCGTTCGGTTAAGTATTTATAAAATATTTTATACGTCCGCCGAGTAGATCGGCAAAGTACAAAAACAAAATACAAGTGGAAAGTAAATAGCAAGAAAACGAGTTTTACGACGAAAATTGTATATATAATTTTGATATCCCCACTACTCAGCATTTTTCCCGTTGTTTACATAATAGATTATTTATTTATGTTATTTATTTATTTATTTATTATTATTATTATTATTATTATTATTATTACACTCGGATGGCTTTTTATATTCATTTAGATTTGTGTATTACGTTTTGTTGCTTTTGTGTTATACTTTTATACATTTCGTTTAATCTGACGCGCAGTTTTTTTTTTGTTGGTTTGCTTGACTATTTAGGCTTTCGCATTTTATACTATGCATACATTTTTATGAATAGTCATGCTTAAAATATCTTAAAGGAATTCTAATTTGTTTCGTTTCATTTACCTTTTCGTTTCGATTGTTTATTTCTTTTATGGGTAAGTAAAATAATGAAGAGAAATATTGTTTGGAGTACGTAACGCACGTAGAATTCTAATGATCAAGTATTCGAAAGCGCTATAATAACGAATTATATTTCATGATAGTATCCAGCTGCGCTTAGCTGGATATTTTATAATATAATACGCTTGGTTATTTTTCAGGCACAACATTATTGAAGGTTAAATAATATAGTTGGTATGGGTATCCAAGTAAAATTCTGACGAAAACTATTGTTTAATTTCACAACATAGAATGATCCTTTTTCCTTTTGTTTTGTTTCAGACGGTCCGGCGTCATGTAATAAGTGTTAAGATGACATACATAAATATGCTCAATAAAAGGTAGGCGGATACAGAAGATTAATATAAATTATAAAGAAATCTATGTTTTCGAAATGAAAGCAACGGATACTAACCACTATAATACCGAGGAATTTTTTATTTTGTTGTATACATTACATAGGTTTTTAGATTAACAAAACGTGTACGCCAATGTTTTAAGGTGTTCAATTCGAAATACGAAAGAAATTAATGGCCGTGAACATAATAGCATAAAATTTAAAAACCAAGGATATTGGATATTATGTAACCTCGGTAGTTTTTGTAACGCTTCTCCTACTAAATCAATATACCTGGTTTTAAAGAAATATATTAAGAGCGAAAGCCGTTGCACTTGAGTAGTTCGACTAACTTCGATAACCGGAAAACTTGTGATCATAAAAATAATAATCTTCAAATTAAACTGAATCAAATTATCGATTATATTTGGGGAAAAATGTATAGACGTGTATAAATTTTGCTAACGTCTTAGAATGGTAATGGATTACGTGAGGTGAAAAGGAATTTGTACGTGACAAAATTGTAACTAAATAAAACAAAAATGAAAGATTGGCACATAAATGAATTTATGCTTGGTTGCATCGCGAGTTTCTCAAAAATGAAATGGTGTTATGTAACAATCAGAAAAGAGGAAAGCCATTTTCAATTAAAACTGTTAAATTATCTCAAGAAAATCATTTTTGAACGGGCTTCATACATAGTGATCGCCCTAATACATTTTGTAGTTAAGTAAAAATCTCATCATGGCGTTTGGAAAATAATAATATCCATAATTAATTTTTAATTATCTTTTAACATTCTATTAAAGTTTTCATAAAATTTAATGCAATCATAATTCATTTTTCATCCTAATTAATGTTTACGTATACTCAAAGAGGAATTCCTTTAATAAATTTAGTACAGTTCACAGATGATTTGAACGATAAGTGTAAATACCTATTTCAAACAAAAATTAATTCAGAAGAATTTGTTGTGACGTATTGATTCATCCATGTACGATAATTGTAAAGTTTTTTTTCAATATGATTAAATACATTTTGGGTATACTAAACGAAATTATGAATTTGAGATCATCGATGAATAGCCGCCTGAAACTCGGTAGTTTGAAAAATGTAATATTTTTTGATTGAACAATCCCTTTCACATGTCATATCTGTTGTTTAATTAAATTCAAGATTGAACTGTCGTCTGGATTGTACCGTTTTCACACCCTTTAATTGTTTTCATTCCGAAATTCAAATTGTATTTCATTCCTTACAAAAATTCGTGTAAGCTAACTAATCGATCAATAATTTCTCAATCGAATAAACTCGTTGGGATTAGTAAACCCTAATTCTTTATGCTGAATTTTTCATGGGGTTAAAATAAATTTTATAATGAGCATGTTGATTGATGATTTTTTATACCTGGCATTTTTTGCCTATAGCCTACAAACTGAAAAATCGATTTAGGGTATTTTCGTAAATTCATTCCACGGAAGGAATAGAACAGAAAACTGATCACGTAACCTCAGAATATTTTTCGCGATATGTTATTCTGATCGAAACATCAAATTTGTTAAGAACCGCATTCCTGGTCGTTAATTATTGGTAAAATCCTAAGTTAAAATTGGTTTAATATTCGTTTAAAATATTGTGCAATCAACGATGGCCACACCAATCGAAATATTAAACCGAACGCGGTTGAATTTCACTATCAGTTTCACCAAACTTAGAACTTATTTAACCAATTTATTAACAAATACCACTAAATTGGAAGATATCGTGTAAGAATTAAGAACACCAAACAACATTTAAAAATTTGTGGATGTGGAGGAAATAATATTCATAATTAATAAGGAAGACCAATCGCAACGTCACGCCATTGCAGAGATATACTATGAATTTGTTGTCGGTTCGAATGAATGTGAATGACAACTGACCATTACCTTCGGAGCATACGATGTTTCATTAAACGACACAATAATTCGAAATGAAGCGCCAGAATTGAAACTACCAAGGTTGTGGGTGCCCAAACTCACCGAAGAATATAATGAGTCAGCACGATTAACAGATGTAAAAATAAGATATGGCTATCACCCAGAATAACCTGAAATTTCACAAATTATATTCTGGCATTAAATAAATTCGATCGTGGAAAACACTTAATAATAATCCGTTATTTCTACATTCACCTCAATAATCTTAGAGATATGTACGACACATCCGATTTATAAATGCGTGAAATTTCGACAGATGAAAGTTGAAGAACGATGTTAATTTAGTCGAAACGACGTTTTGTTAGTAAACATACCGTGGACGATTGTTGGTCCTTTCGAAGATGTCAGTATTGTCAAATGCAACATCATTCATTAGAATATGAATAGTTTCGCATCATTTATGTTATGCATAAGTTGCATAACACGCCACAAGTAAACATATCGATGCACTCGACAGCACTCGCTAAAATTCAAGATCGTGTAGGCGGAAGGCAAATATGTATAATATTATTGGATTCAAGGACAAAGACTTCTTTCATATCGAAATAATGCATACAGAGATTTTTGTTATTACCAAGTAACGCGAAGATAAGCATATACGGATTAGGGCACCAAAGTATGGGCCAAAGGAATTATCCAGTACAAACTAGAACCGCATTTTCCATCAGATTTTGAAAATTTGATGAATGTTTACGTGACGCACCGTATCACCAAAACTAGATCTTATTCAACAGTAAACCCATCAGTGTTGAAAATAATTAACGAAGAGAAGATTGTTGATCCAACTCCACTAAATATTATTCGCATAGATGTTTGAGAGAGGGAGGAAATTGACCGATATTGGGGAGCACTCCAAAGCAATTCATGTGAGGAGCATTTTGTACAAAATGTGTCACAGGATGAGACTTGGCGTTTTGTAGTAAAATTACTATTTAAAAGCATCCTGAAAGAATTGAATGCCACCACAAGATTAAGGGTCGTGTTTGATGCGTCAGTAAAAATATCGAGCGGTATCGCGTTAAATTATGTTTTGAAAGTGGGCCGCAGTCGCGGCGAATATTGAAAAAATGTACCGCCAAATTTTACGATAGCTTACGGTATGGCATAATCTTCCCTTTTGGAGAAACGTGTATTGTAAGAGCTAGCAGTTAAGAATTAAACCCATTATCAGGGGGCTGCACAAGCCATACAATACGAGATGTACATAGATGATGACCTAACGAGCAGTGTAGGGTTAGTTGAGGATGCGATAAGAGTGAGTTGTGAGATCAATTCTATTTAAAAAAATGCAGGAATAAAGCTCACAAAGTGGAAATCTAATTCGTCAGAATTTCTCAAATTTCTCAAAGCCAATGACAAGTTACCAATTGATTTAAATCGGACAGAGGTAACTCAGGTTTTGGGTTTGCAATGGTCGCAGGGGCCCGATTCATTTACGTACCTACCAATTAGATGAAACGCCATCACCTATAACATTAAAGTAATGTTCCAGCAGTTGTGGTGTTTTAAACTAGCTTACATCCGCAAAGAACACAACAAGAATGGTTAAATCTAAGGCACGAGATATCGGATATTAAGAAAATCAAAATTTCGAGACCGTTAAGTTTTATAAATAATAACACCCCTACCCACGGATTTTTGGACACTAGCTAAAAGGCGGATGCTGCGCTAGTTTATGTTCAGCACAATTAGTCATCTCATAAACCAAAGTGTCGCGCACTAATAAACTGTATGAGCAGTGCGCCTTGAACTGTGTGGCGCCTTGTTACTTACAAGATGGAAGAAACAAGGTCGATTCGATTTTGGAAATAGTCTCGCTGCTATGCGTAGAAGGAATCGAAAATGCCCCAATTTCTTATGATCAATTTGATAATCGAGCAGCATCTAAAGAAAATTATCATTGTGATCCATCTTACCTAGTACATATATTGAGGAGAAAATATTGGATATTGAGGATTTTATGTACAATAAAATAAGTTTTTCGGAACTGTGTAAGGTGCATCAAACCAAACCCACAAACGGTCGGTCAGACATGGAAACAGTGGAGTTGACGAAACCATTTTTTGCGCACTGATGTCGATTTTATCCGACTAATTCGAACTGTTTTAAGCCATAGTCGAGGACAACGAACTAGAGGAGAAGGGATCATGGCCGTCTTTGATCGATTTATTGCAAGACGTGAACCATGTACCGTTTTGTTTTAGGACAATGGCTCCAATTGAGACCATACGGAGGTATGTATTTGATCGAATCAGCAAGATACCGATCAAGGTGGCACAGTATGTTAAGAATCCGCATTCATCATAAATTCCTAATCAAATCTGAAACAATCAATTATTTATGTACGACAATTAGTGCATTATTGTGTATATTTGCCTCTTTTACCGAATCATATTTATTGTCTTCGGTTGTGCTTTAAGTTAGAATTTGGCAAATAAATTTTAGTAGCTTGCTATAATTACACCTACTTTAAGAGCGCTAAGGACGAACCAATTTGGTCGGGCGGTTGGTCTAATTTGGTTGGATTGGATGCAGAAATGGATGGTGTGTAGACAAGTAAGTCAAAAAAATTATGTTGGACGTATTGGATGGGAATTCCATCCAGCCGAATATCCAACCAACCAAATTGGATGGCATGTAGTAATGTTTGAAAATATTTCGTCACTCATGTAAAAAATTGCATTGAGAACAAAACCAAATTAGGGAGAAACAAAAAAAGAAACGTAATCTAACACACAAATCGTGGAGATTGGATGGTAAATTGGATAGCGTGTATAGAACATCCAATTTGGTTGGCCCGATAAGTTGGATCGATTCCAATAGCGCTCTTTAAATATTACTTCGTAGTATTGTGTTGTTGCATAGACATAAGAGTTGCCAATGTGGAAAATACCCATTGTCATTAGTGATTTACAAAAAAATTAAATTAAATTAACAAAGTTGGAATTTGTTTTATTACAAAATTTATGCAGTGCATTGCCTCGGGAATTATTCAAAATTTGCCAGAAACCATATTTAGTTAACATTTATTGGCATTAAGAATACATGTTAAACAAAACATTTCAAGAAAAATATAATTAATGATAGGATACGAAATAATAGGAAGGCGTTCTATGAACAACCAGTCGGCGTACATTATAGAGGAAGACCTAGTCTTTGAAGAGTTTAATTGTAGGTCATTAACAGCGATCCAATTACAAATACTTTCGGTTTCTCTTTTTAAATTTTGAATTGAATTAAAGATTAGATATTTAGTAACAGCCAACACTGATGGCAGATAATTAACAAGCATAGTAAAAGGAATTGAACCTAAAACTGATTCCTGTGATACACCTGTTAAAACATGTAACCTAGTTGATGTAGTTAGTATTGATATACACTTCTTGTGATCGATTCGAAAGGTAAGAGCAGATTAGCTTAAATACTGTGGCATTAAAATGAAAATGATTAGCTAAAAACACAGACGATCAAAGAAAATTTTTCATTTGAACTAAAAAAGCAAAACAAATTTTTTTTTTTGATAATTCCACTCCGTATACGTATACGTAAAAAAATGGCGAAAAAATCACCTAAAAGGTTGTTCAACGGATAAAAATCTATAATCTAACATATTTTAGTTGACCCATAATCGTTTTATTCCTTCAAAAATAATAATTGATAACTGTACTTAGAAGCAAAGCGATTCTATTCCAAAAAGCGTTGTATAAGTACTAAATTGGCATGCTTTCAAAGATACTACGTATGTTTCAAGTTTTATCTCGTCAGCAAAATTTAACGCCAACGTCGTCCAGCTCATTTAATGGTGGAGTATGGATCAAATGTAGTATTTCAGAACAGTAAAAAATCAGCAGTTAATACCCGCAAAATTCTTCGTTACCCGGTAACAACAAACCCAAATACAACCCGAAGCCATCCAATATGATAATATTATCACCTCGAATTAAATGGAACGTTTTTGGGGCATTAATTGTAGTATATTTTGATAAGTTGAATGGCTCACACGCAATTTTTTTTTGCAATTAGTGTTACTTCCATAATATCGTACTTATAAAAGGGCTATAAACCAAATACTAAATTGATACAACTACCGTCTGTATCAATTTTAAGAGATGGATATCGATAAGCAAAAATATTCTGCTCAAGCTATGGAATTGATTAATTCGACTTTGAGTGAACATTCTGTGTGTCATTCAACAGTAAAAACTGGTTTGCGAGATTTCGTTATGGCAATTTTAGTTTTGAAGATGATCCACATTCAGGTGCAGTAAAACAATTTGAAGACGAAAAATTTAAAGTTTTACTAGATGAAAATCCGCGTCAAACTCAAAAAGACCTTGTTACTCACCGAACAATATCACTTCGATTGTATGCAATGGGAGAAATGATTATGGGAAAAACCCAATCATTATGGGTCAAGAAAGTGTTACTGTGTGTCTGGTGGGATTGACAAGTAGTCATTTACTACGAGTTTCTGGAACCTGGTCAAACTGTTACAGCTGAACGTCAGACCCAATTGGTCAAATTAAGTGATGCTATGGAGGAAAAAAGACCATTTACGGGTCAAGGAAGGCGGTAAGGTGATATTGCTAGAGTTCTAGATTTCTAGATTAACTACAACTACAGAAAACTAATTACTGATTGCCATTAAAGAAAATGAATGTGAATCCATTTCAACAGGAAAACCAACATCCAACTGACCCAGGAAAATACCTGACCTGATCGATTTTTTTATAACCAAAAATATTTCTAATCATTTTATGAATGTCGAAGAAACCCAAGACATGAGCTCAGATCATTCTCTGATAGTCCTAACATTAAGCGAGTATATCATTCAGAAGGGGAATACAAACATACGGGCTGGGAAAGTTTCAAAGTACACCTTGAACAAAGAATACTTTTGAAAGTTCCTTTAAAAACTATGGATCAACTGGACAAAGAAGTAGAGTAGTTCATTACGGATATACAACAATCAGCGATGTTGTATATCCGTAATGAACGATGATTCTGCTGACCTGCGATTTTCGTCAAACGCTACCTATCATTCCGAGATCGAAAGCTGCAGATGAACTCAACGCATGTCTAAAATCGTCGAGTTTGTGGCGCTTTGTGAAGAAATTGCAGTTGACCATGAACAGTCGCGTTAGAGAACATCTCATCAACTGGTGATTTTTCCAAACAACTGTTGGCAATGGTCAAATTCCTATTGATGTTTCGACCGGATTGTTTTCGTTTCCCTCGAATTTTTGCATGTTCATGACGTCGAAGGAAGAGGTTATCAAGAAAGTGTTTCCGGAAATGCATTGTTACAAATCCGTTGATTGTGTGACCAATCAAGACGAGGCAACCAACTATCCGACTGAGTTTTTGAATGCGCTTGGTTTGCCGGGAATACCAACGCATAACTTGATGCTCAAGCTCGGATCTGAGATAATCATGCTGCGCAATTTGAACCATCCGATGTTGGGTAACGGAACGCGATCGGTTGTGAGGAAACTGATGAATGACGTCATTCAAGTGACGATCATTAAGCACAAATTCAAAGGAGAGGATGTTCTAATTCCGAGAATTCCTCTGCTTCCAACTGATATCTCGTTCGACTTCGAGCGCATTCAGTTCGTTTGACAGTTCGTTCTTGTTCATTTGAAAAATATTGTTTTCCACAATGCATTGTAACGATTTGCGTCTGTATTCGATTTAATTCCACTCGAATAAAATACATTGAATTCTTTTGAATTCTTTTGAATTCCAACTGACTCCAACTGACTGAGATGCCGGAGTTTGAATTGACATTTCATTCACTTCTCAATACATTAGTGTTGAATTCGATGAAAAAGTGAATGTTCACTCAACTCAATCGTCTATTAAGAATTGAGTTGAGTTGTTTGATTTTTAATCTCATTAAAATCAATTTTCGTGAAGGCAAAAGTATTTGCTCGGAATGAAGTAATTTGGGGCGGGGTCAGCTAGTGTATTATAAATGTGCACATATACCGGGAAAAGTTTCACGTTTGTGTACATATACCGGGAAATTTGCACATTTGCCGGTTTATGTGTGCATTCATCGATTTCGGACTTTAACCGTAACATATACATTAATTATGTAAATATATATTTGCTTCTTGAATTTATTCTTAGGATGCCTTTTCAATTTTTAATCTACTAATTGCTGCGGTTGTAATCTCCATATTCGAATCATTTTATTTCGGAAACGAGTTTTACAACACCTTGCTCTTACTCCTATTTCGGTTCCCAGTTTCAATTGGAGCTTGATTGGTGTTATAACCATTTAGTTGTCGGTCTTCAAACATTTCATCCATCCGGTGGTATTATTCGAATGTAGTGTGAGCTTGCCCGCTGATTCGTGCCATAGCGGCACTGTAAAGTTTTATATAGTTTTTAATGATTTAATTTTATTCTGAATTTGCACTACAGAATACGAAATCACGAAATCCGACCGGTAAAATAAATTGTTCTAAACAATTTCAATAGACAAACACAAAAAATTTCGAAAAAAGGTGTGCGGCAACTATCTTATAAACGAGGAATTTTGAACGGAAATGTTTTACCGGTAGAAATTTAATTTCGAAAATGTTTCAGTAGATTAGTCATTCCTCTTAAAATATTATAGAAATTGCATTTATGCGTCATTCCGAGTCAATCGATTATGTTTAAAAATATTTTTCAATCCGTTTAAATTTTCGTCGTATTTCATATCCTCGCCACTGCTTTAATTTTAAATAATGTCACGTAACAGATTTGTTAGTAAAACATTAAAAATATTCGTTGACATGCATAATATTATTTGACTCCAAATATTCGAAAATATTTATCCATCATCCGTGTTGGTCCATTACGTTTGAATTCCTCAAATGCTGCTTACTGCACCACACCAATTTTAACTTTTATTAGCTAAGGAAGTTTCTAAAACTTCTAGAGTAAAATTGTACATCAATGACCACCAGGAATGCGGTATCTGAACCGTAAAGCAATTTTAAATTTCTTCTAAGTTTTTGAACAGGGCTAATTTTGTTTCGTCCAAATCCATAAGATAAGTGTTTAGTCGTGCCTAATTATTTAAAAGTTTTTGAAGGTTATAAACACATTAACTTAACAAGTTTACTTTTATTCAAGAAGCAATCATTGCAACAAACATCACTTACCGGCCCAACTACATATTTAAAGCTACTTAACCAAGGTTAAATTGTCGAGTTTACCCATTGGCAAAACAATGGATAGGTAGTTAACCTTCGTTAAAATAGCATTGAACGTTTTTACGCATTTCGTTTATATCTGTTGAAAATTATCATGGTCTATGCCTTAGTACGAGCGTAAAATCACTCCACCTGGTAAACTCAAGGCAAAATATTTTTATTTCAACATAATGAAAATGGAGTTTTTTTATTTTAATATGACTTTTGAAATAGATTTGTCCAGAATAAATAATTTTACGATTACTTTTAGTTCGAATAGATAATTTTTTTTCTATTTATACGTATCAGTAGGGCCGGATTTACAATTTTGCAATTAGGCTTTAACATTTTGCCGCTTTAAATTTATGAAAACATTATAATTCCCACACTTCATTTAATTTATTTTATTTTAGAAAAGTCTACAAATTTGACTTGACCAGATACGAAATGTCATACAACTCGTGCACATCATGTTCGTGGGAACCATAATTTATGCTGTGCTTATTTACTTGAAGAAACTGAAAATTCAAAATTTCTCAAGGTTCTGATGGGTGTTTTTATTCCAATAGACTCAAGTAAGGTTGGTGAATCAATTTCAGCCAGTAAGGTGTTTCAAATAAACGAACACTTCAAAATCTCCTGTATATTTTCCAGGGTTGTCAGATTTTAGGTTCTACATCCAGTAAGTTATGGCGGTGAGTCTTGCTGGTTAACGTGATACGGTCTTTCTCAACACCTTACAAACTTCTTTTAGATATTCTCTATGTTACGAATATGCTCATTGTAAGATGTTAACAGAGTACTCAAGTTGGGATCTGACGTAAGCAAAATACAATATCTTTATTGTCTCTATATCATCAATATCCCCGTCCACCGTTTAACAAAGCTACACAAAAAGTTAGCACTAGCTATGCTCTACGTGAACAGGGAAACTGAAAGTAACCCTTAGATCTTTAAATTCAGATATTTTTTCTAGAGTGGTGCCATTTATATGGTACTGTTGGACAACGGGATTAGCTTTTCGATGAAAAGATATGGTCGTACACTTATTTATGTTGAGACAGAGTAGATTGGAATCACACCGAGTACCTTTGTGAAGATAGCCCAAATTTCTAACCACGAAAATAGAAAAAGTTGCTTATGGCAATACTATACAAGTTTATGCATACTACTGTAACATTTAATTAATAATTATAGCACTCGAAGAGTTACCAATTAAAAATGCTGTAAATTTGTCAATTTTTAATTTTTTTATTTTAAAACTTCAATATATGGTAAAACATTTCAAATTTAACAAAAAATATGTTATTGTTTGATGTAGCCACCTTTAGTGCGGATAATAGCAGCGAGTCTGTCCGAGAAGGCTGCACACGCTGGACGAATGTGGTCTGATGGTATTTTGTCTCATTCTCGTTGAAGAGCAATCTTAAGGTGTCGATCGTCTCATATTTTTAGTTAATACAGGGTGGGTCATTTGTTGGTCCTTTTTTGAATCGATGAATTTTAGTACTCAATGTTATCTGTTCTAAAAATTCTTTGACATCATGAAGTCCCTAATAACACAACAACGCATTTTTATAGTTCAAATTTATTATGAAAATAATCGTTCAAAAGCAACAACATTTCGTAAATTACGTGAGAGCTTTGGTCGACATGGACGTCCTACTGAGCGTGCAGTTGACAACATTATTGATCGTTTTGAAGAAACTGGTTCAGTGGAAGACCGTATCAACATGTTCATCCAGCAGCTGTTAGTGAAAGTGTTCGTATGAGCCAAGCACATCAAACAGGCATCGTTCACAAGAACTAAACATTTCATGAACCACATTACGATGCATTTTGCATATTGATTTTCATTTTAATGCATTCATACAAAATTCAACTACAACAACTACCAAGGGTCCAATCACAAAGACAAGTATTCACATCGACAATAAATCAATAACAGAACCACAAATTGGATACATGTTCACGATTCGAAGAATTAAGCCTTACTGAAAGAAATCAAATAGTTATGCAGCTTTACTGAAAGAAATCAAATAGTTATGTAGGAACTGCCTTTTACAAAACCATCCAACAATAAATTACAGAAAAAATAACAAATGTTGCACCTGCAAGGGACGGCATCATCCTTTATTACACTCACCAGCGCCACAGCAACAACAAACAACCAACAACTCCACAACAGTAAACGAAATACCAACAACTATAATAACGCAATTAGCCACCAATAGAATGGAAAGAAACAATGTCACGCCTTGTGCCGCTGTTGAATGAATGCGTTGATCCACTTGTTGTGCATCGTCTGATTGCTGTCCCATAAATTTGTAAATACAGGGTGGCTGAGACCAAGTGTTACCAAATGAAAACGCTGTAATTTTTTTAATTTTCATTATTTTTTATTGAAATTTCTTGGAATATGTTGAAAACATATTACATTTTATGAAAAACATGTTACTGCTCGATATGACCTCCTTTGGCTCTGATTATTTGATTCAGTCTTCCATAGAAAGCATTGCATGCTGACCGAACGTGAGCTCGCGGAATTTTATTCCATTCTCGAACAAGAGCTGACTTCAATGCATCAACACTTTCGTATTTTTTAGTGAACACCTTACTCTCCAAAATGGACCGTATGGAGAAATCCATGGGATTCAAGTCTGGTGAATATGGTGGCCATTATTTCGACGAAATCAGCCGCGGAACGCAATTTTGTAAAAATTGCTGTGTCGCTCGAGCTTTGTGTGACGGTGCCGAGTCCTGTTGGAATGTCCAACGGTTCGTACCAAAGTGTTTACGTGCCCAAGGTAGCAAAGCATCGTTTAGGATCTTTTGGCGGTACACCTCTTGGTTTACCTTGACTCCATGTTCGATGAAAACCAGAGGAGTGCATCCATCTGCAGTCACTGCAGCCCAAACCAGAACATAAGCTGGTGATTGCTTGCGCATGGCAACTCTTGTGTCCAAATTATCGTTGGACTTGTGCTCTAACCAAACACGATCATTTTGTTTATTGACATATTGTTGAATGGTGAAAATTTTCTCATCAGAAAAGACAATTTTTGGAATCTCATCACGTTCGGCCAAGGCCTTCAATGCTCGTGTTCTTTCAAGCCTAACTATTTTTTGTGCCTCCGTAAGATCTTGAACTTTTTGTATCTTGTAGGGCTTCAAGTGTAGTTCATTTTTCAATATGGTTTGAATGCTGTATCGTGAAACATGTAGACGTGCGGCTGATTGATTGGCACTTTGACGAGGATTTCGTTGGATTCGTTTCTTCACATTTCGTATCATTTCTTTTGATGTTGCTGTCTTTTTAGGACCGCCTCTGTTGCGTTTAGCGATGCTACCAGTTTCGTTGTATCGAGTTATGGTTCGATACACAAACATTTTATTCACATTCAAATGCTGGAGCTGACGAACTATTGCTGTTTGTGAATTTCCACCCAAATACAGTGCAATCACACTATTACGTTTGAATTCCATTACGATTTTTTTATGAAGATATTAATTTAGAACAATTATTTGTTGACCACATGTAAACAACTAACCAAACTTCAATCTGTCAAAAAATTGACGCGCGAAAATGACAATTACACAAATGACAGCAGAGTGAAGTCAGTAACATTTGGTCTCAGCCACCCAGTATTTGTGCTTTTCATCTGAAACAGGAAATAGAGATCCAGCGCGATTTTAAACCTGCCCTTGCACTTTATATGTTGTCATGTAATGGTTTCTGATGACATTGGTAGCACCAAAACATGTCATTTGGAAACATGCATTGTATTTGCGGATGTTTGCCAATAAATGTTTTGATGTGGCTGTGTCACCTGTACGAGTAATAAAACAAACTGTTAAGCATCGATATTTTGTGTGTCGCTTGTATTACAATTTAGCAATGATTTTAATGGGTCTATTGGTAATTTGAAATGTGGCAACGAACAGGCCTTTTGTTTTTGTATTGCATTGATTTGCAATAGGGACACACTTTGTTCATTGGTCCAATTTCAACGAATGGATATGAATGGTAATCAACTTCCGAACCGCATTGAAATGCAATGCGTTCCAACGAAACGAGTTCTTATTCCTTGTTCTGAACAACTCATGCACGATTACTTGCAAGTCGTTGTTGCCGGTGTTCGGCTGTTTCTCTGGATCGTGATTGTGTAGTTTGCACTCGATCAGTTTGCCGATATCTTTCACGTTGCTCATCTCGTTTGATGGCTCGTAACATTTGAAGGCGTATGCGATTGGCACTTAAACGTAATTCACTTTCATTTATGCGCATACTTTGTATTCGTTGTGAGCGTTGTTCTTGGGTCACTGTTGTGCGCAAGGCTCTAACTCTAAGCGATTGGCGTGTATTCCGCCTACTAAACTTAATGGAAAGTATATTTGCCTGCCCAATAGATCTTTTCTTCGGAGGTTAACTACAAACAAAAAGTAATCTCAGATTCTATTGAAACAATATTTAATACATAGCTGAAAAATAGTCACCACCAATTATTTTATTTCACTGAACCTAAAAAATAATCGGGAATAACGGGGGTTCGGATGTACACAAATCAGTATTAATTTCCACAAAACGATTTAAAAATTAACGGTTTAGTCGTCAAAATAACATTATACGAAAAACAAAAGATATTTTTCAAACTAAACCAATTTTACGCGTTTGTACCAAAGGATATTTCTAGTAAAAGATGCCATATTTTAAATATAAAGTTAGTACCTTTTCAAACTAAGCCAATTTTACACGTAAAATATTTTGTATTAAAGGATATTTCTTGTAGAATATAATTTTTAAATGTAAAAGGTTAGTACTTTTTCAAACTAATTGTCCACGTGTAATATTTTGTAGTAAAAGGTATTTCTTGTGGAAGGTGCAATTTTTGGTGATTAGAATGGTGGCTATAGCGTACAAAAATGGAATAAGTAACTTTTAATTATAAATTACTTTCTGAAGTTATATGGAAATTATATATTTTAACTTTTTTATATTAATTTTTATTTGTTAAAATAATTAGAAAATCGAGCTAATAGTCGAATATTTAGTCTAAATTATTATTTTTGTATTTCATTTATTTGATTAAGCTTCACCACTTTAAATGTCAGAAAACAGCTTAAAAGTTGCAATAAATTTTTGGCAATTTTAAATTTAAAATAATTAATTTTAAATAAATATCTTTTTGATTCGATTCAAGTGATTGATACCGTAATTCGTTTCGTACAATATTTCAGGTTCAACAGTATAAAAGAGATAAATCGTTTAAATGGGCTCCATATATTTTAGATAGAAGTGTGCAATGCGCGTTTTGCGTATTTTGGAAAATATTTGTATGAGGCCCCAGACCCGATCACTTCAAAAAAATTATGGAACCCTGCTCAATGGTATAAAATCCCTATCCAATGTTTGTAACCGATTGGATGAATGGTGCATCAACTTATATGGAGGGCCCCCTTGACCTAGAGGACGTACCCTTCAGATTCAAGCATGTCATTAATTTCATATAAGCTTTTTCCTTACGGAAATGTGTCCTGTCAAAGAATTAAAAAAAAATAGTTTTAGAAAAAATATGACACCCATCTATAAGTGTTCGTTGTTTATCAAGACGTTCGCGAGTGCTACGCCCCCCCCCCCCCCCTATCAGGCTGCTTCGTTTCATCATCCTATCCTGCAACACCCGGTATATAGATTAGGAAATCAATTAATCCGGGAATTGGCTCAGATTATGATTTGACATGAGACTTGGATCGTGCATGTTTAATATGTAAAGTTGATCTAAGTCGTTAATCCTAGTTTCCAAAAATAAATTATGGTAAAATAGCTAAATGGCCAAAATTCAAAATTTGCTAATCAATACTTAGGATAAATTTGCGTATCAGTGACAGTTCATGCGAATGCGATCAGAGGAATCTAAATTTACATAACAAATAATTGATAATGACGCCCAGTTGGTAAAATATATACAAAAATTTAAAGTGACCACACTTAGTACTAATGCAGAATAATAAATATACATTTTTCGATATTCTGTTGTTTGTGTTTTTTTATTTTGTACCAATTTAACGAGGTTATTAAATTTTGGCATACTTTCAAAAGCCACAAAGAAAACACATTAATCCGACGCGAAGAAAGAATGAAAAGTCATAAACTAAATTTAAATTGTGACCGAGAGTGGAAAAGAGAGCGAAATAGCTATACTGGGAATTTAAAATAAACATGCGACGCATTTTTTTTATAACAATTACTTTTTTAAATTAAACTTTCCGCCCCGGCTATTTAATTCGATTTGCTGTCGCATGATTGCGTTGAATGATGTTAAATTATGTGTTTCCGGAGAGGAATGCCTCAAAATGATGAATGCCAGTTGTAACGAGTTAAGTGAAAATTATATTGTTTCGGAATTCGGTATATTTTAAATTAATGTTAAAGCGACTAATTAGTAAAAGTGTACTAATTATACTACGCGTGATGCGTCGGTAGAAATGTATAACACAAATTTTGTTCAGGGCACATAGTTTAAAAAATTATGATATCAAACGCGCAGAAGCTCGTTGACAATTTCTAATTAATCAGGCTAATTGTAGTAAATGTGTTACTTTATTTTATTCTCGTAGGACCTTTAGTTTTTTAGTTCACTGGTCACTAGGGATTTAAACTTTAAACATCTCCTTAAAAATAACAAAAATGTAAATGCGAACAAACTAAAAGAAAATCTAGCAGAATTATAATGAAGTTCTAGATTTGCAAAAGCCGCCTGTGTTACAACTGAAAAAATTAAATGTTTTAAAATTATAACCTAAACTTCGAATGGTAGAAATAAAAATTTTACTAGAATATTCAAAAGATTGAATAACTCACAAAATATGCGATGAATTAAACGTCGCACTTTGAAAATTTTACATAAAACCAAGGCACAGAATATGTACAGAAGAGACATAACTCCATTTTTGTATGAATTTTTGTTGACTCAAATATTTGACCTTCTACATCAAAATAGGAGTGGTAATAATAGTATAGATAGGTAGATAACAGATAGCGCTAGTAGTTTTCAAAAAATTAAAATCGTTTATAAAATATTCGCAGAGTACAACTAAAATTTCCTCTCAATTGGCTCTCTCAATTTCAAATATCACTTTGATTTGGCTGCATCAACCGTATTGCTGTTATTGGTAATTAAGATATTGCTAAGTGATACGCAATCAATATTTAATAACAATACAACACAGGATTCATTAGCATTCAGTGCGGATACTAATTCGCTCAATTTAAAATAAATACTGAATATCGTCGAATGCATTATAGTAAGTGGTGATACATCTTAATCACTTCTAATCAACCCGTATGCTTAATTTTAAAATCATTTTTAGAAAAGGAGGTAAAACAATCGATCAAACCGTAAAATAGATAGTGATATTCAATGTGTTGGTAACATATATTACCAGAAGATGATCAGGGATATTTTTTATCGTATGCTCATTACGGTATTTATCACGATATGTTAACGGACGAAGTACGGAGGAATACGTACCGGGACGCCATCCTCCATTCTCGTAACGTTCTCGTAAAAGGCTGACCCTGACACCGTAATTGGCGTTGCTAATTCTGATATTATTTATCAGGCCATGGATTTTATACGACGAAATAAATTGATCTGGAAAAACCTTTACCACAAATTGTGCATATACAAGGCTTTTCACATGTATGGATAAACTATTGCATTTGAAATCATTAATAACGGATCGGATTAATGTATCGTGATCTTCGGTTTGGTGTAATTTTGGTCAAATCGAATAGTCTCGCGTGCAGATTCACATTTTTAAACGGAGTTATATGCGTAAGGCTCTGAAAATGTATTTGAAGTGGTCTGATTTGGTTAAAAGTTGTATCACATACATATTTTGTTTGCATAATGCATATTTTTTCGACAAATTATCATTAATGCCATTGTTTGACAAATGACGGCACAAGACACAAACAATTTGACAGATAGTCGAAGAGAGAGAATTTATTTTTACACTTCTAAAAAATTTAATGTTTACAACTATTTTTAATTAGAGACATCTGTTGACGTACGTAGGAACTACTTTAGGGGTATTGTCTAAGAAAGTATGGTTTCTAACTGTCATTTCTGTATATTTTCTGTGACCAAGGTACAACCTTCTTTGAGAAAACTTTATCTTTAATAATATCACTAGTTATCGCTAGATGTCTCTACTCTCTAAAACTTTTGTAAAATTGGCGCAGTTTCATCATTTTGAGTTTTTATAACATTAAATGATGTTGACATGTTTAATCGTTGCAATTTTGTCGTTTTCGTGTTTTCTATGTTTTTAAGAGATGATGATTTTCGGTTGGATTAGATTCTTATTATCTCGAATGTATGTTTAGTAAGGGATTTGTAAGACATGGGAAATTTTTTAAGGAAAATCGCTTACAATGTCAATTTATCGTATTGCAAATTGAGCATACTAAACACCGTTAGTCCCTATATCTTTTCAAGGGACGATGATTTTCGATTAGAACAGATCCTTATTATCTCGAATGTACACTTAGCATTTCGTGGGGGTTTT
The DNA here is from genome assembly GCA_963691935.1 of Nephrotoma guestfalica. Taxonomy (NCBI): domain Eukaryota; kingdom Metazoa; phylum Arthropoda; class Insecta; order Diptera; family Tipulidae; genus Nephrotoma; species Nephrotoma guestfalica. The sequence continues at coordinate 70,719,454 of OY829915.1, read as the reverse complement.
CCTAGGACATGACGAAAACTTTATAGAAATTCGTTTACAACGTAAGTTTATCGTATTGCGAATTGAGCATACCAAACACCCTTAGTCCCTATAACTTTTCAAGGGATGATGATTTGCGGTTGGACTAGACCCTTATTATCTCGAATGTACACTTAGTATTTGGTGGGGGTTTTCCTACGCCATGGGAAAATTTTAAGGAAAATCGGTTGCAATGTAAGTTTATCGTATTGCGAATTGAGCCTTTAGCCCAGTTTATTAACCCGAAAATACACTTAGTGTAGGTTTTCTATATTTTAAAAATCGTGTAAAGCATTTGTAAACTTATTTGCATTATTCCATGTAAATTATAATTTACTCGTTTATGAGAAGTTTTACGCATTCATTGAAATAGAAATGGCGGATTTAAATTTTTAGGAAAGTTTAGGAAATACTTCACTATCATCAAGTAAATCTCTTTTCTAGGACATCTTGTTCGATTAAGAATTTCCCAATACCCAAAACAGAAACAGACCAAACATTTCCTTGGCTTGATTGGTTATTATAAGATTACCAAAATTCTCTGATGTGATAAAACCTATGGCAGAGTGGCTTAGTGAGTAAGTGAGAAATTGAAAAAAGACTTCTAGCATGGGCTTTTATACAAACCACGTGTGTCAGATTTCAGAATTAGAAATTATTTAAAATCAATTTAGGAACTCATCTTTCAATAATGGATGTGAAGACCTGTAAAGAAAAGTAAAGTATGATAGAGAACCACCCCAAATTCAATACGAGTTAACAGAAACTCCCAAACGGCCAATGGAAATCGCCCAGTTCGACATCGTTTTCTTTGATAAGCACTCTTACTTTCCTCACAATAATTGATAAATTTGCAAGATTCGCAGAACTCATAATATGCTGTGTACAACACACATAGATAATTTTACTAGCCAACATGGAACTCCTGTCAAATTGGTAATGGTTAAGGAACATGGATTTGTTAAATTCTTAGAACAACAAAATATCCAAATTCATTACACCTTACCTCATTACCACACAGGAAAATCCTCCATTGATACATCACATTCTATTCTCAAAGGATTAGCATGCCTCTGTGCCATATTGTTCGTACATTGTCCAAAGGCGGACTTGCCGGTTGATGGATAATTTTTTTATTTATGTGTTTGTTGAATAGTGATTCTACAAATGCCACGAAACATGAAACAATAAGACGGCAAGGAGCTTCAAGCTGATTAAAATCGACCATATAACCTCAGCTCTATGACAGATGAGGATATTTAACATATGCGGTATTCAATAAGCAGTGCACCAAGTGATAGTGACTTTGATGATGATGATTCGATTGCTGATCCCGATTATAATTTACGAGCTAAAGATTATGATGAAATAAACCTTTGTGTCACTCAGTTAGAGGGAAGCGCCCCAGTTGAAACTTTTTGCAATAACATAAATATGAATCTAGATCTACCTTCCGCTGAATCCTTATCACAAACAGTAACAATGGAACAAAATCAACTAGGACAACGAATACAATTAGTGGAAGTTGAGCTACACCTAGAAACGTCGACAATTAATTTAGAATAACAATCAGATACATAAACGTCGCCGATTCAATCAGCGATAATAGTACGGCTCCCACCGAAACCTACAAAGCGCCCTCGGCCTCCTTTACACCTATGTTTGAAGAATGCGGTCCTAGCTTCCAACCAAATAATGGTGGATTTACTGGTAATGCACCGGACATTAACAAGTCAATCGAATTCTCAAATATCATTTGGTAACGAAAAAGTTTTCTTCATCATCGAAACAAAATTGTATTCAGAGCAGACTCGAAACTTCTAGCGAGTTTTAACGCTCTCAAAATGCCATATTCCAGCTTTAATAATTTTTTTAATGATGTGTTGTTCGAAAAAATAGCGAAGAAACTAATCTGAATGCTCGCCAACAGGTCATTGAAACCAAATTTACAGCAAATTTTGTTGACACAAAAACATATATCGGTATTTTACCGGTTACTGGGGGCAACATTCATTCAAGCAGATTAGGACCACAATGACATCAAAGCGGGGTTATGAAATAAGACGTTTTATATGTTTTAACAACATCACTCTACGAAAGGGGGAAACGGCTACGGCCCGTTATTTTAAATCCGACCTGTTGTTGATTATTTGAGTCGTACGTTTGAGTCAATTCCAAAACAACCACGATTGTGAGTGGATGAACAAATGTGTGGCACTAAAATGAAATAGAGGTTTCGTCAATATGTGCCAAACAAGCCATTTATGTGGGCATCAGACTATTTGTTTTATGTGGCTCGTATGGCTTTTCGTATAAGTTCGAAATATATACTGAATCAGGAGACCCTCCCAAATACACCAAATTTAGGCGCATATGCTAACGTTGTGGTTCGTTTGTCACATAGTCAGTTGTTTGTCATTCTAAGTTGTAAGAATGGTTTAAATAGTTAAAACAACTCGATACGATCGTTGTAAAAAAAATTAATTAGAGTTGGATTGCTCTAACATAATCAAAGAATATAATTATCATATGGGAGAGGTAGATTTAATGAACGACTTGCTCGGACGTTACCACATTCGATTGGAGTCGAGCAGTTACTCATTGTACTTATTCTAGGGGTCTCCGGTTGTGGGCACCCCTGCATAACGTTTGACAGAATCCGCATGTTGCGGATCTGACTGCTGTCATACTTGTATTTTGACAATACGCAGCTGCGATAACATTGACAAAAAGTCCGTAAAAATCAAACAACGCAAGTGAATAATCTCATACAAGTGAGTGCTATCGATATTTCTACAGTACTTTCGTTGTGATTTGGGTTTATATCAAAATCATGACGCGTCACATTTTTTGCTGGTTACTCCGAGAATGGTCGTGGTTCCCGGTTGTGGGCACTTAAATGTAACCACTTAAATGCTCCCTTTTTTAATTTAAAGCGTCTGTCTGACTGGAAAACTGTCAGATGTCATCGTTAATGTTGACAACATATTCTATTAACATTTTGACGTATTTTAAGGCATTTAGCCTTGACAGCCCCGAAGAAGGTAACTGTTTCAGCTTCAATTGAGTTTGATGCGCTGGTTCGTGCTATTAAGGCTTGCTTAGTTAAACAAAAGCACATTAAATCGACTGTACGAACCTATGAATTTCCGCGGAACAGTTTGCAATGCTATCTGCATAAAACGGAAGAGATGTTTGGCGACTTGTCTTCATTGGAAGATGCTGTATTGTTGGATTTCGTTCGTGAATGCAACCAACGGACTCCATTGGTGAGATTATGCTTCCTTTTCTTCTTTGAAAATTATTTTGTAACGAATCCTGTGGGTACTGAACGGTTTTAAGCCTTATAAATCGGCGGGCCCGGATCGGATTATACCAGCAGAGATCCATAGGAACTCGGCAGTCATTCTCCCCTGGCTGGAGTTTATCTTCGGGGGATGTCTGAAATTGGTCTATATTACTAAGAAATGGAAGGAGGTCAGAGTAGTCTTTATCCCCAAATCGGGAAAGAGGTCACATGCTTGTCGAAAGAGTCTGATGCCTGTAGCTCTATTATCCTTTCTGTTGAAAACCTTGGAAAGACTGGTAGATGTAGTTATTCGAACAAAAATTGAGCCAAGAAATTGGGCAATGTCGCAGTATGCGTACTGTAAGGGAAAATCGGTGGACACAGCTTTGCACGATCTAGTACGCACGATTGAGAAGTCAATTTACTCGCAAGAGTTTTGTATGGTAGCATTTCTGGACATTGAGGATGCCTTTCATAATGTAAAAAAGGAGGCGATCCAACCATTCCAAGACGGAGCTGGTACTATTTACTAAGAAATACAAAATTCCGGAAGTTAGCCCTCCTACCATAAACGGCATTAGATTGGCTTTTGCTGAAAGAGCGACATTTTGGGGCATAATCTTGGACAGTAAGCTCACCTGGAAGCCTAACATTATGGAAAGAGTGAATAAGACTAATGTAGCCATTTACTCGTGTAGGAACGCCATAGGTAAGAGATGGGATTAGAAACCAGAGCTGGTACACTGGCTCTACATCGCAGTGGTGAGACCTGTGCTGATGTACGGGGTGGGCGTGTGGCGACCAGCTCTGGGTAAGGTAACATATTTAGAGATGATGGAGAAGGTGCAAAGAATGGCGTGGATGCTTATAAGCGGGGCGCTTAGGACAACACCTACACGTGCTTTAGAGGTTATGCTCCACCTTATTCCAATCGAATTTTTTTGGTAAGCAGATGGCAGCCAATATGGCTACGAGACTCGGCTACCTCTCAGTGGAAGCGTCTTCAGGCGAGGCACTCGATAGTTAGATCTCTAAGGGAAGAACTGGCGAATATAGATTATATTAAACCAACGTTGTGCTTCCATAAAGGTTCCCGGACCATCTGTCCTTCGAGGGAATGCTGGAGGCACGGATCAATACTGGAAAACGAGGCAGTGCAATTTTTCACGGATGGCTCTAAGCTAGACGACAAGGTAGGAACCGTAGTCTTCTGTGAGAAATTTAATGTTAGCATATCTGGTCGTCTCGCTGACTACTGCAGCGTGTACCAGGCTGAAGTGGTTGCGATCGGGGAAATCGTGACATGGTTGAAGCATAACGTGGTATCCGTGAGGGATATCTAAATTTATGTGGACAGTCAGGCGGCGGTAAGGTCACTAGAGGTGGTTTTTCTGAAATCACGGGTGTCGCTGGATTGCCGATCATCTTTTAATGAGATGAGCGAGTATTTCAGAATCCATATATGCTGGGTCCCTAGTCATTCGGACGTCACGGGAAACAGCAGGGCAGACGAAATTGCTAGGTACGGTACGACTCTCCAGATGTAACCGGAAAGGGCAAGTCTGGAGAGATCTATTGCAGCGCTCAAATTGGCGCTCAGTAAAAAGGCAATCGCCTCGACAAATGAGAGGTGGACCAACATACTCACGTCCAAGGTAGCAAAACAGGTTTGGCCAAAACTGGGCTGGCCAGCCCAGTTTTGGCCAAACCTGTTTTGCTACCTTGGACGTGAGTATGTTGGTCCACCTCTCATTTGTCGAGGCGATTGCCTTTTTGGCCAAAACTGGGCTGGCGGGATACTGACATTACACTGCCTTTTTGGGGAACATGCGAGAAGGCTGGGCCTACAGATGAATGACTTTAGTAGAAATTGTATGGACGAAGAGACTTTAGATCACTTCCTATGCTCCTGTCCGGCACTATCAGACAGAAGGCATAAATACTTAGGTGTGTACGGTATGGACAGTGGAACTCGCGGACCCTGGAGTGCGCGATATTTTATGCTACCTAAGTAGCTCTGGATGGTTTCAACGGGAGTAAAGGGAAGATAGGATCCTGTGGTATCACAATGGGCCATTATTGACCTAAGTGTGCGATAGCAGCACTCTAATCTAATCTAACCTAGTGTATGGTACGACATTACGTATTCTAGGTGAATTATTCAACATACGATAATCAAGCGAGAATCAACACGAATTAGTGACTTACGCAAATCAATGGCAATTCTAACTTCGAGCAATACATCATTCCACATCAAACTGACCTCTTGTACCAGTAAGGTAAGAGCCACGAATTCATTCGCACAGGCGCAATCAGACCATCCGTATCGCCATCGTATACTCTTTAGGATTGTGAATATCGTATAGTATTTGAGGATGGCAACACAAATTCACGTAGTTCACACACTTCCGGAATATTGGTAAAAACACCGCAAATAATCTCTGTACTATTTCCAAATATTTACGCCACTACATTAATATTCCCGAAATATCCGACAATAATGTTTCCACTTTTATTTTACCGACACTAAATCACAACAACAAATCATTTCCACAATTTTTTATTAATTCACTTAATACATCTTTTACGATTTTTAATTACGCACCACTATTTTCACTTAACACCACTTATTATTTTCCCTTGTCCCAACAAGCCCTGACTCTATCGACTATTTTCTGTGTTAGTTTTAATTTTTTTTTTGGAAATTATGAGTAGACTACTTTTATTTAAAATTTTTCTATAACATAAAATTAGGCACGAGATTATGGATTCACATTTAGTATTGCGAAAAAGATTACCGCCTCTCAATCAAAAAAGCAAAAGTCAATTTCCAGCCAGTGTGAGTGAGGTAGAAAAATTGTGAAATAGGGAAAGAAAGTATTTAGTACTGAACACAATAGCAAAAAGCAAAAATCGCAGACAGCAAGATATCTTTTTTGTTTTGTTTTGGAAAATGAGTCGGCAATTCATGACTTTGTTTCGGTTCATTTGATTATCGCCACCAAACATATTGTCCTTGTTCAAGGATCTGAATAGTTTATTTTTTAAAAATTTGAAAGTTAAAAATTAGTATTTTTATTATTCAGTTTTCAATCAATGGGTAAGGAAAAGTGTTTCACTTTATCAGAAAGGGATAGATGTGTATCATCAGGAAGTGATTTCAGGCCGTGATATACTTCGTATGATCGGACGTGGTCATGAAATTATACTAAATTATTTGAAGGATACAAAATCTTATGGAGGTAATTATAAAGGAAGGGTTTCAACGGCAGTTACATCTCAGGATAAACAAACAATTTTTAGATTACCCTCCAATTCGGCTCTTTCTACAACAAAAATTGTCCTTTGAACTGATGTTAATGGCAGTAAATCGATTGTCCGCCGTGTTATTTTAAGCGCAAAACATCTGAAGCGACTCTCATGCATTTTTCAACAAGATAACGCGTCAATACACACAAGTAAAAATGTCCAGCTATTACCTTGGCCACCATATTCGCCGGACTTAAACATAATAAATGTTTGGGGCGGGCTCACACGTAAATTATATGAAGGAGGGAAACAATATGATACTAAGCTGATTCTAGGAATTAAAGCGGCCTGGGCCGTATTTTTGAAGTTATTCAGAAAAATGGAAGAAACCACACATAATGCTATTATTTCATGTGTAAGTGGCGGTAATCAAATAAATCGAAACAAAGTTATGAATTTCTGACTCATTTTTCAAAACAAAACAAAAAACACAATTATCTTGATGTCTGCGATTTTTGCTTTTGATTGAGTGGCGGTAATCTATTGAACCGCACTGTATATTCTGATCGAGCTTGTACAACTTTTCCAAGTATGAAAGTTAATAACAAAATCTTGAAAAAAAAATTGGGAAAACAAAAAAACTAACCACGAGTTTTCCATAATAGCTATTGAATATCAAAAAACTCTAGAACAAAATGGTCCCGCAGATACTTATCGAACCTGCACGACTTACCCTTACTTTAGTAAAAACACTCTTAAGCTGTTTAAATTTGTAATTTGAATTCGTTAACCAAATATTGGAGGCAAATCATTTTCAAAGAATGTATTTTGAACTGTCACGACCCCGCTTGACCACGGGTGTATCGTTGATTATCTGGAATAGAATAATAACATACGAATATATAAAACTTTATAGTTTTATGGGCTAAGGTGAGCACAGTCAATGTTCAAGACAAACGAAACGAAACAATAACACTTTTGAATTAACCTTAAATTAACTAATAACTGCAGGTAGATTTACGGAAAACTTATTTTATGAATTTTAATTTTTAAATCTAAACTTAATTTAAAATCAAATAATATTGGATGATATAATTTATGAAAAAACTATAAATATATACGAGTATGTTTAAAAGCTTTGTACATACTAGGTTTAGTGCACTTCGTCCTTCCCATAAAACATTTAACTGAAGATTCTTCAAATGCCATATTTATTTCTAAACTCGTGTTAGGTAATTGCTTTTGTCTGATTGCCGACAAATTTCTGCGCATCTTAAAAAAATTTAAACCTGAAGTAGCAGCTTGGTTCCTGCAACAACACAAATAAAATACAAAGAAAATCCCAATTAAACGTGTGCACCTGCCCATTACACGTAATCAATTTATTACTCACTGCCCACATTTAGCATCAAAAATGGATCGTAAACTCCGTTCCGTTGCAACACCCGACGAGCACTCGGTCTTAATTTCAGATGTAATTTTTAATTCCTGGTAATGCAATTCCTGATTGCTATGATTGTGCATGTGACCAGACTTGATTTTTTTACACACGCCATTTATTAATTGGACACGGATCTTACAATTTTCAATAATACACGCGTAATACAATTTATCCTTGTATTTGTTTTGTTTTTTAAATAATTGTTTGTCGCTTTTTAAGTATAAAAATTCACTGTTCAAGCGAGGTCCTTGCACGTATTCAAACTCCATTGCCAAATTTATTTTTACTCGAACAGAAATACGTGTTATTTCAGCAAGAAGAGAACTACTAATGTTGATGGCATCATACAGTTTTTCATAAAAATAACGAGAACATTTTGTTTATTTTGTTTTTTTTGATTGAATTTCCTTTTTTATGATTGGAATTCCACATGAAAAGAGAAATTTTAACAAAATAAAATTTTTTCGAAGAATTTTTTTAAATCAAGTTTTCATTTTTGTTTTTCATTGAAGTTGTTTTTGATTGGGTTTCCTAGTATATCGTCACGTACACGTTCAGAAAGTTTGGTAGTATCTATCTACTACAATAACGATTGATTTCGTGTTTTTGGACTGCATTCAAATAAATAAAATTATTTGTATGGTTGTTGCCTTGAACAAATTCTTTTGACAATATTAAGATCTGTTTTGGAACAGCGTATTATTGCAGTTACTTAGTGTTTGGTAATGAATCTGAATAAGTTTCACAAGATACATTTCATAATGAGCTAAGACCGATATACGTATACTAATGGCATAAATTCCGAATAAAATAAATAAAAAAACGATTTTCTAGGAAGAAAAGCTGTCAATTAACTTTAAGTTCAGTTCAGCCCAATTAACAAAAATTGAAATAAACTCGATATAAAATTGGATTCAATGGAAATTCGTTGTATTTATGGATTAATTGGAAAGTAAAAAATGTTTTGAAAATTTATAACAACATATGTAGCTTTATGGGTGGTATAAGGGTGATATCTAAACCATCCTCATCTATATTGACAAGCAACCTTTTAAAATAAAAATAGAGAAAATATTCCATCAAAATAAAACGACAAAGTTCATTTGCTTATGGACGTTTGAAGCATTACGGTTTCCACGTAGCATATTTTTTCTTGAGTAGACCACATGCATTTGACGTTTAAATAGGATCTGCTTGAAACGCGATATTTCGAAACGAGATATTTCAAAACGCGATATGGTACAAAACGCGACATGGTACAGAATGTGCATTGCGAAGCGACGGGAGCGCAGCGACCCGCCTGATATAACCCGATCCTATAGTCCCACTCCTATCGATTTATAAATTCCTATAAACTGAAGTTTTTTTTCTAACTAGGGAGCGAAGTACTCACCTGATATAACCCGATCCTATACTCCCGCTAATATCGGTTTTTAAATTCCTAGGAACTGATATTAAATTTCCCTTTTCCAGAATGTACATTGCGAAGCGACCGGAGCCGACCTGTCTTGGGATCATTAAAGCTTACATATCAATTCAACGAGCCGTCCGTGTACGTTAAAACGAAATAACAAAATGATACTGTTAAAGTTAGCCGACTCGCTCTAGCTGAAAATGTCGATAATGCAGATTCGACCGCAACAACTAAAATTTATCAGGCTGCAGTCTTCACGGAAGGAGATTATAAAGTTGGATTATTTTTTACCGACTTGAACATAGTCACACATGAGATTTGTTCAAACAATTCGTCTACGACTGTCATGTGAGTCATATGTTTACTTTCAATTTCTGCTTGGTTTGCGATTAATTGGGGCTTTACTTTAATTTAATCAAATAAACGTATGTCTGTGGATTAATTCTGTGGTATAATAGCGAAAATTTCAATATTCAATATAATAAATAAAATGTTCTTTTAATTTAATTTATTTTAGAGAAATTATGCGCGGGAAGTGGATACGCGGCAGGTCAAACTTATAGCCCGTGGATTACCAAAACGAAAACCATTAGACGGCGTTGATAATACGAGTATTGTAGCTGGTGCCACTGACAAAGGGGGTGTTCGTAAATCAACAACGGCTGTTAATTTAGCAGTAACACTAGGTGGTTTAGGTAAAAAGGTCGGCTTACTGGATGGTGACATATTTGGTCCCTCCGTGCCATTAATGATGAATATCCATGAAGAACCTTAAGTGAATAATTCTAACAATATGATACCGATAATAAATTATGGGGTTAAATGTATGTCAATGGAATTATTAATTTCTGAAAACCCAGTTGTTTGGCGAGGCCCATTAATTATGTCCGCACTAGAGCGGGTATTAAAGGGAACATTTTGGGATGTTCCGGTAACCGGCGTTGTGCTAGTCAACACAAACAGCAGCGTTACAGGTAAAAAATCGAGGTGTGAAAATGTATCGAACATTGGGCGTTCCTATAATCGGATCTAAGTCGAAAATATGAGTTACGCGATGTGTTCCATTTGTTTAACGGAAATAAATTTATTCACTAACACGATCGAGAAATATTGTAATGAAATGCAGACAACAATTTTAGGAAGTATGGAAAAATGTCATAAATAAACAACAACAAATATATGAGCACAATTATTGCTCATATTTCAGTTTATTTTTTGTTACTATGTATTTTGGTACGACCAAGATTATTTGCTCAAAAGATGGAAATTTTTCCACTAAACCTGGATTAAATTGGGCGGGACTTAGTTGAATATAAAGATTTGATTGGCTAAAGAGTTGGATTAAAAATAATCCCGCTCGGTGAAGGCGCCTTCAGCCGAAAATACCGATAACGTAGATCCGAAAATCACGCGGATTACCCGCCGGTAAGGTAGATTCGCATAAATAGCCAGCCGAAAAATGCCGATAAAGCAGATACATACGTTTAGTGTTAAACAGTAATTTCTTTTTAAATCAAAAATGTTTATTTCATATAATCGTTATTAACGTATATTATTCAAAATTTAACGTTTTAATAAAATGTATTAAAACTATAATACAAAACTATTTTATTACTGAGAAAACTCAATGAGATATATCATGCAAAACTTCAAAAATTTCAGGTCATGTGAAGAGTCCGAGAAATTTGTTTTGAATATATGTATCGCACACATAAAACTTGAAAATTGCTAAAAATTTACCGTTTAAAGTGTCATGGCTGGAAATAGATTCAAATAAAAGGTCTTAATGATGCTGCTCACACCTGAACAAATCTTAGGTCAATTTTCATGTTGGGAGTTCGGAACAACTCGAACGAATATATCGCACACACAAATTTGAAAATTTCTAAAAATTGACCCTTTAAAGTGTTATGGCTGGAAATAGATTCAAATGAAAGATTTTAATGATGCTCACATTTGGACAAAATTTCAGGGCAATTTTCATGTTTCATGTTCATCATTAAGACCTTTCATTTAAATCTATTTCCAGCCATGACACTGAACGGTACATTTTTCGAAATTTTCAAATTTTGTGTGCGCGTTAAATTCAATCGAGTTTTCCCAGACTCCCAACATGAAAATTGAGCTGACGTTTTTAAATGATATTCATTAGAAGGCACTTCAGTTGAAATATTTTCTAGACATGCCACTATAGATGCATTTCCCATCTTACCTCCACAAACATCTAATAAAACACTTAGAAAAATTTGTTTTGGTATTTTGTTTTAAAAGTTTCGAATGACAAATTCTTACTTTAATTTGTTTAGTTGTTTTTTAGGAACTAAAAATGCATTATCGACACTTTTCGGCTGGAGTTTTCAAACATGTTCAGTTACCGATAATTATCGGCTGTCATTTTCGTTTGATTGATTTCGTATGACGGCTGAACATTTTCGGCTAGCTTTAATAGGGTAACATAATGATGTGTTTTAAAATTCCGGAAAGTTGAAAATAAAAGAAAAGCTGAACGAAAGTTGAGAAAAATTAGTGACGAATACCTAATAAAATTTATGTTGAAGTAAATTTAATCTGAAAGGCAAAAATCAAGGTTTTTGAAACGTGTGCTTGAACTATTGAAAATTTTGCTTTTAAAGCCAGCCAATTAAATAATGTCAAAGCTTTTAACAATATTTTGGTTGTGTTTGAGATGAACAACGCCATCTTTTGCCAAGTTTAAATAGTAATAAGACGACAACACCAATTTTAGATGCATCGGTTAACTCCAAGGTTTTATTTGTTATATGTAATGAAAGAGAGGAGAGTCAAAAACGGCATTGTAAAAAGGAGGATTGCACAGTCAACACCTGTTTTTGTTTTGTGAGTTAATTTTCATTGAATAAAGTTGCGGTCAAAAGTTGTAAAGTTGCAGTCAGAAATTTTATTACCTCGCATTATTTCCGAGTATAATATCTCAGTTAAATATACATTTTGGTGCCTCCTGTGAGGAATGAACTCACGACTTCTGCAAAAGGACATAATTATGCTACCGATCTGGTAGAAGTCGAATAATTGTTGTGTGACATGACATCGCAGTATATTAACAACAACATTTGCATCAAATCACGTCGGCTAGCCTTGGCGTGTATGCCAATTTCGGACAATATTCGTAACCATGCTGTGAACGTGCGCTAGAATCTAGTATCGACACCCATTTTCGGTGAACGACCAGTGATGTGGCTCGTGCTTAAGGACATGTTCAAGATGCTCGTACAACAGATTTGGAACCAACATGCAAACTACGCAAGCGCCGGCAATATGTAAAAAGTGTTCCGATGATCATAAGTGTTTATACGTTTATACGGGTGGTTACGATTACGTTTGAACCGCGCTCAAGTGACGATATGTTCGTGGGTTAGTTGACACCCACGTAAATCGCTTGTTTGATTTGCCCGATCATTCACATGGCCAATAACCAATTTTGCAAGATATCGTGAACTGTATCCGTAGCATTAGCCGTCTTGAAGTTGGCAACTGATAAATGGGATGCGATCATCTATCCTATCCTTTTGAGAAAACTGCTGAAGGCCGTGATCAACACCTCGAATCGACATATCGGCCCCCCTTAATTTACTCGCGCTATCTAAGACCTCATCGTATCTACAAATGCTAAATCTTCCACAACCTTAGTATCATTCAGCATTGGGACCTAGTTAAAAACTTCATGTTGTGTTTCAATTGTTTAACTTCGGGTCACACTAATCGGGAGTGTCAAACAAGTCTGCTCCCGACTATCGTCGGTCTGCACTGTTGTCGTCAGAGACACTATATAATATTGTGTAATGGCCCATCGGGATCGGCGGATAGTCAGCAACAACCATCTTACACATCACAACATGATGAAACTCAATCGGTGATTGGCGCATCAGCAAGTCAGCCGTCCATAATGTTCAGTAAGGAACAACATAATGACGGGCGAATCATTTCCAATCCTTTATACTAAGTGCCAATAGTATCGTTCTGCTTGAATCTTTGAATCCGGGCGAGTTTCATTATGGAACCCGTATTCAATAATCTAAATCTTCGCAAAAACCGATGTGAATTATTAATCGAAGGAATCGGGACAACCACTTTTACCTTTACACGTAGCCAAACAACTGTTACTTTGCATTCAATGATTGATGATAACTTTCAATTATACGTTTCGAAGCTTATATTCTGCGTTCAATCACTTCATCAACGTCAATGATGTCAATTGATGTTGCATGTTAGAATCATTTATGGAACTTGCTGCTTGCGGATCCAGAATTTGCGAGCCCTGGATATAATTGAGGAAGGAGTTGCCATTGGACAGCACAATGAGCCATGTGCGAGTCTCCCGCCACTGGTGATCAATCACTGCTTACATTTATACAGTAAACAAGCGTGTCGGTGAGTCTAGAGCTATGTGTAGCTCATCTGCTTGTGAAGTTAATATCTGCAATCAGAGAAGCTTTGAAAACAAATGTAAAATACCTAGGTGAGGTTACCAAGACGTTTTAAGTTTGGTTTCCAACTAATGAAACTTGAATTCTTTAATTTAAAAAATTCGGTTGACTCATCAGACTGCATAGTGACTAAACTACAAAAATATTAAAAATATTTTGCACTTACAAACAAAGTATATGTATCACGCAATTGTCAACCCCTTCGTAACCTCGATTTTTATTGTATATGACGCATACATGCGATTTCTATACGAAATTTGGGCTATTCTGGATTATAGCAAGATATTGGTTTTACAACTAGGTGAGGTTACCAAGACGTTGGAAGGAACCTCACCTAGATGTAAAACCAATATCTGGCTATCACGAAGGGATTGACAATTGTGTAGCGAAACAATTTTTGTTTTATTTTTGCTACTATTTTGACATTTTGAGAAGATCAACTGTTATTTTTATTATTTCACAGAAAATGAAAGAAATAAAAAAAATAAAAACAAAGTCAAAAGTTAAAGAAATGTCAAAAACGTGAATTCATATACTGAGGTTATTTTGAGTATACTCATAAGCGCGTTTTTGACATTTTGATGCTTCTGAGTAACATCGAGTATATCTCCAGCATTAGTTCGAAACCAAACTTCCAACGTTTCGGTAACCTCACCTAGATGTAAAATACTATCTGGCTGCCACCCAGAATAACCCAAATTTCATTTAAATGTAAAATATTTTACATCGACTGATTCGGATCTTGTGCTTGCCTGGTTCTGCATATCCCGGGCGTTGGAAAACATTCATTTCTAATAGAACTAGCCAAATATTAGATAGTTTCCCTAGGGAACATTGGTTCAGCGGCAGACATCACGGCCAGTGAATGAGTTACTTAATTTTCAAGAAACCGATCATGAAATGGAATACAGCAAAGCGGGACTTTCACTACCGACAGTTGTACTTCACGTGGAATGTACACAAGAAAAAATATTTTTACTTCCAAAATACCGTTATTATATGAAAAATGCATCGAAGCGATAAAGTGATAGTTACAAAATGTCGGCACTGATTGGGCAAAATTTCTAAACGCGAATTAAGTTACAAAAAATAATCCGAATAGTGGCTTACGTATTGCCGTTCATAAATACCATTAAAATCCGTAAGATGAAGTTAACAACGCAGCAGGCAGCGACGGAAATCAAAAACGCTAAACTAAAATGCACCAATTGGACACAATGAATGCCGTTTAATGAAGATATTCAAAGTATGAGTTGGTTGTCGATTATAAAATTCGGATTGTGACTTTAAAAGTAAACATCCTGTAATTTTACCTCAGAAACACATATTTACAACCAGAGTCGTATGGGATGTTCATTTGTCACAATTTAACGCTGTTCCAACCCTTACTTCGACTTATGTAAGTGTTAGTTAATCATCCAATATTGGGTGATATAACACTTAGCATATAACACTTGCACTAAACAAATAATGGGAAATTTACCAGGAGCCAGGGTCACTCTGACAAGAACATTCGAAAATTGTGGTACTGATTTTGCGGGGCCAATTTCCTTAACGGCGAGAAAAAGAACAAAGATACCGATCTTAACAATAGATTACATATGTATATTTGTGTGCCTTTCAGTTAAAAGCATTCATATAGTGTGACCGACTTAAACAGTGAAGCTTTCTTAACAGCTTTAAAATGTTTCGAACCGCTTCGCTGTCGAATTTCTGAGTCAAGATAGCATCGAATACCACTTTAAAGCACCAATATATCTACACTTTGGTGTGTTGTAGAGGAGGCAATCAAAAATCATTTACTTAAGGCTACAAACAAAAACAAATGTACAGTTCTTCAACCGATGATAACTATATGAAGTGCAAACTCCAGCACATTTTTTATTTGTTGAATATGTTAGGATTAAAGTGCAAAATCAGTAAATGTGCAAATATAAATTGAGAAATTGTTTTATTGATCCGAAATCACTGGTTCACCCTTCACCCTTCACCCGATGGATCATTTGGTATGGTGGTGACCCAAACCAACCTTGTGAACAGACTGGTGAATATATCAGTCGTCTCATCAGAAATTATAAAAAAGATAGTGAGGAACGGACAACCAAGAAAATACCTCGAAGAAACTCAAAATTAACAACGGTTCATTTCCTTTACAAAAAGTATTATGATCCGACCGACAGCGGACCCAAACTTGCCTTACTTCACCGATCGGAAGCAGCTTCGCAGAAATTATTACGTCTTACTGGATGTTATTCATAAACGATTAGAAGAACAACCACGTGTTAACGTATCTCAGGCTTCTCCGAGCCGCAGTCATCATGAAAGTAAGCTAGTTGATACCAAAAAGGTAGAGGATTCCAATGATATTGGACTCAACAAAAAGGGTACATCGCGCTAAAAACCAATAACAATTCAACAACAACGAGGACAGCCTCCTACTATCACTACTAAATCGGGCATTAGTTTTGTCTCGAAAAAAACCTGAGAATACAACCAACATCAGCAAGCTGGATGAAACTACTAAAATGAGCCACTGCCAAAGTTAAGCATATCAACAGTTTATTGAAGCAAGCTCGAGTATGATTAGAAGAGGATTGGAGTACTCCTCATTTAACCCAAAAATTACAATAGTTGGAAAACACCAGAATACAAATGCATGCGCTGAATGAAAAAATCCTCGTTGAAATATCAGAGGACCAACAAGATACTTTTTACTTTCTCGACCAACTTTATCATAAAATGAGTCTTTGATGAGATGTCGGCGAGACTACGTTTAGAAAGCTGAACAGAGAGACACATCATCTATATAAAGTTACTCTGGTCAATCCTCGGGAAATTCAATCGTTAAGTGAATTCCTTAACTTTCTGGAAGGTCGTATTCAATCTCTAGAAGCGTCACAAAGAACAAAGCAAAACCACAACCACGCATCCTAATGCTATTAACGTACCATCGCCAAGAAGAATCTTCGCTGGGATTGAGAAAAGGCGCAGTGGATGTCACGAAATAACAAATTGCCTGAAAAGGCCGAAAATAATAACCACACAATGTATGCAGTATTTGTTTAATCTCCACGCACAAAGGATTTTGACGTCAAAGTAATAGCCTGGACAGACTATGGATTAGTTAAATTGGTTTAGCACACTATGGGAAATCTTGAATTTGGTAGTAGATTATTGAATTTTTCGTAGTGTATCGAACTGAATTGACTTTTATTTCTTAGAGTACTTGACCGAATTTAGCTAAACCAGTTTAACTAGTCGTCAGTCTGTCCAGGCTATAAGGAAACCTATGTGGTATGTCTGGGAAGGCACACCACATTACGGCACACAAAGGAAGTATGACAAAATCCACAACTCCCTATTCCGCGAAAAACAACAACGACAAATGTATTGTACAGAATAAGGTGCCCTTCTTAGCTACAGCTTTGATCAATGTTACAAGTCGCATCGAACATCCGATAAAATTACGTGCGCTAATAGATCCAGCTCCCAGCCATTATTCATTACGCAGGCAGGTACCAAACTACTCAACCTACATAAATTCCAAGCAGATTCGCAAGTTATAGGAATTGGAGGAATCAAAACTAATGAAATAAATTAAACGTGAGCTGAGAGAGAAGCATTACACAAATACTAGCAGAACAATCCCAAAAGTATGATACGAGGTCACTATACCATTAAAGGTTGAAGTGGAATTAGGAGACTCCAGGAAATGTGTGGTTTCAAGATTTCTTCAAGTAGAGAGAATATTAGAAAGGAACCCACAACTAAAATAAGAACTCAGATTCAACGATATCAAGCTTGTCGGTCCAACAATATAATAAGATTGGTTTTCTATTATAACAAGATGGATGAAATCCAAATTCGTATTCATCGCCGACATAAAGAAAATGAACAGGCAAATCTTGGTAACGAAACACAACAGAATTTACAAAGGTTACTATGGAGAGCTGACCCTAAGGAGCAAATTGAAGAATACAAGTTATGAACGGTCTCGTGTGGTACATCGTCCGCTCCATATTTGGCTACAATAGCTCGCAAACAACGTGCCATAGACGAACAGAAAAGTTATCCAATTGCTGCCGAAATTCTGTTGAAGGATTTCTATGTCGATGATGTTCGCTCCGACTCCCGTATAGAAACCACAGAATATGCAGCGTCAACAATAGTTACGAGAAACGCTTAATAATGGTGGTTTTAAGCTGAGAAAATGGACATCGAACAACAGAGCCATAATCAAAAACAACCCTCATAAATAAGGACCGTGAATTCATTAAAACTTTAGGAATCCTGTGGAATCCCCAACGAGCTGAATTTAAGTTCCAGTTCAACATGGAGCCCATGACAATGGTTCCAACAAAACGATCACTTATCGCGGAGGTATCCAAAATATTCGATCCGCTAGGATCGGTTTGATCAACAATTCTTATAGGAAAACTACAGTTTCAATAGTCATTTATAACAGGACTAGTATGGGATGAAGAACTACCTGAGGAAATGAAGAAAAATGGATTTAATATAAAATTAGGTTCAGTGAGCTGCAAAAAATTAGGATTCCACGATGGGCTCATACCAAGGACAAGTGCGAAAATTTGAAGCTGCATGGGTTTAATGATGTATCGAGGTAGCTTACGCAGCAGTGGTTTATTACAAGATGACAAAAGCAAGAGACTCAACAGTTACACATGTCCGGGAAAACTACGGAATTTTAACGTTCGACTCCACAATTGTTCTGGTCGGACTGCAAGGACACACCCTAGTAAGTGGAAAACCTTCGTAGCAAATAGAATATTGCAAATTCATGCTATCCTCAGCTCTGCACATTGGCAACATGTAAAATTAAAGAAAAACCCCACTGATTATTCATGGGTGAAAGGTATTGTAAAGGTTTTCATCTCTCACAAAAACAATTCGAGTACTCGCATATATTTCGTGTTTCTATTGGAATAACCACCATAAAGATGAAAAACGGAAGGGACTCAAACAGTTAAAGAGTTAGAAGCTGCTAAAATTAAGATTAAAGATGGTACAAATTTCTTCATTTAAAGACGATATAAGAAAATTTAGGGAAAAGGGATCAGCTCACTTCAACCACCAATCGGGATTATATTTTGAAAACATGCTGGAATGAACCCACTTGTTTCAAAATTGAACATATTCATCTACTTTGATCTCAGAGAAGATGAATATTCATTATAAGCAATTGAAACGCTTCTGCCGAGATCAAATATGGTGAGTTTATGTTTACTTTAACTTCCCTTCTTTAAAAAGCATTTTGTGTCCAATTGGAATGTTTTTTAAAGGTTTTCAAACCGATCTACGAGAGGGACCTTGTCCATTATTACGGTCTCAGAATCAACACGCTGCGTGAATTGGCGTATCAATTCGCTAAAAAATTTGAAGTTAAATATCAGCCGATTTGGAATGACACACCCAGGAACAAATATTCATACAGCGCTTGAAAGGCTTTTGTAAATCAAATGTCGAGAAGTTTTTTCAAAACTGAATATTTGTTGGATGAATATCACTACGAAGCAACAAATATCTACAAAATTGGCAAGATGATTACCATGAAGGGTATGCGACGTGTCGAAAAACTTGAAGCCATTGAAAGAGGAACGATGGTGACAAAGGTATTCGCTGCTGGTAACAGTCTACTACTATTCTTTTTTTTCCCGAAAAAAATTCAGATCATCTTCTTTGATAACGTTTCTGATGGGACTGCCAGAATTTGTGCGCTATGCTTTATGCACCATTTTATAAATGTTGCAAAATCTTTGTTAGCTTCCACTGTACTGTTGCTTCTCGACAACCATGCTTTGCATCTATCAATTGAAGCCATCGATATTGCCATTGCCAATGGAGCGCATATTGTTTCTTTTCCGTTGCACTGTGGTCACAAACTACAGCCTTGGATGTGCTTATTTTCGGACCGATAAAGACCTATTACAAGTCACAGTGTTCTGCATGGCAAAAAAATAATGCCAACAAAGTAGGACTTTGGATGATTCAACCATGTTTTCTCGATCTGAAATTTTTAATTCTTATCTCGTTGTTTTAGGTAATGGAGATTCGTCATATTGCTGGCCTTGTCTGTAAGACTCTTGATCTGGAATTGACACTCAAAGTTGTTAAATCCGGCTTCATCGCATTGTTGAAGAGGAGCAGCATCGAATCGTCTTCCATGGGACAGATGTAGCACAAGAAATGGAAGTGGTCACCACAGAAAAACCTTCCACAACTGCAGGGTCTTCAACGAGCCGCTTATCAGTCTTAGACAAAATTGGTCCCCTGCAAGCGCCTCTACAAAAAACGCCTTCAAATCGTGGTCGTAAACTGATGCAAAGCACCATGCTTACTTATCCAGAAAGTGTTATTTCTTTAAAAGAGAAAGCCGCTAAGCGAGCAACCGACTTCCATCTGAAGAAGAGTAAAAAAAGAGAGCAAACAGCACCTATCGACTTCTACCTCATCTGTTTGAAGCTTCTGCCATCGAAGCTGACCGCTGAAAATTCCATCAAGTGCAACACGTGTGATCGGGCCGTGTATTTGAAGTGCGCTGCCATGCATTCCAGCTATTTCACATGCCAACATTGTGTTCCTGACTTGGAAGGTGAGGAAAATCGTAAATAATTTAAAAACAGGCCTTTTATGTTATTTTTACCACTAAAGGCCTTTAAAATTAATAAACCTCGAAATTATTTCGAATTTTAGGTGCGTTTTCCTTCAACTATTCCCATGTTCAGCGAATTTTCGAAGGGTGCCTACGGTTACGATTTTTTTTTGCCAAAAAAGACGTTTTCGATCCATATCTCCGCATAATATGGACTCAAAGGAAAATTATGGGTCTAAAACAAAACTGTACCCACAACCGGAGACTCTCCCCTATCATTTAATTGATATGCCAATAGTAAATTCCTATCTTCTCCATCGCCGTATCCATGGAGGATTCACTACGTACGAACTTGCTGATTTCCGATCGGAAATTGCTGCGCAAAATACAATAACTGAATGTGGTCCACCAAAAAGATCGTAGGCGCCTCCGCGAGATATTTGGTTTGATAGTTTTGGCGTTGTTAGACAGAACACTGAACCAAAGTTTTGCATGAAATGCATTCACCTGAAGGCCACAATTTTTACCTAAGGTAATTTTCGAACCGAAATATGACCTTTATAATCAACCTACTGGATTTGAAAGTGGATTTACAGGAACAGCACAGTTTTATTCATGTTGAGTCTTGCAAGTAGATTGAGTGTAATTTTAAGTTTGAAATTTTTTCACTTACCTTGGATATTTTGAATATTGATTGGTGATTTTGAATGAATGTTAAGTGGAATTGTGCAACCTTTAGGCCTGAAGGATGTGGAAAACATAGATATTCCAAGCCGAATTATGTCGTAACTGGTTACGATCAATTATTAAATTAGTTATATTCACCATTTCATACCACGTAAAACCTCGGTTAATCAAATTTTAAACAAAAATTCTTATCTACATAATTTTATCGCCGCATTCAATTTTAAAGATATTTTGTTGTAACACCAATTAGTTCGGCCAAATAAAAATTCGATGCAAATAATACTTCGGCACGGTATATTAATCATTCGTCGTACAAATTGGAATTTTAATAACAATTTACCGGATCGAACCGTATACCGAACTGAACTTCTGTTGCACGAGTAACAAAGGTTTTTTTTCGATTATCCTCACCGGAACTCAAAATATGTTCTTGTAAAATAAATGAAACATCCGAACAAACATAAAAAAGAGAAAAATAAAGGAAATGAATTTTCAAAATGGGATAAGCTTTCAGTGTTCAATTTGTTAGAATATATTTTATAAAAAGTCGCATGAATGTGTTTTTTTACTTTTAGCACGCTATCATTACATAAATTTGACATTTAACAATTACATTCGACATGTCGTGTATCATGGAACTAAATCGATATAACCGATAAACACGACTATAAAAATATTAATTTTACACAATTTGCGTTCCAGTAAAAATATATCAGTGCGCGAGACTCAGGTCAAAATACTCCTGAAGTAATAAATCATGAGAGTATTATTATGGGGTTTACATTCTCAAACTTGGAGTGTATACAAGATAACAACGTACAAAAGCCGCAAGCTTATCTGTCTGTTTATGAAATTTAGTGGTTTTCATACATAATTATTTTTATGCTTTTTATACATCGAATCGTATTTATGTAATTCTTGAAGTTCTACTTTGGTTCCTTTTTCAACACAAACGTTAACGCGCACTTTAGTTGTAGAACCGCAGAAAACACATTTCGATGTTATCACAACTTGTCTTAAACGAAAATCCACATTTTTTTTTTGTTGTAGACCACAATCTTTCGTGTTTGTATATTTTGTACATTAGTTCGAACTCGAAGCCATTCATTTTTTATTATTTTAATAGTTACCGGTTTTACTTTAATCCGGAATTTTTGTTGGTTTTATGTATAGCACGCTCGCTTATAAACTAGTTGGGTTTAATACCGGTGTCTTGATATCAACTTTCTAATTGCGTTTTTTGATTTTATTATATTTTGATTGAACTAAATTGGTTTACTAGGTAATTAATAATCAACCTGAAAAAAATAAAAGATTTTCTCTTCTTCGAAGATATATTTTCAACGTCTTATAACGGGTGTTTTTTTAGGAGGTTTGTTTTTCCGATAGATGTCGTTTTATTTTATGACAGTTGTTTTGACAGCTCAAAGTGGCATTTCTACTCAGTATTGTTTGGCAAATCATTATGAATAGGTTAACTCCAGAACAACGTTTTCAAATCGTGGAAATTTATTTTCAAAATCAGTGTTCAATTAAAAATGTTTATAGAGCACTTCGTGAATTTTATGGTGCACATAATCGTCCGTCAGAGACCACCATAAAGAACGTAATTACCAAATTTCGGTCTACATTCACTCTTTTGGATGCCAAGCCACCGACAAGAATGAGAAGAGTTCGTACAGAAGAAAATATTGCTGTCGTTGAGGCCAGTGTCGAAGAAAACGACAATTTATCGATTCGTCGTCGTGCTCAGCAAATTGGACTTTGTCCATCGACTTTATGGAAAATTTTACGTAAAGATTTGGGTTTGGTGCCATACAAAATTCAATTGGTGCAAGAATTAAAGCCACACGACCATCGTTTGCGCCGTGAATTCAGTGATTGGTCGTTAAATCAATTGAACGAAGATCCATTTTTTTACCGTAAAATTCTCTTCAGTGATGAGGCGCATTTTTGGTTAAATGGATACGTCAACAAACAAAATTGTCGCATTTGGAGCAAAGATAATCCACACGCCGTTCTAGAATTACCAATGCATCCTGATAAATGTACTGTTTGGTGCGGTCTATGGGCTGGTGGGATCATCGGTCCATATTTCTTTAAAAATGAGGAAGGACGACGCGTTACCGTGAATGGAAATCGATACAGAACCATGTTAAATGAGTTTTTGTTGTCAAATCTTGAAGATATGGATATGAATGAAATGTGGTTTCAACAAGATGGTGCCACTTGCCATACAGCACGTGAAACAATCGACTTATTGAAAGAAACTTTCAACGACAACATTATTTCGAGAAATGGTCCGGTGAATTGGCCTCCGCGTTCGTGCGATTTGACGCCACTCGATTACTTTTTGTGGGGATACGTGAAGTCATTGGTTTATGTGGATAAACCTCAATCGATTGACGCTTTGGAAACCAATATTCAACGTGTCATTGCTGACATACGCCCTCAAATGCTTGAAAAAGTGCTGGAAAATTGGACCTCCAGAATGACATTTGTGAAAAATAGTCGTGGTAGCCATATGCCAGAAATTGTGTTTAAATGTTAAATGCCAAAAAATTATCTACCAAATAAAAAAAAATTTTGGTCATTTCATAATTTTATATGTGTTTTATTCAAAAAAAAAATCGGCAACCTCTTAAAAAAACACCATTTATATGCATTGTTTAAGGAAGTCTTGTCTCGTCTCGGTTAAGCTTAAAAAGGTTTCAAATTTTTTTTTACTATGACAATAATTTAATGTTAGTTTGCATCAGCTATTAATAGATGGCACAAACCGCACTGTACTTGACCAGCAAGTAAATTAACGTGAACGTCTTATTCCTCTAGATAGTTTTTAGTGTGAGGATTACTTATTTTTTATCAAAACCTCGAGCGCTTGTTGAATGAATCATATCGTCACTTGTACAACAAAACCAAATTCGAACTCTCAATATCTTGTGGTGGGTCAGCCCCCTTGGTTGAATATAACGGCATTCATTTATCAACCGCCAAGTGAATATCTGGTATAATTGATGGAAACGCAGCAGAATACTCTTTACCTAAACTGAAAGAGTGTAATTTTTGCCACTTTTATGGGTTAGAGCGGCGTATTATTTCTGTACAAGAATGAACATCACGAGCACCTTACCAATTCCAAATACGGGCAATTCACGCGTATAAATAATTATTCCAAACGGGTGACTCTGAAATAATAACTTCAATATACGACAAAGTAAAATACAAATACAATTGTTGAGATAAGCAGGTTTATCTTGAGAATAGAACATGCAGAATAATTAGTTTGAAATATTTCCAGGAACCCGATGGAATGAAGAATAATTTTATATATTTTTGTCTATTTCATATAAACTGTTTAGACAGCAAACATTTTATTATTTAGACTTTTTCAATCAAAATAAGTCGTATAGTTGATACTTTGATTATTTAAACGCCACCAGTGGTAATTTAAATAATCATTATTAAACCAAATCAGAGCAGAGGCATGATTTTTCGTTGGTCCTTCGAGCCGGATGCATCCGGCATACACATTCAGAAGTTAAGCGAAGGCACCAAAGCTTTCAAATCTTAAAACAATAGAAAGTATGGAGGAGCTATATCCATACGTATTCAGCAAGAAATTCCTGACAAAATAATCGTCTTCCAAAGGAATTATAACAAAGACATAACGGGAGTACATAACAACAGACATCTACAATTCGAGCATGAATCTCGCCGTTAGGGCCACCTCAGTACGAAAAGACAAATAGTTGAGATATACGTCCTCCCCTGCACAGTTAACATGCATCAAAGGCTAAATAAAGGATTGCCCAACACTCCGATGTTATAACGCCCGATTAATCACCACCATCGTCCTCACTTCGGAGGTTTAGGGAAAGCAGAAGTAAAATCCACAAAACACTATATTTTCCACACTATTAGCCCAGACGGAAGTCTATCTAAACTCAAAACCATTGACTCCTTTATTCAACCACATCGGCGACGACATGGCACTAACGCGAGGCCATTTCCTAATAGGGCGACCGATAATAGCAATCATCACAAGATGGAATGTACTAACTAAAATAACCCAAAAGTGCTGCAAAAAATGGTCCTCAGAGAATCTATCTTGCCGCTCACCAGAGTGATTCAAGTATCACAAGCTGCTGATAAACTCATTAGAATAGTGACTTTAAAAGCAAAAGACAAGGAAGCAAGGTCAAATCCAAGAACAAATTTTACAACAACAGCAAACAGAGTCATGAGTATTCTGGCAATGTTCCTGATAATACGACCCGTAGATGCCAAAACCAAAAATGATTTCCAAGTAACATAATGGAACAATTCTCCAGGTATTTATTTTGAAGAGATCGGTACCATAAATCAGCATCAAGATTGAAGATCGTGAACCATTATGGCCATTACGACCTAGATACTTATTACGCACAAACGTCCTTAAGAAAACCTGCATTAAATCACAACCATAAACGAACAGGACCGAGTAATGCGAAGTTCAACAGACATCTACTCCGTTTCAAAAGAGAGCTTAGAGGTACAGTAGGCCTAGTACTTGGTGACTTGTTTGGGGTATTAACGCAAAGGGAAGCTAAACTTACTTCAAACAAGATCAACCGAAGATCATTGTTTTGCTAGATCACCACTGTTAGATTAGAATTGGGCTTTACCAACTTGATTGTGTTGTCTATTATTGATGTTTGGTTTCTCATCAGTGCCATTAGATGATTTTCGTTGTTGTTAATATTCTCAAATTGGACTTTATATTGGTCAGCTTCACGTTGAGTGAGAAGTCCAAACATGTCACCAAACATAAGACCTACCGTGTCTCCCAAGCGCCGTTTTACTCGCCGCCATTCCTAGTTGATTGTCAGTAGAAGCTCGTTATCTGCGACCAAGTTTTGAATTGCCACTGGAGTTGTTGTAGGATTATGTCGCATCTTAAGTGAGAGAGCTCCTTACAAGCTGCTTCCAAATCGACTTGTGCTTTCTTAAAGGTTTCAATCTCCTCCCAGTAGCTCGTCATGTTGTAATAAATTACTAATGTCCACTTCATAGCTACCACCTGCAGTTTACCTAGATCCTCGAAGTGTATTCCTGTTGCATGGTTAAGTGGGGTGACTTTAATCAGCACTAGAAGATTTGCTTTTGCTCGTCTTTGGGGCTGCTTCCTCTATTTTTGTGTTGATTTCTTTGGACTGCGTGTTGTTGTCTTGCATGGTTGTGGTTGTATTTTGTGTTGTTGGTTGATACTGATTTTCCATTTGTACTGAGTACATATTCACGTGGTCTTCAGGCTCGTTAGTTAATGGAACACGGCATACTTTCGTAAAATTTCTCTTCAACGTGTTGTTCTTATATTTGAGAGTAACTACCCTGACTAGTCCATCTTGTCCCGGATGTAGTTTGATGACTCTGGCTAGTGGCCAACCATTTTGGCCTACGTTGTATTCGTGAGAGATAGTCCGCGCGTCATTTTTTCCAAAAGCTTTGACTGAGCTTGGTCAGCAAATTCCACCTTGTAACGGTCTTGATACCTTCAATGTCAAGCTGGGGTGTTGCTATCATAGCTCTCCCTATTAAAAAATGTGCCGGACTTAAAGCACCGTATTGATCTGAATCGTTTGAGAGAGGGGCTAATAGCCTGGAGTTCAAACATGCTTCTGTTTGAGCTAGAAGTGTTGCAAGCTCCTCGAAGGTTAACGTGTGAGTGCCAATTACTTTCCGGAGATGTTGTTTCATTGATATAACTCCGGCCTCTTTGTTTTTAATTTCACCTTCCTGTTGTTTTGTCTGCCTTTGTAATTGTTTATATGCTCCAACGAAGTTAGTCCCGCAATCGCTGAAAATTTTCAGACAAACTCCTCTTCTTGAAATGAATGAATGTTGACAAGTCGCTTACAAGTTCTAGATGGATTACCTTTGTGGCTAGGCATATAGAAATGGCAATGTACCCCTTGGTTGTTTTATTACAGCGGCCTTTCCACAATTTTATACTAATTGGACCGGCATAGTCTACTCCGCTGTTTGTGAACGGTGGGGCTGGTGTTACTCACTCGTTTGGCAACATACCCTTTGCTCTGGTGCAGACTATACAATTATGGATAGTGTTACGAATTGTATCATTGGCATTTATTACCCAATACTGCGCTCTCAATTATGATAACGTTGCTTGATTGTCTCCATGTAGAGTTTTTAAATGAGCTTCTTTGATGAGCAACCATGACACCTTGTGGCCTTTGGGCATTATTATTGGATGTTTTTCGTCAAACGATAGGTTTGAATTGGTTAGTCTTCTATCTACTCGTAGTAGACCATTTCCGCCGATGAAAGGATTCAATGTTAGTATTGTCCTTTGGTAAATTTTGGTTTGATTTTAATTTCGTAAGTTCTATTTCAAAGGTTTCTTTCTGTGCGACTTTGATTATTACTCTTAGCGCGTCTTGAGTTCCTCTGGGTTGAGCTGGGATGCATTTTTGGTTTTAGACTTTGTATTTAATACAAAGCGTAGACAGTATGCAATACTACTAATGAGTCGTTGTAGCGACGAGAATCGATTGAATTTAACCACTGGTTTTTCCACTGTTGTTGTAAATGTGGTTATTGACTTGCGTTCCATGCTGCCTGCTTCTTTCAGTTTGTCGTTGTTGAATGGTATTCTAACCTCGTATCGTCCATTCTCCAGCCTCTTATGGGTCTGCTCATAGTGTTTTTCACATTTTTCCTCTTCAGCAGTTAGGTGTCTTTCCGGGTGTAGTTCTTCGGCTTCCCAAAAACGTTTTAATTGCTTATCTATGTCTGCTAGTGTGACAATCGCTTTTTAATCGAGATACCATACACTGCTGTTCTGGGTTAGGCAACCTGATATTATCCATCCTAATTCAGATTGTTGGGCTATACACTTATGAAGCGGATCTTTCTTTATTCCTTCCAACAATATTTCTCCGTAGATGTCACCGCCTATTAAAAGATCAATAGGTCCGGGAGTGTCGAAGGTAGGATCGGCTAAGATTACTTCCTTTTGTAGACCCAATAGCTTGTGTCTTAAAGATCGATGGAAATCTGGGGCTGATGTTTATCATTATCTGTTGGTGCGATCGTCCCTTTGTTGTTGAAATTTCGGAAACTTCGCCTAGAACCCTTGTCCTTGGTAAGTCGAGTTGTTGTGCTGCTTCTCCCGTGACAAAGGTGGCCTGTGATCCTGGATCTATTAGTGCCCGCAACATGCTGTAACCACCGTATATATTTTGTACTTTTACCATAGCTGGTGCTAAGAGCACTGGGTCACAATCCTTGTCGGGCGCTGATATGTTCAGTTTCGTATAACTGTTGTTCTGTTCCGGTTTTTTTATGTGTAGCAAAGTATGGTGGTTAGCCTTGCAGGTAAAACAATTGGTTTTAATGCAGCAATTTGTTGTCGTGTGGTTTTTTCTTAGACAATTTCTACACAAATTGTGCAACATAACCATTTGATTTCGTTCGGCAGTGCTCATGTTTTTAAAGCGTTGGCATACTTCTGTTCGATGGTTTTGTTGACAGCATACACAAATAAAAGTTGGTCGTGCTGCAGCTACGAAAGCATGTTTTAATTGTTGTACTTGATAGTATACCTGGATTGTTGTATTGATATTGACTTATTGCTACCTTTAGACTCTAAGTATTGAAAACGCCTTTCCAGAAATTTCTAAAACTGGCTTGTCTCGTTGTCCAATTTTTTTAACAAAGTAAAGATGATGAATGGACTCCATGTGTCAATTCTAATGCCTGTATTCCTTATAGCGAATAGACATTCGGTTATTGTGTCGTGTAAACTTTTGATCGCAGCGGCGGATTCAGTGTTGATAGTTGGTTGACTTAATAAGGTATTTAACAGATTAGATACAAGTAATCTTTTGTTGTTGAAGCGATTCTCCAGGATTTCTCAGGCTGCATCGTAGTTGTCTCCGATGGGTTCCAAATGGCTTACTAATTTTCCAGCTGACCCTTGAACGTGGCTTTTTAAGTAGTTCATTTTGTGCGTGTTTGTGAGCTGATTGTTATTATGAACTCTTATGAATCTCCATGAAAATATGGGAGTTCCACTGAAGGTAGACGAATTTCAAAAGGCTTCACTTTGCATTGTACTTCTTCTTCCAACAATGTCATTAGTGATAATACGATTCTGTCGTATTCGTTGTTTACGTTTTCATAGTGTTGTTCTACAAAGTATTTTAAATGAGTTTCCTGTTCTTCGGAAGCTTCCATGCAGATAATTTCATGTAGCTCCATGATTTGCATCATCATCCTCTCCATATTCTTTAATTTAAGCCGTAACGCTGGTCTGGATCTGTTGTTGCTTGCCAGTATGTCTTCAGCTGTGCGGGTTTCTCTGTATAAGCCTTGCATTTGGACGTCTTGTTGTTTTAATTGTTGCACGAATTTTTGAGTTTGCTGATGTTCAGTGGTTCTTGATGATTCAGACGATTGATTAGATGAAGCTTTCCTTTGTCGTTGTTATTTGACCTTCAGGTTGGGCAAAGTTGAATTTGGAGGATGCATCTGGAGTTGGTGTTGACGGCAAGGATGATGAGTTTAGGCTTTGAAGCATATCGTTATAGTATTGGTGTGTTAATTCAAGTTCAGGTTGGAATTCTCTTATTTTGTTGTCTACATCGACGTACTCGTTGTACGTCTTTTTTAGAGTTGCTATTTTCAACTCAAGATATTTTTTCGTTTTCCGAGCTGCACCATTTTTTATAGTTCGATATGATGTGTTCTATCTCTACCGCCTTGTCCTTTTGCTGCTGCAATAATTGATCCAAATCTGTGTTTTTGAATGTTGAATTTCGATACCTGTTGTTGTGGGATCGAAGTTTCAATATATCTTGGTCTATAGCAATATATTTGTAGCACTTATTGGCTGCTTATAGTTCTTGTGGTAGCTCGAGATTCCAATGTAAAATTCCTTTACAAAGTAAATTTTATTGTTGAATTTTCCAATGTTTAATCCCTTTGGTTGAGTTTTATTGGCCACCGATTATTGTAACGTCACTCTTTTTATACAAATTTTAATGCCTATCGTGCTCAAAATATGAATATAATTATAAAAAACGTGTGCTTAACGATTATAGCAAACTATACAAAAAATATTTTAAATTAAATTTCGGTATTTCTGCTTGTTATACAGTTGAATAAACGAAATTAATCGTAATTACTAATTTAGCATAAACGTTTACTGTTGGACTCAACAATCATTTACTGTCTCTTGAAGAACCAAACATCAATAATTGATGGAACCATTAACATTGTAAAGCACGACCATGACATTAGCTTCAAACACTTCAATCTGATGAAAATATTATGCGATTAATCAACAACACTAATCGCCTAACTACAGAAAAATTACGCCATCGTAAGATATTCTTTGCGTTCAAAATGTTGTTAGTAACCAAGGAAATAGAGGACACTCAAAATGCAATGATCCTTACTGATGCTTACCTACTCTCAACATGACAAAATTCATCCATTACTTCTTACACCGAAAGACCCTGGAAGGGTTTTGGTTTTCTTACAGAAAACGTTCCATCTGATACTGGACTTCCAGGCGATAATGATCTAAACAATAAAATCGAGTTCCTGATTCAACTACCATTGGTACATGTAGAAGGCATTCAACTTTACAACGAGCTTGCATTTCCTGTGTAATCCGGAGAAACATATGGAATTACACTAGACCATTCACTAAGTATCTGGCCATCGACAAACGGAGAGAACGATATGTTCCGATCAGTGAGCAGGGTTTCAGTGAGTGTATGTTTAGTTTACAACAACTGATTTGAACTCAACTTTCTGCAACACCATACTAGTATTCACCACAGCTGTGATTTACAAACGGCCTAGGCAGCTAATGTTTATAACAGGACATGGAAATCAAACAAATGGTTCTTTTCACAAACAGAAGGAACAATCTTCGATGTGCTATATGACCAAACTAGTGAAATAATACGATTAAATGGAGCAGGAACCTTCAGTTTCATCTGAGATCGTGTATTGAGTTAACATTTACAAACAATGAGCCAAACCTCATAAAACTTCAAGAAAACTCTGCACATCAGCCATAAGAAATTTTAGCACTGGCAGATCTATAAATCTATAAACCAGAATCCAATTACAAAAAGCAAATAAACACCTTCCAGTAGAAATGAATCCATGATGTTCATCAATATACGGTTTTTTACGCAACTTTAAGTATCTTGACTTTAATCGTCGCAGCTGCATGTTTTAAATGCAAGCGTAAACCTTAGGCACCAGAATTATTAGCATCGCCAAATCAGAGGTTAATGAGCAGAGCTACAAGAACGACAATAGTGCGGTCGCCGGAATTGTTAAAACCAAAGGTTGTTCCGGACATAACGGAAAAAATTACGATCAGAAAAAATCAAAAATGGTATGTTGATCAAGGGAGGCGAGTCGCGGAACCGTTGAATGTAGGTGACAAGGTTAGAATTAAACGAGGCCATCGTGATTGGGTTCCAGGAGTCATTGTGGAAGAAACAATTAATCCGAGATCGTTAATAGTTCGAACGGAGAACGGAAATACATATAGGCGCAACTCAGATCACATTACTAAAATAAGAGAACAAATGACATCAAACAAGAGGTTGAACAATTTTAATCGTACTACAGAGACTGAACGTATTCCAGAAGTGATTAACGCTACTAACCATACTAAGGTGGAAAAAGAAATTAGCGAGTCAACGCCAAGGAGTCACGTGAGTCATGAAAATGGGGAAGTTCCAACTGTTACAGTTCATAAGAACACAAAAGAAGCACTGTCGATGGAATCGATGGATGCGACGGGAAAGCCGGTCATGATTACCAGATCGGGCAGGCTGGTCAAACCAGTTGACAAATTGAATTTATAAAAAAAAAATAATAATAATAATAAAATAAGAAAGAGGGGATGTAACATATCACCATTAACTACCATTGTTGATAGGGTTACCATGTCATGTGTTTGTACATACTAATAAAAATAATCAGTTCTAACTTCACTCTCAACAAGTGTGTTTCTACTAACATCACATGGCATACCGTTATATCTGCCGAACTCTGTGAACGTAGAAATATATGGTGACTGACTTACGAGCATAATTCCGATACCTAATCTGACAGGAGCGAATATTACATCAGCTGGGGAGGTCTCTTATCCCCACTGTAAGGTAATGAGCATTTGTGTGCTTAATGCTGATCGTCAGTGCATTAATTGGGCATATACAGTTATATCTGCCAAACTCTGTGAATCGAAATATTAAGGTCGTTATAAAATTTCAATCAAATTTATTTGAGGTTATTGTTTTTAAAAATTTTTAATTTAGGTTCTTTTAAGTATGGTAATCTACTAATAGATTTTATACTTAAAATTTGCTGTGTGTACGTGAGATTGTTTTTATTTTCTCGGGACGGAATTTGATTTTCTCCATATTTTTTTTACTTTTTCGGGCTGAATGGCCTTTTAATGAAATTAGCGAAGAAACACACCTAAATTTTAAAGGCGTTTTTCGGGATGGTTTTCGGGCCAGCTTCACATACGTACTCACAAGGTAGATATTGCCATCTACTCAAGTCACTCAACATGACGTACATCAATATATTGTATCTTATTGAAGTATTGTAGCCATAATTATCCTAGCCGTCATATACATACATCATAAGGCGTAAGAAGAAATTGCCAAACACAGTTGAGCAAACCAACACCGTTGAATTGACCATTGTTAACTTGATCACTTTGCCATTCTGTCAAGGCCGGGAGTATGTTTAAACATCATAAAAATAGATAAAGGCCTCAACGTGTTTGGTTGATAGAAAATAACAGATCTTATTTCCTTGGCACCAAACACACAATTGTTGGATAGGAAATGGCAGATCTTATTTCCCTAGCACAAAATAACTACAACTTTATGTAGATTATTATAAGTCCCGAGCAATCTAATTGTATAATTTGTTAGTGTAATCAGTTGTGTAATTTGGTACAGTCAAACCTGTTAAGTTGGACACCTTTTTAAGTTGATCAACTGGCTATTTTGGATGATTTTGTCTTGTACCACTAAAAATTGCAATTTTTCATACAAAAATACATTTTTGACTTGGGCACCTGTCTATCTTGTAAGTTGGACGCTATTCTCGTGCACCAAAATTCAATTCTCATGTAAATTTACCTTCATAAGCTGGACAACAACAAAATAGTGCATGTGAATTTGTAAATAAATGCAAAATTAAATACCAATTGATTTTTTTATAAATTTACACTCTCTTAAGAGCCTATTCCATGGAAAAAATTTACTGTCAGTAAAAATAAAAGCGAGAAAAATATATAGATTTACTGGTTGTGTACGAAACAAAAATTTTAGTGTGCTGAAACTCGGGGCGGGCTGCAGCTACCGGGGGGGTCACAGGTGGTGGATAGTGGACGGCCTATCGATAGGTAGGTTAGCGGTAAATCAAATAAGCCGCCCCCAACCGCAGCTCTGCTGGGAGGAGAGTCTCAGGGAACTGGGGAGTGGTTAACCTCCGTTCACTAAATCCTGAGTGCCTATGATACCCAGTATGGAATGGCGAACTGATGGCGTCATAAAACCATCGACCACAAACCACGGTGAACTGAGCGTCACGTCTCAATGCGCCCCGGGTCTTCAAGTAGTGAGTAGGGAACCCTATAAATGGTAATCCTCTGTATGAAATGGGTCCTATTAGGTTGGGATTCCATGTGAATGGCGGAATGAGTAGGTGAATGTGGGAGAAGGGCTGGGGCGCGGAGGGGCGAGGCGATCGGCGCGAGCCAATGGGCTGGATTAAGGTGTTACGCGACCCGTGCTGATGATCGACTAGGCTGGGGGCCCATTTAACAAAGCCCAGTCTTGAACGGAGCCCTCCGGATACCTGGCGACCTCCAGTTGTATTTAGCCTTACCCGTGTATGCGGATCTCTACACGGGCGGACCATCTATTTCTCCGATACTCGTGGGAACACATTATGGACAGTAATAAAAAAAAACAAAAAGAAGTGGCCAGCACTTCTCAAAAGCTGGAGGAGACGGAGGGGTCTGCGACTCCAGCCGTCGGTGGGGCTAAAACTGGTTCCGAGGCTTGCAAGCCAGGAACTAGTGGTAGCAGCAAGAAGGAGAAAGTCACTGCTCCTTCGGTTCGAAGGTATCGGGAAAGGCGTTCGGCCTACCGTGCCTTGGATAGACTGGCTACAGTCCCGGAGGAGCAGTGGACGGAGGAACAGAGGCGGAGGGCGGAGTGGGCGAAGAGCTGCGTCGCCAATGCTAGCAAGGCTCAGAAAGAAGATCTTGGGTCGAAAAGACAGAGGTCTGGAGAGGAAGAGCAGGGGAGTTTGGATGCCGAAAGAAAACGGGCCAAGCTCCAGGGGGAACAGTCGAGGAAGGGGCCTAAGCTCTTCAGCGACGTTGTGAAGGAGAGGGAGGTGGTGCTAGCCGTCGTGGACGAGAGTCACGAAGATGGGAGCATCACCGGGGAAAAATGGAGGTTGGTGTTTAATGCACTGAACCTCGTTTTCCTCCGAGTCCTTGGACAACATCCAGGACCACCGCCAGTTTACAGGGACGCGGGTTGGTATCAGCGACGGCTGAAGCTGACCGCGTGCGCGGATCAACGGTCGGCCTTCTTGTATAGGAAGGCGATCGAGGAGGTAGGCAAGGTATGGCCAGGAGCTAAGCTCAAGGCAATTCCCAAGGAGGAAATACCTAGCAGACCAAGAGCAATGGTCTGGCTCCCCACGGAGCCGGCAAGCCTGGATGAATCCCTGAGGATTATCCAGGTTTGGAACCCGGATCTTCCGACAGGAAATTGGAAGATTGTGAAGCAGGAGGAGCCTAAGGGCAATTTCAGATCATCAATTATGGTGATAAATAAGGAATCCCTGGCTCCCCTGTCAACAACTAAAGGGGTTATAAACTTCGACTTCGGTTCTGTGACACTTAAGGTGTTCAGAAAGGATGAGGTCGGAGTCAAATCAGATACTGCACAGCCCGAGAAGGGGGTGGAGGAGGTCCAGCCTGCTATGAGAACCGCGAGGAGCAGTATCTCTTCAGGGGAGACACTGCCGCTAGTGGTGAACCCGAGTGAGGGGCTGACTAGCAAACTTAGGGACCGACTATCCCTTGGCAGAGGAAGGAGGAATACATCGGATTCCGAGGGGGGGGATGTGGATCTCCGTAGTTTTAGGGACTGCGGAGGGAGTGAGACGAAGGATACCGTCGACTCCGTCGGGTTCGTATAACCGACGCAGCACTGCTGTCGCAATTAAGGTAAGTGAATACTGTTATCAATGATTAGGTTTGTGCAGATAAACTTACATCACACTAAGGCGGCTTCGGCGGCGCTACTTCTCAGACTTGCTAAGTCAGGCGAGGAGATAGTGCTGATCCAAGAACCTTGAATCAAGAATAATAAGATCTGCGGTCTGCGAGCGAAGGGCTACACCCTTCTTTATGCTTGTGGGGCTGAAAAGAGCAGATCATGTATATTGGTGGGAAATAACATAAATGTTTTTCTACTTCCACAGTATATTAATGGGGACATTACTGCGGTCTGCATAGAGACGGAGGGGAGAAGATTCTGGCTTGCAGCCGCGTATATGGACCGGGAGATGCCAGTGCCGCCAGACATACTGGGGGCACTGGTTGCTGACGCAGATAGAAGGAAGGTGGGAGTTATCCTGGGGTGCGACGCCAACGCACACCATACCATCTGGGGTAGCTCGAATATAAATGACATGGGTGAGTTACTTTTTGATTTTCTCTTAAAAACTAACCTCACTATTAGCAATATAGGCCAGGAACCCACCTTTATTATTAGTAATAGACAGGAGGTTCTGGATATTACTCTGGTCTCCGAATTTATTTCACCGATGATCAGGGAATGGAGGGTGGCGAAGGAGCATTCCTTCTCCGACCATCGATACTTAACGTTTAAACTTAATCTCAACATTACAAAACAATACGTGTTCAGAAACCCCCGGAGGACAGTATGGCATGTATATAGGAAGGTATTGGAGGGCATCATTCCATCCAGAGTTCCAGGACTCTCCGACACGGGAAGTGAACTGGATTCAATGGTGGACACTCTAACTAGGGCTTTCAATACCTCTATGAGGGTAGCCTGCCCTTTAACAAAGCTTAGGGGGAAGCGAAAACCTGTTTGGTGGAACCCGGCACTTGCGGAGTGCCGGAAGGTCTGTGGGTCTGCCTTTAACAGAGCGAAAAGATCTAGAGACAGTCAAGGCTGGGACTTCTATAAGGAAAGCCTCAGAGTGTACAAAAGGGAAATAAGGAAGGCGCAAAGAAATTCGTGGAGGCGCTTCTGTGAGAGAATGGAAGGGGTCTCGGAAACTTCGCGCTTAAGAAAAATTCTGTCTACCAATCCAACTGTTCCAGGCTATCGTTAAAAACGGATGGCGAATGGACGGTTTCTAGTGAAGAGACACTTGATTTCTTGATGGAAACACACTTCCCGGGAAGTGAGAACGTGACGACTGCGAATCCTCTGGATGACCGTGGGTCAGGGGATTACGGCGGGGTCCAACCGTTGTGTACAGAGGCTATTCTGAACACGCGAAAGCTTAAATGGGCCATTAATGGGTTCAAGCCGTTTAAGTCAGCTGGTCCGGATGGGATTGTACCAGCAGAAATTCAGAAGAACTCTGAGATCTTGCTTCCCTGGCTGGAAGTTATCTTCAAAGGGTGTCTGAAGCTGGGGTACATTCCCAAGAAATGGAGGGAGGCTAGGGTGATCTTCATCCCGAAGGCGGGAAGAAGCTCGCACAGCAACCCTAAGGAGCTTAGACCTATATCTTTGTCATCTTTTCTGCTGAAAATCATGGAAAGGATGCTGGATGTATATATTCGTTCGAAAATTGGACCCAGTAACTGGGCTCAGTCGCAACATGCATATCATAAGGGTAAGTCCGTGGATACGGCATTACATACCCTGGTTCGGGGAATTGAGAAGTCACTGGATTTTCAGGAATTCTCGCTGGTTGCGTTTCTCGATATCGAGGGCGCATTCAATAACGTAAAGATGGAAGCAATTTTGGAAGGATTGCTGCCACTTGAGATTGTAGACCCTGTAACCAGGCTAATTACTCATCTGCTGGATAGCAGAAGAGTCATAGCAGGGATGGGGGAAGTTTCCGTCAGAAGACGGGTCGTTCGGGGAACCCCTCAGGGAGGGGTCCTCTCCTCCCTTCTCTGGAACTTAGTAATCAATGGACTACTATTGGTATTGGAGAGAGAAGGGATAGGTGTGGTTGCATATGCCGATGATGTGGCGATAGCTGTCTCGGGAAAGCACCTGGGAACAATCAGGGATATGATGCAAAATGCGTTGTCAATCACTGCGGGTTGGGCCAGCAGATGTGGATTGGGGATTAACCCATCAAAAACAGAGCTGGTCCTTTTCACTAGGAGATACAAAATTCCGGCAATGGTTCCACCGAGCCTGAATGGTACTACGCTGGTCCTTACTGATAAGGCGAGATTCCTAGGGATTCTCCTGGACAGTAAGCTCAGTTGGAAGCCAAACATGATGGAAAGAGTAAAGAAGGCCACTGTGGCACTCTACTCTTGTAAAAAGGCCATTGTAAGGAAATGGGGCCTGAAACCGGAGCTGGTGCACTGGCTTTACACGGCAGTTGTAAGGCCCATACTGCTGTATGGTGTTAGTGTGTGGTGGCCAGCTCTGGAGAAATCATCATATACTAACATGATGGCGAACGTGCAGAGGGCAGCCTGTTTGCTCATTAGTGGGGCTCTGAAAACCACCCCCACTAGTGCCTTAGAGGTCATACTGCATCTTCTCCCGTTGGATATTATCGGTAAGCAAATGGCGGTTAATACGGCCGCCCGGCTATCAGCGACCTCTGGTTGGAAGTGCCTGCAAAAGGGGCACTCAACTATAGTCAATTTGGTGAGGCATGTCTTGGAGAATTTAGATTATAAAATACCCATGTTGTGCTTCGACAAGCGTTTTAAGGTGATTCTCCCCTCTCGGGAGGATTGGAACAGAGGTCTCCTTATCGAGACCGGGACAGTTAATTTCTTCACCGACGGCTCCAAGCTCGATGGTAGAGTGGGAGTGGGTGTATTCTGTGGGGAATTAAATGTCAATTTATCTTTTCGTCTATCTGATTACTGCAGCGTGTACCAGGCTGAAGTTATAGCAATCGAAGAGGTCATGAACTGGTTGAAGCATAATGTGATATCGTGCATTGATATCACTATTTATGTGGACAGTCGGGCGGCCATTCTTTCGCTGGATTCAGTTTCCCTGGCGTCACGGGTGGCATTGAATTGTCACACATCTCTTAACGAGATGAGTGAGCATTTCAATATCCAGTTGGTCTGGGTTCCGGGTCACTCTGACGTTGAGGGGAATTGCAGGGCAGACGAGTTAGCAAGGTACGGTATTAACTCTCCAACTGGAATCAGGGAGAGACTGTTTAGGGAGACCTATGTCTATGCTGAAAACGGCAAGCCATAGGAAAGCAGTTGCCTTGGCGAATGCTAGGTGGCTTGAGAGTCCAACCGGTAGGATAGCGAAGCAAGTATGGCCTGTGCTGAACTTGAAGCGCTCTAAGATCTTAATCACACTAGGGAAGCGTGATTTAGGTAGAATTGTAAGGGTACTTACCGGACACTGCCTTTTCGGAGATCATGCGAGAAGGCTGGGTATAGATTCAAATGATTTCTGCAGAAGCTGCAGGGACGAGGAGGAGGAGGAGACTCTTTTTCACTTTCTATGCTCATGCCCTGCGCTAGCTGGCAGAAGACATGATCATTTGGGCAAATACACCATAGACAGCCTCTCTGATCTCGAAAGCTGCAATGTGCGAGATCTTTTACGCTAGATTAATAGCACTAAATGGGTTTAAGGAGTTTGATGATGTCGGATCCTGTGGTATCACAATGGGCCATAACTGGCCTAAGTGTGCGATGGCAGCCACTGAAACCTAACCTAACCTAGTGTGCTGCCATAACGTGCTATAAAAAAATGTAAACTGAAGTATTTTTATGGCAGCATTGTTAACACATCTACAAAAAATGTATGTAAAGATAAGAAATTTTTCTCACACTCATACAAAATAAATCGTTCGCCATTTGTATAGTCAAATCTCAGTTTGTTCTTTTATTTGGAGTTTAGCTTTGCTAACGTTCGGGTATTTAGTGGTTTTATATGGTGTTAAAATAAATAAAAAAATCTAAATACTGGTCACTGCCAATCTTAAAATACGGTTCAAGGATATTCTTACCACAGTTTCTTTTGAAATCAGAGGCCCAACCATCACCAGTAACTAGTCAAATTCGTACAGTCATTCGAATATAATTATAAAATAATTTTGGATCTTGCCTCAACTCTTTAAAAATACAATTGTATCGCCCGGTTCGATCCCGCTCTAAATAATAAAGGAGTACCCAACATTTTGGTTCCCTTTTTGGCGTATTTTGAACATTATTCATATCCATAATGATTGATGGATCTAAATAATCCAAATCTTCCAAATCCATATTGGTTATATTAGGTCTATAAAAATAGGTCATTGATGAATTAGCTAAAGGAAATTCTCATAGAGAAATAGCAGAGAAATTTAAAATTGGAAAGTCGACAGTTTCTAACATTTATAAAAGTAGACATTTTATTTTAGATGCATGGGCGAATAATGCTTCGGGATCAAGAAAACGAAAACTAAAAAATACGGCGAACGATAAAATCAATGAAGGCATGTGGGAGTTTGTAAAGAAATGTCGATCAAAAAACATTCCTCTTAGTGCACCGATTTACTTTTCTTTAAATATCAGTGGGTTTCAGGCAAGTAATGGATGGCTTGAATCTTGGCTTCAAAAGCTTCCTGACATTTTGAAGAACTATTCGCTAGAAAACCAGTTCAATGCTGACGGAACTGTTCTATTTTATCGACAACTTCCTACTAAATCCTACGTCGTTAAAGGTGAAAATTGCAAAGGTGGAAAACTAGCCAAGGAACGTCTAAGCATGTTTTTATGTTGTAGTGCGACGGGCGAAAAGTTAAAACCATTAGTAATTGGCCATTCAAAAAATCCAAGAGTGTTTAAGGCAAATAATATAAATGTGGACAATTTAATGCTGTATAAGATAGCAGTAAATTTCCAGCAGAAAAATGTATTTTTGCTATTCACCGCTAGAGGCATCACTATCACAAAAAATAAATTTTCTGCTGATATTTTTTGAAACCAGTAGCAATTTTTTGAAAATTTCAAGCAGAAAATAATAATTCTTTCATAATTCTCAGCAGAAAGTTTTGTGAAAAATCAAATAATTTATGAAAAAGAAGCGAAAATACATGTTTTAAGGTTTTGCGTATGTATAAGGACTCTTAAATATACTAAAATTACCATAATCATCATAAAGCAAATAGAGAAACACCAAAACGAATCGCCTACCTTTATAACACTCCATAAAATTTTAGTTATTATATGTATGTGAAATGTTTTCAGTTTTTTAACAAAAGTGTTAGAAAAACCCCCCTGTAACTACCCTACGTTTATGTTTTTATGGTAGTTGAGATCATAATCTATATACATGAGCAACATAAGATTCTTAACTGGAGTCAGTAGCACCTCATCAACGAATACCCAAGGTAGTTACAGGGGGGTTTTTCTAACACTTTTGTTAAAAAACTGAACACATTTCACATTAAAATGCCTTCAAGAATTTATGGAACGCTACTGACGCCAGTTATGAATCTTATGTTACTCATGTATATAGATTATGATCTCAGCTACCATAATATCATAAGCGTAGGGTAGTTACAGGGGGGTTTTTCTAACACTTTTGTTAAAAAACTGAAAACATTTCACATTAAAATGAATTCAAAAAATTATGGAACGCTACTGACGCCAGTTATGAATCTTATGTTACTCATGCATATAGATTATGATCTCAGCTACCATAAAAACATAAGCCCAGGGTAGTTACAGGGGGTTTTTTCTAACACTTTTGTTAAACAACTAAAACATTTCACATTAAAATGACTTCAACAAATTATGGAACGCTACTGACGCCAGTTATGAATCTTATGTTACTCATGTATATAGATTGTGATCTCAGCTACCATAAAATATAAGCCCAGGGTAGTTACAGGGGGTTTTTCTAACACTTTTGTTAAAAACTGAACACATTTCACATTAAAATGAATTCAAAAAATTATGGAACGCTACTGTCGCCAGTTATGAATCTTATGTTATTCATGTATATAGATTATGATCTCAGCTACCATAAAAACATAAGCCCAGGGTAGTTACAGGGGGGTTTTTCTAACACTTTTGTTAAAAAACTGAAAACATTTCACATTAAAATGAATTCAAAAAATTATGGAACGCTACTGACGCCAGTTATGAATCTTATGTTACTCATGCATATAGATTATGATCTCAGCTACCATAAAAACATAAGCCCAGAGTAGTTACAGGGGGGTTTTTCTAACACTTTTGTTAAACAACTAAAACATTTCACATTAAAATGAATTCAAAAAATTATGGAACGCTACTGACGCCAGTTATGAATCTTATGTTACTCATGTATATAGATTATGATCTCAGCTACCATACAAACATAAACCCAGGGTAGTTACAGGGGGTTTTTCTAACACTTTTGTTAAAAACTGAACACATTTCACGTTAAAATGAATTCAACAAATTATGGAACGCTACTGACGCCAGTTATGAATCTTATGTTACTTATGTATATAGATTATGATCTCAGCTACCATAAAAACATAAGCGCAGGGTAGTTACAGGGGGGTTTTTCTAACACTTTTATTAAAAATCTGAAAACATTTCACATTAAAATGAATTCAAAAAATTATGGAACGCTGCTGACGCCAGTTATGAATCTTATGTTACTCATGTATATAGATTATGATCTCAGCTACCATAAAAACATAAGCGCAGGGTAGTTACAGGGGGGTTTTTCTAACACTTTTGTTAAAAAACTGAAAACATTTCACATTAAAATGAATTCAAAAAATTATGGAACGCTACTGACGCCAGTTATGAAACTTATGTTATTCATGTATATAGATTATGATCTCAGCTACCATAAAAACATAAGCCCAGGGTAGTTACATGGGGTTTTTCTAACACTTTTGTTAAAAAACTGAAAACATTTCACATTAAAATGAATTAAAAAAATTATGGAACGCTACTGACGCCAGTTATGAATCTTATGTTACTCATGTATATAGATTATGATCTCAGCTACCATAAAAACATAAGCGTAGGGTAGTTACAGGGGGGTTTTTCTAACACTTTTGTTAAAAAACTGAAAACATTTCACATTAAAATGAATTCAACAAATTATGGAACGCTACTGACGCCAGTTATGAATCTTATGTTACTCATGTATATAGATTATGATCTCAGCTACCATAAAAACATAAGCCCAGGGTAGTTACAGGGGGTTTTTCTAACACTTTTGTTAAAAAACTGAAAACATTTCACATTAAAATGAATTCAAAAAATTATGGAACGCTACTGACGCCAGTTATGAATCTTATGTTGCTTATGTATATAGATTATGATCTCAGCTACCATAATATCATAAGCGTAGGGTAGTTACAGGGGGGTTTTTCTAACACTCTTGTTAAAAAACTGAAAACATTTCACATTAAAATGAATTCAAAAAATTATGGAACGCTACTGACGCCAGTTATGAATCTTATGTTGCTCATGTATATAGATTATGATCTCAGCTACCATACAAACATAAGCCCATGGTAGTTACAGGGGGGTTTTTCTAACACTTTTGTTAAAAAACTGAACACATTTCACATTAAAATGAATTCAAGAATTTATGGAACGCTACTGACGCCAGTTATGAATCTTATGTTACTTATGTATATAGATTATGATCTCAGCTACCATAAAAACATAGGCCCATGGTAGTTACAGGTGGGTTTTTCTAACACTTTTGTTAAAAAACTGAAAACATTTCACATTAAAATGAATTCAAAAAATTATGGAACGCTACTGACGCCAGTTATGAATCTTATGTTGCTTATGTATATAGATTATGATCTCAGCTACCATACAAACATAAGCCCATGGTAGTTACAGGGGGGTTTTTCTAACACTTTTGTTAAAAACTGAACACATTTCACATTAAAATGACTTCAAGAATTTATGGAACGCTACTGACGCCAGTTATGAATCTTATGTTACTTATGTATATAGATTATGATCTCAGCTACCATAAAAACATAAGCCCAGGGTAGTTACAGGGGGGTTTTTCTAACACTTTTGTTAAAAACTGGACACATTTCACATTAAAATGAGTTCAAAAAATTATGGAACGCTACTGACGCCAGTTATGAATCTTATGTTACTCGTGTATATAGATTATGATCTCAGCGACCATAAAAACATAAGCGTAGGGTAGTTACAGGGGGGTTTTTCTAACACTTTTGTTAAAAAACTGAAAACATTTTACATTAAAATGACTTCAAAAAATTATGGAACGCTACTGACGCCAGTTATGAATCTTATGTTATTCATGTATATAGATTATGATCTCAGCTACCATAAAAACATAAGGCCAGGGTAGTTACAGGGGGTTTTTCTAACACTTTTGTTAAAAAACTGAAAACATTTCACATTAAAATGAATTCAAAAAATTATGGAACGCTACTGACGCCAGTTATGAATCTTATGTTACTCATGTATATAGATTATGATCTCAGCTACCATAAAAACATAAGCCCAGGGTAGTTACAGCGGGTTTTTCTAACACTTTTGTTAAAAAACTGAAAACATTTCACATTAAAATGACTTCAAAAATTAATGGAGTGCTATCAACGTAGGCGATTTTTTTTGTGTTGCCCTGTATTTGTATTATGATGATTATAATAATTTTAATATATTTAAGAGTCCTTATACAGCCGCAAATCGTTCTTTAAAGAAAATTTACTTTTTTCGTTTCAAAACGTTTAAACATATACTCGTATTTTCTCTTCTTTTTCATTAATTATTTGATTTTTCATCAAACTTTCTGCTGGTCAGAATTATTGATTTGCTTAAAAATTTCAAAAATTTTCTGCTGGTTTTCAAAAAATATCAGCTGAAAAATTTCCTCTTTGTGATAGTGTTGCCTCTAGCGGTGAAAAGCAAAAACACATTTTTTCTGCTGGAAGTTTTCTGCTATCTTATACAGCATGACAATTTACCCGTTGACTATTATCATAATCAAAAGGCATGGATGACAACCAACATATTCCAGGAATGGCTGGTATAAATTAATCGCAAAACCACCAGGATATGGATCTTTCGCACGTCCAAGTAAAATTACCACCGAATTTAACGTGTGCGGTACAGCCCCTTGACCAAGGAATAATTCGTTCTGGCAAAGCAAATTATAGCAAAAATTACCTACAATATATTGTGCTTAACTTAGACAAGTGCGAATCAGCAAAAAAGTTTTCCAAATTAGTAAATGTTCTTGATGCCATTCGATGGATTAATAATGCTTGGCAGGATGTATCAACGTCGACAATTGTTAAGTGTTTTCAACGAAGTGGTT
The DNA here is from genome assembly GCA_963691935.1 of Nephrotoma guestfalica. Classification (NCBI taxonomy): domain Eukaryota; kingdom Metazoa; phylum Arthropoda; class Insecta; order Diptera; family Tipulidae; genus Nephrotoma; species Nephrotoma guestfalica. Next base: position 70,674,674 of record OY829915.1, on the reverse strand, counting down.
TTACAAGTTCTTCGACAAATCAACTAGAATCATCTTTAGAAACTCATAACCAGGCTGTGATTGATTTACAAAACTGCTACGATTCATCACCGCTACAAATTACAGATGATATCGCTACACCAAGTCATATTTTGGATTGGGATGACAACACCACCCATCATGAAGAGAGTGATGAAAGTTTTGAACAAATTGCAAGTAATATCATAGCATCTAATTCGAATAATGTTGTAGTGGTAGTGAATGATTGTTTGACCAGTGATGATGAGACACAAGTTGAAGAAATGGATCCAGTGCCCACTTTTAAAGGTGCCATTGTTTATGTGCACCAATTGTTAAAATTTTCTGCAACTCACAATATAGACGTTATAAACGATTTGCTATCTATCATCACCAAGATAGAAGCCAAAGGGGCTCAGTTGGCAAATATACCAAAACAAACCAACATTTCAGATTATTTTCACGGAATATAACGAAATTTTATACATCACATAGATAAATAATTTGCGTAAGCATATTCTCAATATAATACTACCTGAATGTTTATGTGCTCTGGAGGCTTACTATTGAAATCAAAAGACGATCAAAAATCGACGGCGGTCGATTTCAATAGTGGGTCCCCTGAATTTGAACATCAAACATTAATCATGTATGTATGTATAACAAATATGTATTTATGTTCTATAGTATATTTTATATGTTGAAATAAATTCAAATTTTTTTTATTTTTTAATTTCTGTGAAATTCTGCATTTTTAATTACTCTTCAACAAAAAATTGATTGCGTGGACGCTCTGTAGCTGTTAGTTTTGATTTTTCTTCAAAACCTTTACATGTTGGACACCTTTATAAATTGATCATTTTTTACTGCACCGTGAGTGTCAGTAGTAAAAAGTAGGAGTAAATCAAGTAACTACCCGGCAGCACATCTAAGGCCGGGCAAACAATTTATTTGATATATTTTCGGTGAATTGCCGTTTTCGGTAAATTGCCGCTTTCACCAAATTGTCTTGCAATAATTCAACGAAAGCGACAATTCATCGAAAACTACAATTGACAGAAAACGACAATTCATCCAAATGAATTCAGCATATTTAGGACATGAATTATACTGTTTTTCATTTTTAAATTGTGGTGTGTAGTTAGCGAAAGAAACATTTCCATTTTCATAATGGATTATGGGCGTTTCATTAAAAGAGAACCCGTAAATTGTATTTTCGAAGAATTGTCGCTTTCGGTGAATTGTTTTTCAATAAATTGTTGTGGAACCGAGTATTTTTGGTAACAAAGTGGTAGACTGTAAGTTAACACGTCACTTTACACAACAACTTTGTAAATTTGTACGAAACTTTAAGTATTCAGTATTCATATGTGTATTATTGGCTCGTTTATTCCAAACCGGATAGTTGGGACGTGATTTTTGTTTTTATTTTTATTGCAACTAGATTAAGTATTTGTTGTTTTTAACGAAACGCGAATGGAATGTTTCCAAAGAAATATAATGTATGAAAGTAACATAACAGAACAACGAATTATTCAAGTGCTATATTTGTATTTTGGCAGCACTATGATTTTGTATGTGTATATAAGAGACTGGTGAATGCTCTAAAAAAATAAAATTTCACAAAATTTTTTGACACAAGTCCAGAAATGTGTTTAGTATAGATACGAAATTTTTTGGCGCCAATGCCAAAAACGTCTGTCTATTGTAAATATATATGTGCATATGTAGGGTTATTGTAATACATAAATCATGTCATGGTAAAAGCCTATAGAAGCCATTAGTTTAGTATTCAAGACGCGATTAAAAATATTTTAAAATGCAAAGTGGATTTCTAACATCGGGTGTATAATTATATGTACATAAGAAAAATGTTTCGAGAGACAAAACGAGTAATAAGAAACTTGTTCCATTACACTCCAATTGTACTTCTTTTCTTTCTTTTAATGTAGTATTTCTCAAAAGGTGTAACATCAAAATAAATAAGAAATCGTAATCATATCGCCCCTTATATATAACTGAGTACATATTTAACCAAACTATATAGAAACCAGGTAGAACATATTTACACGTCTTATGGGCTTTACACATTATTATTTTATATCGCTTTTGTTCGACTTCCAAATTTGGGTTGGATTTGTTTAATTTTGACGTATTCCCATTCAAACTAAACCGGCTTTTATGGAAATTATATTCAACTATGTAGAGTGCACGATACAAAATGTATGGCAAGCGCACACGCAAAAGGAACAAGCTGGAAAAACGACTTTAAGAATAATATTTTTGTGTTATAAAATTGGTAAAAAATAATTTTTGTATTCTGTTCCATATCAAAAGTCTAGAAAAAAAAACAGAGCGCAACATCTGTCCTAAATCAATCATCCGGGCCGACAGGTGTCAGAAACATGCTATGTAATTATTTATATGTTTTCATTTTGTTAAAAATGTAAAAGAATTTCATGTGTTGAGATATCTCTGAGTTCGGTGTGTTGAGCTCGAAATATACAAATAAAATGTTAGAACGGATACAATTTTTTTTGTTCAATTAATCCTATTATTTACTTAGGACTTTGTCACACTAAAGCCTGGTGATTTTTTTTAAATGTCTCGACTGTACGATTTTAAAAAAATGTATAAATTATCGTTAATCTGGTTTAAGATACCAATAAGCTTTTGCTGATTAGTTACGATTAAACAATTTTAATCGATTTGTCCGAAGCGTTTGAAGCATTAAAACGAATTTGAAATGGTCGTATAACGACCTTCATTCCATCGCACCGCAGTTCAAGTAAAAGTAAAATTTTTTTTTTTTTGTGATGAGGCAATGATAACCTATAGGGTTCTTAATTCTTGTACTTATGGTAAATCGGATTACATAGTTGGGTTTAAAATCGATGTGAAAAATATAAAACTAATCCAATTGTTGGTGGGAAGGTTTGTATATAAATTATTTGAGGAATACTATAAAACAGAGTAAGGACGTAAATATAATCTTTTGTAGGAGCCAACAACCTTTTGAAAATATGACGAATGGAAAACTCTATTACCTTTAACATAATTGACCTTCAGTTCAGATGAAGATATTGGAAAAATATATCAATTTAAAAACATCCTAGCGTGTAAACTGATTATTTAATCTTTATTTGACACTAACGTGAAAAATTAAAATTTTCTGCCGTTTAATTTAATTTTTATTTAACAATTGAGATTATTGCCATTTAAAGATTTAAGATTACGTTATAAATAAAGAAAGAAGATTTAAAATCATAAAACAATTTTATTTATTTTCTTTTAACTTTGTAATGAATTAACACGTTCCCGACCACAGGACGCATATATGCGTCCTATGGTTTTCTCCATAAACCAACTATAGACAACGATACTCGAGAATTGTGGGAGAGCGAAACAATTAGTGGGGAATTGGCAACTTGGGAGGAAATGAAGAATTTCGTCAATTCCAAATGTCGCGTATTGGAGACAATTTCCGCGAAAACAACTGTTTCCCAAGTTACAGATGTCAAAGACAAACAGTACAGACAACAGTAAAAGTTTTATTACTAACATAGCGACGAAAGCAAAAATCCAGTGCAATCAATGTGTCCGGACTACTTAAATTGCTTGCACAAAGGGCACATCGCCAAGGATTGTCAATCAATGAAGTGTAAGGTGTGTCAAAGACCTCACAACACGACACTGCATGAGTTTTCCCAAAAGCCATTAGCAGTCATGAATGATATTGTACAAACAGTACCACAACCAGCAGTCAATAGCATGACAAGTAACATGACTCAAGCACAACCTAATATTTCAACGAGTCGTATGTTTCACATTGCCTCAGTTGATAAAACCGGATTGGTATCAACAGCGCAAATTCACATAGCTGGTGCAGATGACAAGGTTTACTTGTGTCGTGCGCTTCTGGATTCGGCATCGGAAAATAATTTCATAACCGATGCACTCTCGCAGAAACTGGGACTTGTCAAACAGCAATGCCATCACAGCGTATCTGGTATTGATACAATAGCTGTGAAAACTAAGCATAAAGTAAAAGCTACAATAAAGTCCCGCATCAGTGATTATAGTCTCAATATCGATTTTTTGGTAGTTTCAAAAATTATGGATCGATTACCAAATCATCACATACAGTTGGAAGGTATCGAAATACCTCATGATGTACAACTCGCTTATCCATCATTTAATTTGCTATCACCGATTGACGTTTTGATTGGTGCTCAATACTTTTTTGATTTACTCAGACAACAGCGCATCGAAATATCAAAAGATTTACCACCATTGCACGCAACGGAATTTGGTTACATCATTGCTAGCAAACTTGATCGAGAATCTTCGGGGAAGCACGAATTTCGCGCGTATGTCCGCACAAAATCCAGATGATGATCTCCATAAGTTGGTTTCTAAGTTATGGAGCCTTGATACAGTCACCACAAAAACACATCTATCCGAAGAACAAGCTGAGTGTCAAGATCATATCGTACACACGCATACACGCAATTATACTGGAAGGTACGTCGTAAAATTACCATTTCGCAACAACATTCAAGAACTTGGTGAATCGAAGAATATCGCGCTAAATTGCTTTTTGTCAATCGAGAGAAAATTGCAACGAAATGAAGAGATGAAACGAGAATATGCAAAATTCATCGAAGAATATATTTCATTGGGCCACATGTACAAAGTTCCAATCGACAATTCGTTTGCATACTACTTGCCTCACCACTGTATTGTCGAACCGTGCAGTACGACTACGAAGCTTAGAGTTGTCTTCGACGCGTCTGCAAGGAGTACGTCGGGTCTCTCTCTTAATGATATTTTGCTCGACGGGCCAAGGACCCAGGATGTCTTCTCTGGTGATGTAGAGAAGATGTATAGGCAGGTAGAGGTCGCCTCTGAACAGCGACGATTTCAGAGAATCTTATACAGAGAATCGCCAGGCGAACCGATTGCACACCTATGAACTCGCTACCATTACTTACGGTGTTAAGCCGGCTTCCTATCTCGCAACAGCCGTTCTCAACCAAATCGGTATTGATGAAGGTGAAAATTTTCCCTTGGGGCTACGAGCATTGCGCGATTTTTATGTTGATGACATCATGATCGGAGATGATGAACTCGAGTGTCTTATCAGCGTAAAGAATCAATTATGCGATCTATTGGCTAGGGGAGGAATGAGGTTAAGAAAGTTTGTATCGAACTCGTCACGATTTTTAAGTACCATTCCTGCCGAAGACAGAGAAATTGAGGCTGATCTGGATCAACTGAGCCCTAATACAATTATTCAAGCTTTGGGACTCAAGTGGAATCCATCAAATGATAGGTTTATATTCTCATTTCAAAACTTTCCCGACAAGAAGCCTAGTCTCGCATCACCAGTAGTAATCAGAGCCAAGATATTTTTGCAAAAGCTTTGGCTTCAACATGCATCATGGGATCAAACATTGTCGTCAGATCTGCTAAATGAATTCCACACATTTTTGGATGATTTTTCTTCGATTGAAGCAGTCAGCATCGATAGGTGTATCATCGCAAAACACGCACAATCACTCGAGCTTCATGGTTTTGCGGACGCCAGTTAAGCCGCGTATGGGGCTTGTATTTACGTTCGAGCCATTAATCACGATGGGACCATTGCAACAAGGTTATTATGTGCGAAGAGTCGGGTTGCACCTCTAAAGCATCAGACCATTCCGCGGCTCGAATTATACGGAGCTCTTCTACTTTCACGGTTATACAACAAAGTCAGCAGCGTTTTAGGCATCCAGTTTGATAAAGCTTGCTTATGGTCAGGCTCGACTATAGTCCTGACCTGGATCAAGACACCCGCATATCAGTTGAAAGAATTGGTTGCGTCACGTGTATCTGAGATACAGCAAGGAAAACATTGCAGATCTTCTCTCACGTGGTTGCCCTCTCAAGAGTATGGCATTCGACAATAACTGGTGGCATTCACCATACTTCTTGAGGTCATCTCTCGATTATGAGTAGTACGTACCGAATTTATCTGAAGTCGAAGTACTGGAACGGAAGGAACATCCGATTGTACTTGCAACGCAGTCCATGTACAACGCCATCGGTTGCCTCATAAATCGGCATAGTTCATACATGAAAATACTGCGAATCGTCAGATATTGCGTCAGGTTCATGAATCACATTATTAAAATTCGCAACATTAAGTTAGCTAGCAAAAAGCCAATGTCAGTATTTGTCGAAAGAAGTACCGCTTTATTCATGCTCGTTCGCGCAGTTCAATCTGAGGAATTTATTGAGGAGATGAGAGCTTTGCGATCTAATACGCAGGTTTCGCGATCCAGTAGTTTGAAGACTCTCACGCCGTTCTTGGACAGTTTTGGAATCATACGCGTGGGTGGTCGCATCAGAAAGAGTGACCTACCATATGAGCAATGTCATCAAATATTGTTGCCGCATGGACATCACTTCACTGATATTCTGTTCCAATACTCATTAGTTTGCATTGTGGAGCGCAAACTTTATTGTATCACACTCGGCAAATATTTTGGACTATTAGAGGTAAATTAGCAGCGAAACGAGCCATATCGAGATGTGTCACATGCATTCGACAAAATCCAACACCCGCTCAACAACTCATGGGTGATTTACCTGTGAACCGGGTGACACCACACAAAGCATTCACGGTAATTGGAGTAGATTACTGTGGCCCATTTTTGACTAGAATTCCAGGGACTCGATGTAAAAGCACATTGAAATCTTACATTGCAGTATTCGTCTGTTTCAGCACAAAGGCAATACATCTTGAAGTCATCAGTGATTCAACGACGAATGGATTCATAGCAGCATTGCATCGATTTATTGCCAGAAGAGGAAAGCCAGTAGTCATACATAGCGATAATGGTACCAACTTCGTTGGTGCTTGCAATTATTTAAAGTCAGTTGAGGCTTTCTTCAAAGCTGATGTAGGCTGGCATGGAACTATGCAATGCGCAGATGGTATCAAAATCGGACCTATATCCGTACGTCCTCGATTTGGCAGACAACTGCGTAAGGTAAGGACGTAAATAAGCGAACTGCGAAAGAGTTGGGAGTGCTTCGGCCCCAGAAAAGATTGCAAAGACCGAGCAGCCATTGAAACTTTCAGCGATGAACTTAATATCGGATGGCATTTCATACCACCGCGTTCTCCACATCATGGAGGATTATGGGAGGCTGGGGTAAAAGCCGTAAAACACCACCTGCGACGCATGACCAACGAACATCCTCTTTCATTTGAGGAGCTCTCAACTTTAGCGGCTCGTATAGAATTTTGTTTGAACAGTCGACCCCTCAGCGTTCTGTCCGATGACCCTAATGATCTGCAGCCACTAACGCCAGCACATTTTTTGATTGGTGGTCCACTCACGCAAATTGATGAGCCAGACATAACAACAATCAACATCAATCGACTCAAGCGATGGGATCAGCTTCAGCACATGACTCAAGCGTTCTGGAAGAAATGGTCTATCGAATATTTACAATCTCTCCAGAAGCGAATAAAATGGAAATCAAATGTCCCAAACCTTCAGGTGGGTCAAGTCGTTCTCGTTCATCCGGAGCTAAGTTTGCCAACTAAATGGATTCTTATACCGCTGTCAATATTCGTATGAATAATCATTATAACTCAGCCTGCCTAAAAGAAATCATGACAACAATTGGTAATGTTTTACATAGCATAACACCATACGCTAGAAGTTATCAAAAGCTTCGAGAAGCATTCGAAACCGAATCAGCATATGCTGCACAAAATAATTATACGAGATAAATAAAGTCTCCTCAGTTTTTTATAGAAATTTACAGGATGATCAAAGAGTGTATAATGCATCTACAAATGCTAATGATGTTGCGTTAATTTATGTTCCCGATCGTGATGGCGATATACCTGCCCAACTCGATTTTGCAGTTTACCCTACCAATAGCCGAAGCATTAAGCAAACATTTGGACCCAATGATTTTTCCTCTTTTTTACTCCAATGGAGATTTTGGATGGACTACCAATATACCTCATAATACAACGAACTCTACGGGAAAGCTATTTCAGCAGTATATTGTATATGCTTATGCGCGTGTAGAAGCCAACCGGTTAATGTATATTCGATCCAATCAAAAATCTCATCGTGTTGATTCGTACAAATGTGTTTTAGACCATATGAATAGCTTTAGTAATGACAACAATGTAAGGGTTGGTAATTTATTCATACTTCCATCTTCATAGACTGGTGGGCCACGCTTTATGTCAAAATTTTATCAGGACAATATGGCTATGGTGAGAAAATGTGGGTGAATAAATCGGAACTACATTCAAATCAAATCGCTTCAGATCGCCCTGATTTAGTTACATGAGTGCGTTCAATCTCAAATTAAAGGAGTTTTTGAACGATAATCCCATGTATTTGGAAAAACATGCACTTACGTTTATGTAATTGTGCACCAAAACCGTTGCATTCCACATGCTCATTGTTTATTTACTCTCTGTAAGGAGGAGGATAAGTTAAAATCAACTACAGATGTGGACAAAATCATTTCAGCTGAAATTCCAAATAAAATTTCACATCCGCAACTATACGAAAAGGTAGTAAAACTTAATATACATGGGCCATGAGGTAATTTAAATCAAAATTGTGTTTGCATGGTTGATGGTATTCTGCGAAGAAACCGATATATCTAAAGAAACTTCTCCTAAATATAGGCGACGTCTAAACATAACTCCTGAAGTTATCCCCTCAAATGTTTATGTAGATAATCGTTTCATAGTTCCCTACAATCCGTTATTGACCTTAAAATATAAGCTCATATAAATGTTGAGCTTTGTTCAACAGTTAAGGCCATAAAATATATTCACAAATATATTACCAAAGGACATGATTGTGTTAGAATTGGTGTACAAGTTGGTTCTAATGATGATCCCACAGTTGTTGTTGATTTCGATGAAATTTCGTAGTATCTTAACTGTCGCTACATTAGTTCACAAGAAGCAGCCTGGTAACTCCAAGAACTTCCAATTCATGGTCAGTCCCATAATATTGTTATGCTACCTGGGCACTTGAAAGATGGGCAGTCAATATTTTTGAACGAGCATAGTATTGAAAATGATTTGCGACATGAATCTATTGCAGTAACGACTTCAACATCGTTTTTTGATTTAAACTTGAATCATCCAAGATATACTAAATATTTAAAAATAAAAAATGGGGAGAATGATCCCCAAATTCACATCTCGGCAATAAGGCTATAGGAAGAATAATAGCAGTTTCACCAAAATATACTGAGCGGTATCACCTCCGACTGTTATTAACGATTCTGCAGAATGGCATTTTTGTCTTTCTGAAGCTTCGAATTATATGCTTCCAAAATCATTACGCTATCTTTTTGTTACAATTATTTGTCATTGCAATCCTTCAAACCCATTACAATTATTCAAGATTTCATTTGTTCTGGTCTAGGGCAAGACGCTGCGTTAACGAACTACATTATTTCGCTGCAAGATTTATGTGAAGATGTTGGGTTTGATCTCTTTACTGTATTACCAGTACCACATTCAGAAATATATGCCAACCTTATTACAGCACCACTTTGTAGTCCTAACAATGAACCATATCTTTGGGATAACATAACGAAGTACAGCGTACGGCTGCTTCAAACGTTTGGTCCTCTATTCAAGGTATAAATTCACAGAAATATTTCTACTTAGATGGTCCTGGAGGTAGCGGAAAGACATTTTTGTACCAATTATTAATACAAAAACTCAGCACAATTAATAAAACAACATTATGTATTGCTTGGACTGGAATTGCGGCAAATCTTCTGCCACATGGTATGACTTGCCATTCTGCCTTTGCACTGCCTTTAAACCGTGATTGCGATAAATTTCCGCAGTTATCAAAAAAAGGAAGTTACTAACATCATTGCCTTGCTTTATATGGGACGAGGGATCTATGGCACCTGCAGTACCCTGCGGGTTACAACTAATTTGCTCAAATAAACATTTGATGAAAGGCTAATTTCACGTAACGGTCCTGTTAATTGCCACCGAGATCGTGTGAACTAACTCCATTAGATTATTTTCTTTGGGGATATGTTAAGTCACTTGTCTACGCCGATAAACCAGAGACGATTGATCACTTGCTGCCACAATTGCTGCGAAGAGTGATCGAAAATTGCACCTATAGATTACGCCATGTAAGTATCAGCTGAGGCGGCCATATAACCCAAATCATATTCAAGCATTAATGGCATAAAATTATCTATCCAATAAAGCTAGTTTCACTGATATTCAAAATGTTTTTCTTTGTTCTATTTTAATTTAAAATCGTGAACCCTAAAAAAACACCCTTTACTTCGTTTGATAATTAGATGAGATCCGGAGCAAAACTTTATAGATAGTTATTCGGCGTGGATTCTAATTTTCTTTTATTTTGTAATATTTTTCGTGCTGAAAGGCTTTTTTTAAATTAAGCGAGGACCCAAACATTTCTATTAAAAGGTTTTTTTCGGGATGGTTTTCGGTCCAACGTCTTATACGTAAGGTAGATTACATAATGTAATCTACGTGGTTGTCGACACGTAATTTACGACAACAGAGAGACAGCACAGAGATGAAAGGCTCAATTTTGTCAATTTTTTTTTCTTCATTTTACGTTGCCGGTCTGATAAAGTTACTGGCCGGCTATTAGGTTGTTTACTTACGCTAGCAGTCAAATAGGTCTACATTTTGATACGAAATCAATCTTTACAAGCATTTTTTTAATTAAAAATTTTTTTAAACGTAAAAATTTATTTACTAAATATCAAAATTTTAACGGCTCCGTAGATCACAAAATAAGCTTTACATTTCATGTGTAGATAATCGTACTAATCTCTTTCTTTGCAATTGTCTGTCGCGTCTTTAATATTGACATAAGTATTTCACCTTGGTAAACTCTGTAATTTCATGGCGGAAGTGTCCCGAGTGTGGGATGAGAAAATACGAAGTAATGTTGTTGTTCGTTCTAAAATGAGATTTCCGGCAAAATTTGTGCCAAAATTGGTTCTATCCTTAAGATTTTTACTTTGATGACCGTAATCGATAAACTGTCGCATTAATTCAATATTCGGCTGCGATTTATATTCATCACGTGCTACGCCAGCATTTCAATTCCATCGACAAATATGAAACACTACTATCCTACCAACTAGCCGACTAAATACCTCTTTATGAAACCGACTAATATACATGCTGAATAAGATAGCGGAAATTTCTCAGCGGAAAATAAGAGATTTCGCTATTCGCCGCAAGTGGCAGCATAATCGCAAAAGAGAAATTATTTTGTTATATAATTACCAGCGGAAATTTTTTATTCATTTTGTATCTTTTTTCACTAAATAAAACATTTCAGCGGAATAAAATATTAAAAGTGATCCTTAAAACGACAAATTGATTGATCTCCGAAGTAAAGAAACTCGGTAAATGAAATCTTGAAATTTAACATTATTCCGTCTTTCCGCCATTCTAAAAGAATGACGATGATATTTGGATAAAAGTATTGATCAGGGATTCAAAACTTAAGACAAAATTTTAGGATATGTTCATGCTGGACTAAACCAGGCCATTTCATTACCAATAATTTTGAAAATTTAAATTTGTTTATTAGTTTATTTTCTGTTTTTGGTCAATATCTCAAAAACTTCCACTAGTAACCAATACTTTCGGTTGTTTTTCTAATAGCCATACTGAGACTACCAGGAAAATTTGGGGCAAATTTTAATCCATCAATTTTCCCCAAATTTTTCTGGTAGTCGCAGTATGACCTAAGCTATTAGAAAAACAACCGAAAGTATTGGTTATAGTGGAAGTTTTTGAGATATTGGCCAAAAACAGAAAATAAACTAATAAACAAATTTAAAATTTCAAAATTATTGGTAATGAAATGGCCTGGTTTAGTCCAGCATGAAGAGATCCTAGAATTTTGACCTAAGCTTTGGACCCCAGATCAAAACTTTTATCGAAATTTCATCGTCATTCTTTTAGAATGGCGGAAAGACGGAATTTCAAGATTTCATTTACCGAGTTCCTTTACTTCTGAGATCAATCAATTTGCAATTTTAAGGATTTTAAGGACTTTTAATATTTTATTCCGCTGGGATGTTTTATTTAGTGAAAAAAAGAGATACAAAATGAATAAAAAATTTCCGCTGGTAATTATATAACAAAATAAATTCTCTTTTGTGGTTGTGCTGCCACGTGCGGCGAGTAGCGAAATCTCTTATTTTCCGCTGAGAAATTTCCGCTATCTTATACAGCATCTAATATACGACATTATAATCTCTTGAATCATCGTAGCTGACGTTCTAGGTGGGACATGAATCATGTTGCTAAGCGCACATCGATGGTAATGACTGGTAAATTCATATTCAGCTAGAATTAAATATATCCAGATTCCTTGATAGGTATCATGAGTTCTGTAAAATAGGTCTCAGATGAAAAGTTCAGTTCCTCCTTGTACCATGACAATCAATTTTCCTTCTCCTCGAAGTAATAGTGAAAACTTAAATTTTCTAGGCGAACATTTGATCTTGTTGTAAAAAATTTCGGTACCATATTTAAATAAAAATACCAACGAACAGGAAATTAAAATGGTCACTGCCCACCCACATTATTTGTCGCCATTTCTTGTGATAGTTCTGTTCATCGATTAGGATTTTGTACTTATCCTTGAAATTACAATTATTTGCGAGGAGTGCGCTGGTTATATAAGCTCTTCATGCTGCACCCTGTGTAACACTAAAAGTATAACCCCGCAAGTATGGGTGCGATAAACCACTAGCTACTTGCCTTGAGGGGTGGCTATAAAAAACCAGCCAGTATAGGTTTAAAATTCTAAAGGAAGGAACCCCGTACAGGGAATCGGATGTCAAGTACCGGCGCAATGGTGTACCATGACAACACTTCAGCTTATAAAGTTAACTGCAGAAGTTCTATGACGCCAAGATGCGACATTAATTACAGCAGACACGACAATTTCCTTTGTTACAAACAACTTGGGGAGTGGTGAATTTGATCTGAAAATGAAGGACTCGCTTTGCTGAGGGTCGAGTTTGCTGCAGTATTTACATAAAAGTAACCAACATCATGCAGAATTGGAACCAGACTCTGTTTTACACTTTGATCGTTTCGGACTCAGATAATGACGCTGTTATTGAAATTCCTAAAGTATTGTCCTTCCAGCGACTCAACCGTGCCATTACCAGAGAGGTCAATTCTACGATAATCCCACCAAGAAAAACAATAAAGGATGTAACTAACGCCATTAAAAAAGAATTGGCTGTTTTCGAACTGGAGGGTAATCGAGGAGAGAATCTGGAGACTGGATATGAAAACCTGCAAGCAATTCCACCTACGAGTATAGAATAAGAGCGCGTGTTTTCCAGTTTTGGAAAGTTTTGCACAAAAATTCGATCATCACTAAACGATGAACCTTTAGACATTTTGTGTTCTTTAAGATCTCATTTTAAAATGGAAGCCGCATCAGAGAAAACATAGGAAGTTAACAGAAAAAATATATCAAGGGGTTTCCAATAAGAGGTTGCATTTTGACTAGCCCGCTATTTGAAATTGTTAAAATTCACTACAAAAATGGTGAAAATTTTGCAGTCGCGAAAGTAAAACACTTTTGGGTCGTCGTGAAGCGCCTTTTCGGGCGGGCAATTGTAAAATTGGTGGAAAAATTTGAGCTGTTGGGACAAGTTAGTGTTGTGAAGAATCGAAACCGTGTACGTCGCTCAAGAACCACTGAGAATATTGCTACTGTGGCTTTTAAAGTTCAGTTAACACAAGAACTCAAGCCGGCGATCATCATAAACGTCGTATCTTCGCTGATTGGGTCCTTCAAATGCATCAAAATGATCCGGATTTTCATCGAAAAATTATCTTCAGTGATGAGGCCCATTTTCATCCCGGAGGCTACGTTAATAAGCGGATTTGTCGCATTTGGGGTCAGAAAATCCAAGAATGATTGTTGAAAAGCCTCTCCATCTTCAACGTGTCACTGATTGGTGCGGTTTTTGGACTGATGGTGTGATTGGACCTTACTTATTCGAAAATGAGGCTGGTGCAACTGTTACGGTGAATGGATTGCACTACCGAGCTATGATTAATGATTTTTATGGCAGGAATTGGAAGATATTGATGTGGACGACGTTTATTTTCAAAAAGACAGCGCTAGGTGCTACACAAGCAACGAAAGAATCGCAAATTTGCAAGGAAAGTTTCCTGACCGTTTAATTTTGGGCCACGTGAAAGATAAAGTCTATGTCAATGATCCACAATCGATTCAAGATCTTAATGATGGAATTCGTGAAGTTATCGAGGACATACAGCCGCAAATTTGCGAATTGGTCATGGACAATTTCATGAAAAGGATATGGTGCTGCAAGCGTAGCCGTGGCGGCCATTTGGCTGATATCGTTTTCAAATGTTAATGGCATAACATTTTCAAATGAAACCTCTTATTGGACAACCCTTGATAAAAGCCATATATTGAATGTTATTTAATTAATATTGAATTTTTCTTTTTTATTTATTTTTAATTATTAAATAAAAAATGGATTTTATAATCGATTTTTCACTTGTAATTTCTTATTTTATATTTTGATTTTCAGCGCCGATGCCAGAATCGGGTAACCGGGTTTGCAACTCTGCAGCACCGAAATCCCGGTTCCAAAAAAATGTCTAGGTACTGAATGTTATAAGTCTAACATAGAAAATTTATGCTTCCACGGGTCACATAATTATGTTGGATTCTACAAAAGATGCAATAAAGACAGTACTACATGGTAACATACTTCGATTTGCTTAGACATCTCTACGATGCGTTGGCAATAGCTTTCGAATGGTTGAATTTTCGATTTTCTCGAAACTTTTTTCAAAAGTGCAGCATTCTGAATTTAAAGTGTAACATTTTCTTTTACACTTTTTGACTGTTATAAGGTTTTTTGTCAATTTGTCAGAAACTTCAAACTTCACTTTATTTATGCTTCATCCGTCATTATTTCAATTAGTCAAACCAGTTTGAAGTAATTTGACCTTGTAAATGTCTTTCCGACATAAACAAAAACTAAGAATAATACAGAATGGGGACACCCCTCGTGCGGCCAGGAAGGGGTAAATGGTTTTCGTGGGTTTCTAATCACTATTATTAAGACGTTCAATGATCATAAAACCGGATCACAAGCCTGCCGAAATCTGTACCGACGAAAGAGTATCGAGAAATATTAATTTCGTTTAAAATATTTTCACAAAATAAAAAAACGGATGTTTGGTGAAGAATATGTCGAAATACGAATATTAGGAAGGCGGAGGAAACAAATCGATAAACATGAAACAGATTGGCGTACTCGTATAATTGATTTGTCTAGAAGATTTTACGTATCCCACATTTGCGGGATATCCCTTTGCTGTAATATTATTATAGGGTCCGTGGGCTCTCCGGGGAATAAACTGTGGTAGGTAAAACTGAATTTAATACAATTTTAGATAAATCCGATTAAATTAAATTTTCCGTTGGCTCTAAGGAGTTTTATAACAAAATATTAAGTTTAAAACCAAAATAAAGTTTCTTATTTTTATAAGCTCGTACACATCTGGGATTAGTATAGTGAAAGTTTGCCGTTGACATAAATTAATTTCGATAATGTTCTTGAGGTACAGCTAACTTATTCTTTGTTTTACAGTAAGACAACAAAATGTATGCCGAAATGATACAAAATTTTAAGAGAACCATCAATCAACTTGCTCGTCTGCTTCGAATTAAAAATTTTCCTAAAATAAATTACTTTTCCAACGTAATTTCTTTCATCTCGTGCCATTAAATAGACGACTTGGGCGATAAGATTTATCGATTTCTTCAGGCCTAGCGAGTTACGATTATACGAACCTAATAAATATTCCGCCGTCGTTCTCGATATTAAAAATTTGTAAATTAATTAAAATTTTAAATTAATGGGAATCGTATAAGGGTATAGAAACCCACGTACTCGGTACGTGTCCTATTTTGATTAAGAAAAATGTAATTTCTTACAAAAAGCTTTTATTCGGTGTACTGTACCAGCTTACGTTAAAATCGATTATTTTCCATCTTCGGATTTCAAAAGCTCGCTGAGAAAATGTAATAAAAAATTTAAAATAAATTCAAAATGGCCGCGTCTACAAAGTTTAATAAATTGGAAATACTGCAAGCATTAATCTCAACGCTGTGCTGTTACCGAGTGTAATCTTATTTTGTATTAGAAAGGCAATGATAATTAACTGAAATTATTGCTCGTTAAAATAAATTGGTAATAAAGCCAGAACATTTATTTTTTTGCGCACATGTGCCGACTATAAAATCTTGAGTAATGATATTATTCCAAACAGAACAGATACGAGTTGTTTGTTTTTGGTTCATGATTTTTAATGGATATGTCACAAGGGAGATAGCTAAATGGCAGCGCATATTGAGGCAAAATTATGATGGAACAGGATAAACAATTTATCGGTTAGCAATTCATCGCATTACGGTTTGCAGTACTCCTTCGACCGATAGTAATTTATGTGTGCAAAATCGAAAGTAATGATGTATTTTACTCCCTAGGGACTAAATTTCAATCACCAACTTTTTTTTAAATGTATTTATGAGTGTGAAGTTTTTAACAAAAAAATAACAACACATGTATACGAATCCAATAAGAATATACTAGAACATTGCATGTATGAGTTTCTACACTGTTAAACACATTGTTGAAAGAGATAGCACTACGATATTAGAAAGAGATGAAACACTCGAAATGTTTTTTCAAATAACAACTAAATTAAAAATTCATTTCGTCTCTTTCTAATGATATTCAGCTCATTCGCTCTTTAATATATAACTCATATTGGATCCCGATTTATAAGATGAGTGTTTGATTATTCAATTCAATTTTCCTAAAACCATTTCATGGAAATATAAATAATAATTTGGATAATTACACCTGCAACATTGAAAGAACTAAAATGGGAAATCAAGAATAACCTGATAAGGCTCCAGGATACGATCTCATAACGGGTCAGATAATAAAAGTGTTACCGGAGAAATCGTTGAGGAAACTAGATCGACATACGACCGATGAAAACGAAATTGTACTTATGTAAACCAAGAGCCAAACATTCAATGGAACGTGATACGAAAATGGAGCAATAATTTCGAGTTCGAGGCTGGTGAGGACGTATTGGTTAAAATATTCAGCAATAATATGTGTGGAAATCGTCACCCGAAGCTCTCTTCATAACGAAATGCGGGTTGGTATTCTATCTTGTGCTAACGAAACACAATTAAGCAAGAGAGAAATTAAAATCCATGCTAACGAAACGTCCGATTTGATGTTTTAGCTGTTGCGGCCCAGTTTAACTTATTTAGTTGTCAGCTGGCTTGCTGAAAGATATCAAATAAAGTATTAAATAAATTAATTAAGGGTTAAAATTACCAAACGGTATTGCCGATGAAGGTAAACTCTTGCTTATCGCCTTAACTCAGCCACTCTTCAAGTGATAGAATTGGTCGATAATTATGTGACAACAATTTGTCAAAAGAATTGATTTACAATTGATTTAAAAGCGTACGGACCCAAATAAAATTCCTGGCCTGCTTGATTATATAATCAAGAAGTATCTCTGAAAAATACTTTGCAGTCGTAAATGAAGAAGGGTTATCGTCAGACCATTATTCAGTTTTAATGACATTAAGTGCCACGGTAATAAAGAAAGCAAGCCCTCAAAGACTAACAAATAGCCAAACAAACTTGGAATACTATTGGTAGCTAATCGACGAAAGCGTCAATCTACAGGCACAGATCTCCAACGCTTACATGCTAGAAGAAGAACTGGAAAACCTCATTGAAAGTGTACGAAGGCGGCCTGGGAAGGTACTCCTGATCAGCAAAAAATATTACAAAAAAGAGAGTTGGTTCAAGTGTAAGTAGTCATAGTTTTACTCATTTCAATATTATTCCGTATACGTCACCGAACATAGCTAATGTTGTTTGTAGGTTAACTAAGCACCCAATAAGCATATAAACAAATATACAATGCACTGACACAAATATATAGATAATAGTGACAAATATACATCCATTAAATTTGCAATGAAAATATAACCTACAAATTTTATTTTTTACATTTAAATAGGTAAATCACAGGTAAATTAAATTTTATTTAGGTATTTTTAAATTTGCCTCGTAATTAAAACAAAACCAAAGGTTATCCAGTGTACGGTGTAAATTAATTTACGTTTAGTACAGTGTAATCCGGTACAGTCTTGTGGTTGTGAAGACCCACGTGCTTAGTAGTTTAAAAAATTTGGTTTTGTTTGGATATGGCCTCCTGCCTACCTACTATTGAAATTTTTTAGACTCGTGTAAAGGTAACATAGCTAATTACAATAAAGAATTTGTTACGTAGATTAAAAAATAATTATTTTATTATAGCCCTAAAATGGGGACGTCGCAAAAAAGAAAAAGTTACGCTCTGAAGCGTCTGACGCAATAAAATTTGCAAAGGAGAATTCGAACCGAAAAGCAGGCCAACGCTATGGATTCGATTGCGACGATGGCGATTGGCGAAAACAAAATAATTCGAGTTGCTGATAAATCCCAAAAACAGGGAAACGTTATCGAAATATAAAAAGGCCCCAATTAGAAACAGAGCAAAAAATATTCGGACGCTCGGACAAAGAAAGGCTGGATGCCAAGTGACGGGGAGATCTATATTACATGAAGCTCGAGCACGTGCAAATAAACTGTCGCTTCAGTTTAAAGAATCACCAAAATGGGTGTATAGCTTCATGAAACGAAACAATCTGGTTCGCCGAGCTGTAACGTCAGTTGGGCAGCAGCTTTCGGATAATTGGGAGGAGAAAGTAGCTGATTTCAAGGAATTTGTAAAAAAAATAAAAACAGAATCGATCTGTATCACATCAGTAACATGGACGAGGTACCCATGAGCTTTGATTTACCATCGAACTTCACAGTTGAGGAACGTGGAACAACAAATGTAAAAGTCACGACTACAGGTCACGAAAAATCTTGTTTTACAATTGTTTTGGTTGTCACAGCGGATGGTAACCAATTGCCACCGTTTGTTATTTTTAAAATAAAAACGCTACCGAAAGGGAATTTCCCCAAAAATGTTATCACTTCTGCCAACGAAAAAGGTTGGATGTCATCTTCGGAGATGGAGTTATGGGCATCGAAAGTATGGAGAAGAAAGAATTCCTTTTAATGCTGGACGCAGCTCCAGGGTATAAAACTGAAGCCGTGAAAAAGCTACTGCATAAACAAAGAACAATTATAGCTATGATACCAGGCGGCTTGACTAGCAAACTTCAGCCTCTGGACATAGCTGTAAACAAGTCCCTAAAATCTAAAATAAACGCACCGTCCGAAAAATGGATGACAGACGGGTATAAGGAAGGAGACGGGTACCAAGAGAGGATCGATGAAACGGGCCTCATACGAGGAAATCCTTCTACAGATTTCGGCTGCCTGGTACGAAGTTACTGTCAAAATAGTAAAAAATGGATTTAAAAAAACTGGACTCGATGTGATAGAGGAGTCAAGTTCCGAACAAAATAACTCAACCGACGAAGAAGAAGACACCGATGAAGATGGCAGAGCACAACTTGTTGACATTTTATATGGATTTGGTGAATTAGAAAACAACGACGAAGAGTTTTGTGGTTTTGAATAAATATCAAACACTAGTATTTATAGAAAATAATTTTTATTTATTATTTTTTAATATTACCTATTTGTTCCTTAATGAATTGAATTCATGCATATTTTATATATTTTAAAAGAATTGAATTAAGACTGAATTGTTGTACCTAATTATTATTTTTAAATAAATCTACCTACCTATGTAGGTAAATACAGGGTGGCTGAGACCAAATGTTACTGACTTCACTCTGCTGTCATTTGTGTAGTTGTCATTTTGGCGCGTCAATTTTTTGACAGATTGAAGTTTGGTTAGTTGTTTACATGTGGTCAACAAATAATTGTTCTAAATTAATATCTTCATAAAAAATCATAATGGAATTCAAACGTAATAGTGTAATTGCACTGTATTTGGGTGGAAATTCACAAACAGCAATAGTTCGTCAGCTTCAGCATTTGAATGTGAATAAAATGTTTGTGTATCAAACCATAACTCGATACAACGAAACTGGTAGCATCGCTAAACGCAACAGAGGCGGTCCTAAAAAGACAGCAACATCAAAAGAAATGATACGAAATGTGAAGAAACGAATCCAACGAAATCCTCGTCAAAGTGCCAATCAATTAGCCGCACGTCTACATGTTTCACGATACAGCGTTCAAACCATATTGAAAAATGAACTACACTTGAAGCCCTACAAGATACAAAAAGTTCAAGATCTTACGGAGGCACAAAAAAAAGTTAGGCTTGAAAGAACACGAGCATTGAAGGCCTTGGCCGAACGTGATCAGATTCCAAAAATTGTCTTTTCTGATGAGAAAATTTTCACCATTCAACAGTATGTGAATAAACAAAATGATCGTGTTTGGTTAGAACACAAGTCCAACGATAATTTGGCCACAAGAGTTGCCATGCGCAAGCAATCACCAGCTTATGTTATGGTTTGGGCTGCAGTGACTGCAGATGGACGCACTTCTCTGTTGGACTCGGCACCGTCACACAAAGCTCGAGCGACATAGCAATTTTTACAAAATTGCGTTCCGCGGCTGATTTCGTCGAAAGAATGGCCAACATATTCACCAGACTTGAATCCCATGGATTTCTCCATATGCTCCATTTTGGAGAGTAAGGTGTCCACTAAAAAATACGAAAGTGTTGATGCATTGAAGTCAGCTCTTGTTCGAGAATGGAATAAAATTCCGCAAGCTCACGTTCGGTCAGCATGCAATGCTTTCTATCTTAAATCAAATAATCAGAGCCAAAGGAGGTCATATCGAACAGTAACATGTTTTTCATAAAATGTAATATGTTTTCAACATGTTCCACGAAATTTCAATAAAAAATTAAAAAAATTACAGCGTTTTCATTTGGTAACACTTGGTTTCAGCCACCCTGTATTTATATACTACGAAAACTTATTTTCTTTAAAATTGAAAAAAATTATTAGGAACATATATATATAGATTTTTGTCGATTACCCAGGTAGGTATTTTGTACTTTTTTAAACTGCGCACACCTTTAATAAGCCGCGGCTACAATTTGCCTTAAAATTTTAATCATTCGTCACCGCACTCCTATAATGGGCCGCACTCTTGTAATAAGCCAATTTTTTAAAAAAATAAAACTTTTTTTTACATGGCTTATAATGGAAAAACAGGGTATATGTAAAATTTAATTTTCGTGAAAATTTAATTTTTTCTCCACCTAAAATATTAACTTTCGTTTTAAGTGATTAAAAATGCACATAAAACAATTTTTTTTCAACAAAATAAGAAACTGTCCAGTAAAGGGTTAAAGATAAATTAAGGCTTGTACTCTTTGCTCATCACCTAAAATAGTTTTAGCCAGCTTTTTCTACACCAAAAGCGTTGAACATTTTCAATTAAGATTTACTTTGTTAACTTTGTTCTTCGTAACAAATTCAACTCTTTCACCAAATACAATAAATTTCAATTAAAACCATTAAATTGATCCCTATACAAAACATGATGTGCTCATCACCAAATGCAATTTGTGGTTTGATGACTAAGTTTCATTTTATTCACATTCGAGTATATCAATATGACTCACATATAAATCAATTTAAGATGATTCGTTATGACTAAGACATATTTCCGCATAAATTTAAAAGTAGGGCGGGCGGCGAAGTAGTCAGAATCATTAACAAGGTGTACAAATAAAATGGAATTTGATGCGTCTGTTACCAATTCAACTGGTAACAGAAAATTATAAACATAAAGTACTGACATATACGAGTAGTATTTACTTGAATTTGGAATACCACGTATTGAAAAGAGATTAGTGCGCCTACCGTGGGTCGGAGCTGGTCCACTAATTCAAAACACAGTACATGCAGCGGGCGATGAATAAAATAATTGATACGCAAGAAGAGCTTTGTGTCGAAGGGTCTGACGATGACCATGATAGGCTAGGATACTTCACAAGAGGGGATTATTCAAGCGTCTGATAGACCAAAACCAAACGCTGTCAGACACACGTAGAATACTCTATCTGAAAAACCATCTTAGTGGAGCAGCAGCTAAACTAATAGGCCACTTGGATTCAACCGCTGATAATTATAAAATGGCGTAGAGTATCTTAAACAACCTTATACAACAACAAACGCTTAATCATATCTGCTTACCTAAATACGTTATTAAACCAACGATTAATTAATACAGAATCATCAGCCGCAATTAGAAATTTGCACGACAAAACTAATGAATGCATACACGCATTCAGAAGTCTAATTTTATCCAAAAAATTAGACAGTGAAACACGACGATTATATGAAAGTTCGCTCCAGGACCCAACTGAATTTCAGAAAACCAAATAATTTCGGAAGTTTCTTGAACAACGCTTCAAGCCTTTGGAAACATCATATAGCCCAAAAAATCAATCGCAACAACCAAAGCCGCAAGTGATTAGACAATCGTGTGCCACAACAACCCTACGCGAGATTTTATCTATTGCTAGATGAACCGTACATTAGACCATTGTCCACGGTTCAAGCAGCCAGTGTTACTACACCAGCTATGTAGAAGATGCCTATCATCAGCACATAAAACGTACCATTGTCGCCGAGAGACAAAATGCCCGATCTGTAATGAGATATCATACTGTTTTACATACAGCAAAATACAAACCACGAGCACGGGTGACTAATAACCAACGTAGATCACGATAAAGAACAAGTATTGTTAGCAACAGCAATGGTTAAATCCGCTAATAATAATGGAAGCCACGCAACTTTAAGAGTCCTGATTAACCAGATCCTGGGCAACTTTTATTACCGAGGAAACAGTTCAAAAATTGAAGCTGAAGGGGCAGAAAGTATGTGCCAAAATAGCTGGAGTCGCATGTCGCAATATTGGGGAGGTTCAGAAAATAGTGAGCCTCAAAATCCAACCTGTAAGAGCATCTGAATTTGAATTACACATAGATGCTTTAGTATTTCAAAAGCTCACGACACTGCTACCAGAACAACGGATACAAACCCAAGGCTAGGAACATCTAAACAACTTAGAGCATACGGATCCAAACTATAATACACCGGGTCTCATAGACATGTTGCCTGGAGCAGATTATTATCCAAAGATCGTATTGAGTGACATTATAAAAAGAAATCCAGAACAACCAATTGCACAACAAACAGAATTAGGATGGATTATGTTTGGAAAATTCAAAAGCTCAAGTATCCAACAACAGCATATACAATCTATGATATCGTATATCGATTTAGAAAATCAGCTGAAGAAGTTTCGGGAAACTGAAGAAGTCCACATAGAGCGGGGCTTACCAGTGATGAATAGAGATGCGCAGAGCACCTTCAAATAAACCAACGTGATGGTGCAGGTAGAAACTATTGTCTACCACACCATGCAGTACTCAAAGATGATAGCTCAACAAGCAAGCACAGAGTAGTCTTTGACGCTTTAGCTAAAACGTCAAATGGAATATCGTTAAATGACCTCCTCCACACCGGCCTCACAATACAACAACCACTCGTAGATATATTGTTACGCTGGAGGAAACATAAATACATATATGTTTAAAGCGGACATCGAAAAGATGTTGAGACAAATAAAAATCAGTACTCCAGATCAAAGCTATCAGTTGATACTATGGAGAAAAAACGTTGCGTATGGGACAGCCTCGGCTTCATATCTAGCCACAAGAGTCCTACTTTAGCTAGCGCAAGATGAGGGTCATACATACACAGCTGCAAAAAGAGCTGTCGCTGAAGATTTTTATGTCGATGACATACTATCAGGAGCGGATACCATCAAAAAAAAACTAGGAGGATGCAAGAACAAGTAGATAAATGTTTGAAGCAAGGAGGCTTCAATTTGCGGAAATGGAGCAGCAAGAACCAACAGATTTTATGGAATCGGGATTTTATGGAATCCTACAGAAGATATTTTCTAATTTAAAATCAAACCACTAAATATAGAAACACCTATAACAAAGATAGAAGTGCTATCCGAAACTTCCAAACTATTTCACCCCATAGGGCGGTTGGCACCAGTTATAATAAAAGCAAAAATATTCATGCAACAACTATGGACATTAGGAACAGGTTGGGACACACAACTGTCCACTGAATTAGAAACAAAATGGATTTGTATGTTACCCAATTGCAAGCGTTAGGAAAAATAAAGTTACAAAGATGGTTAAACCACAACACAGGCGAGTTACACGGCTTCTGTGATGCATACGAAGACGCATATGCAGCAGGAATTTACTACAAATCTAAAATTACAAACAATCAAAGCAAAGTAATTTTAGTCACTTCTAAAACAAAGGTTGCGCCGTTAAAATCCAAATTAATCATCTCCAAATTGGAATTATGTGCAGTGATATTGAACGTTAGCATGGATTAAATGTAAACCTCATAGATTCAAAATATACGATGCAAACAGGATAGTGGAAATCCAATCCGTATTGTCTCCAGTGCAATTGCGGGTTACGTGAAATCCGACGAAAATCCAGCGGATTCTGCATCGAGAGGATTGCACCCTAAACCAGCTTAATAGATCACTCTCTCTGGTGGAACGGACCAAGCTGGCTCAGAGACTCTTTCGAATATGCCTTACAACCACAAGTTGAAGAGACCACAGAAGAGTAGAGGAACCAAGTGAGGAACCAACCAATTTAGCCTTAAAGTTAAAACACAAGACAGTTTACTAATTTAGCCTTAAAGTTTTGCTTTGGAACATTATGGCAAACATAGCGAACCAAAACTCCGTACCCTTAATCCGGAAATAAGGAAATACGGATTGTTGCGAGTAGAGAGAAGGCTGTCTAACGCCAGAGTTTGTTTCGACATTAAACGTTCAATAATTATTCCTTATGAGAGTCATTTCACAGCCCTGCTGATAGACTACGCACACCCGATGACGCTGTACTGAAACAATTACCAGGAAAGCTTGCAGAACAGTTTGCAAGGATGGCACTCAATGGCATTATATACCACCGGAAGCGGCAGTTAAACCAGTCAAGTATCACTTACGTAGACTAATTGGAGAACAACATCTAACGTTTGAAGATATGACAACAATTGTTTGTCAAATAGAAGCATATCGTCCTCTTCTCCCACTATCATCAGATCCCAATGACTTCACTTTAACGCCGGGACAGTTCATAATAGATGAACCACTGCGAACGATGCTACAATCAAACCACGTAACTCAAAACATTGGCCATTTAGCACCATGGAGACTTCTTCAGAAAATATCGCAAGAATTCTGGATGGTCTAGCTAACCGAATACATACTATCGTTACAGAAGCTTAAAATGGAACAAACCGGAACGAAATATAGCGAAAAGAGGGCAAGTATTCATTAAGGATGATGATCTGCCTACAAGAAAGTGGCCTCTAGGAAGGATCCATGAGGTATATAGTGGGAGCGATGGTTTTGTTAGAACCGTAACAGTAAAGAACACCAACGGAGGATTACTAAAAAGGTCAGACACAAAGATCAGCCGACTGCCGATTGAGGACGATGAACAAAAACATGTAGTTGATGCCAATGACCACGCAAAACAGCATAAACGAATGGCAAGAAATAAGTCACTTTGGGAACGCTGCTCGTCAACTAGACAGCTTTTGTTCGAATAAAACGCTTATACAACCAGCCCACACTGATACATTAAAGTACTGTGAAGCCATTGTTTCACAGATAAAAACACTCGAAAACGAAGTATTAAACGCCTTAGGCGGAAATAAAATCACCCGTAGAAGATCGCCCTTCGATTTTGTAGGTACAAATGCCAACGAACTATTCGGGGTGCTAGACCAAAGAGATGGACAAACCTACAAGGAAAACATAGAAAATGTAAATGCTAACCAGCAGCATCATCTACGTCATGAAACACACGAATGAGAAAATAACACAGAAATTCAAGGCATACAATCAAATTCTAACAACCATCCTGTTCCATAAAGAATTTACCGACCTTGAAATACACACTATGCTGGTGATGATGAAACTACGAAACTTTGAAACTGCAATAATCAGCACCATCACGGAAGTTCATCAAGGCACACTCGATCCCTTGATCCTAACTCCACATCAACTTCAGGAGCAAGTCAAACAAATCATTCCTAACTTAAAACTAAGTCAGACTATGTCATACCGAAGTAAACATGCTGACGTCCATCACTACACAACATCTTACGGCATTATAGGAATATTAGTGATCGCAGCAGCCATCATATAAGTAAAGCACAGAAGAACCACTCAAGTTACTACAACAGATTCACTTTCAGATCCTTAGCCAATCAACAACTAGTAACAGAAAATTATAAACATAAAATGCAGCATTTACTTGAATCAAGTAAATTATGAGTGTGAAGTTTATACCAATTAACAAAAATAAGCATGTATTGGAAATTAACAGTGTAAATATTTCTTATTGGAATTTTGAGTCAAAAATTAAAGTTCATGTAATTTTAAAATATAATAATATTTAATAAATTAATTATTTTAATACTAAGAAGCAAATGTATATAGAGATGTTTCTTGAGGAGAACTACCACATTGTTCAGAAATGATTTTTAAAATAAAACTATTATCGGCCCCTTTTGATCTTCAGTGCATCCAATTCTGGCAAATGACAAGACACCAAAAATAACACAAAAAGTAA
The DNA here is from genome assembly GCA_963691935.1 of Nephrotoma guestfalica. NCBI lineage: Eukaryota > Metazoa > Arthropoda > Insecta > Diptera > Tipulidae > Nephrotoma > Nephrotoma guestfalica. The sequence continues at coordinate 70,647,796 of OY829915.1, read as the reverse complement.
ACTGCACCAAAAATAAACCAAATATAAGTTGTTCCTAGAGCCTCACTTATCAAATGGCGGGGAATCATATAACAATCCACTTACGCTTTTTTTAAGTAAAACAGCCATCAGATTATTTATTTTTGAGTGAATCTCATTTATTCTCACAATAACAAGACATCACAGAGATTGCATCACAATGAAACCATATATGAATCAGTCCTACGGGTTTAACCTATCAAACCAAGCATGGTTCCTTCCAATATGGATTGGCTTAGTACGTTTTTTTGAGCAAACTTCTCATTGGCTCCTTATGATTTTTGAGTGAATCTCATTTATTCTCACAATAACAAGACATCGCAGAGATTGCATCACAATAAAACCATATATGAATCACTCCTACGGGTTTAACCTATCAAACAAAGCATGGTTCCTTCCAAGATGGATTGGCTTAGTACGTTTTTTTGAGCAAACTTCTCATTGGCTCCTTATGATTTTTGAGTGAATCTCATTTATTCTCACAATAACAAGACATCGCAGAGATTGCATCACAATGAAACCATATATGAATCACTCCTACGGGTTTAACCTATCAAACAAAGGATGGTTCCTTCCAATATGGATTTGCTTAGTACGTTTTTTTGAGCAAACTTCTTATTGGCTCCTTATGATTTTTGAATGAATCTCATTTATTCTCACAACAACAAGACATCGCAGAGATTGCACCGCAATGAAACCATATATGAATCAGTCCTACGGGTTTAACCTATCAAACAAAGCATGGTTCCTTCCAATATGGATTGGCTTAGTACGTTTTTTTGAGCAAACTTCTCATTGGCTCCTTATGATTTTTGAGTGAATCTCATTTATTCTCACAATAACAAGACATCGCAGAGATTGCATCACAATGAAACCATATATGAATCACTCCTACGGGTTTAACCTATCAAACAAAGGATGGTTCCTTCCAATATGGATTTGCTTAGTACGTTTTTTTGAGCAAACTTCTTATTGGCTCCTTATGATTTTTGAATGAATCTCATTTATTCTCACAACAACAAGACATCGCAGAGATTGCACCGCAATGAAACCATATATGAATCAGTCCTACGGGTTTAACCTATCAAACAAAGCATGGTTCCTTCCAATATGGATTGGCTTAGTACGTTTTTTTGAGCAAACTTCTCATTGGCTCCTTATGATTTTTGAGTGAATCTCATTTATTCTCACAATAACAAGACATCGCAGAGATTGCATCACAATGAAACCATATATGAATCACTCCTACGGGTTTAACCTATCAAACAAAGCATGGTTCCTTCCAATATGGATTGGCCTAGTACGTTTTTTTGAGCAAACTTCTCATTGGCTCCTTATGATTTTTGAGTGAATCTCAGTTATTCTCACAACAACAAGACATCGCAGAGATTGTACCACAATGAAACCATATATGAATCACTCCTACGGGTTTAACCTATCAAACAAAGCATGGTTCCTTTCAATATGGATTGGCTTAGTACGTTTTATTGAGCAAACTTCTCATTGGCTCCTTATGATTTTTGAGTGAATCTCATTTATTCTCACAACAACAAGACATCGCAGAGATTGCACCACAATGAAACCATATATGAATCACTCCTAGGGGTTTAACCTATCAAACAAAGCATGGTTCCTTTCAATATGGATTGTCTTAGTACGTTTTTTTGAGCAAACTTCTCATTGGCTCCTTATGAATTTTGAGTGAATCTCATTTATTCTCACAATGACTCAACATCACAGAGATTGCACCACAATGAAACATATATGAATCACTCTTACGGGTTTAACCTATCAAACAAAGCATGGTTCCTTCCAAGATGGATTGGCTTAGTACGTTTTTTTGAGCAAACTTCTCATTGGCTCCTTATGATTTTTGAGTGAATCTCAGTTATTCTCACAACAACAAGACATCGCAGAGATTGTACCACAATGAAACCATATATGAATCACTCCTACGGGTTTAACCTATCAAACAAAGCATGGTTCCTTTCAATATGGATTGGCTTAGTACGTTTTATTGAGCAAACTTCTCATTGGCTCCTTATGATTTTTGAGTGAATCTCATTTATTCTCACAACAACAAGACATCGCAGAGATTGCACCACAATGAAACCATATATGAATCACTCCTACGGGTTTAACCTACCAAACAAAGCATGGTTCCTTCCAAGATGGATTGGCTTAGTACGTTTTTTTGAGCAAACTTCTCATTGGCTCCTTATGATTTTTGAGTGAATCTCAGTTATTCTCACAACAACAAGACATCGCAGAGATTGTACCACAATGAAACCATATATGAATCACTCCTACGGGTTTAACCTATCAAACAAAGCATGGTTCCTTTCAATATGGATTGGCTTAGTACGTTTTATTGAGCAAACTTCTCATTGGCTCCTTATGATTTTTGAGTGAATCTCATTTATTCTCACAACAACAAGACATCGCAGAGATTGCACCACAATGAAACCATATATGAATCACTCCTAGGGGTTTAACCTATCAAACAAAGCATGGTTCCTTTCAATATGGATTGGCTTAGTACGTTTTATTGAGCAAACTTCTCATTGGCTCCTTATGATTTTTGAGTGAATCTCATTTATTCTCACAACAACAAGACATCGCAGAGATTGCACCACAATGAAACCATATATGAATCACTCCTACGGGTTTAACCTATCAAACAAAGCATGGTTCCTTTCAATATGGATTGGCTTAGTACGTTTTTTTGAGCAAACTTCTCATTGGCTCCTTATGATTTTTGAGTGAATCTCATTTATTCTCACAACAACAAGGCATCGCAGAGATTGCACCACAATGAAACATATATGAATCACTCTTACGGGTTTAACCTATCAAACAAAGCATGGTTCCTTTCAATATGGATTGTCTTAGTACGTTTTTTTGAGCAAACTTCTCATTGGCTCCTTATGAATTTTGAGTGAATCTCATTTATTCTCACAATGACTCAACATCACAGAGATTGCACCACAATGAAACCATATATGAATCACTCCTAGGGGTTTAACCTATCAAACAAAGCATGGTTCCTTTCAATATGGATTGGCTTAGTACGTTTTTTTGAGCAAACTTCTCATTGGCTCCTTATGATTTTTGAGTGAATCTCAGTTATTCTCACAACAACAAGACATCGCAGAGATTGTACCACAATAAAACCATATATGAATCACTCCTACGGGTTTAACCTATCAAACAAAGCATGGTTCCTTTCAATATGGATTGGCTTAGTACGTTTTTTTGAGCAAACTTCTCATTGGCTCCTTCTGATTTTTGAGTGAATCTCATTTATTCTCACAACAACAAGACATCGCAGAGATTGCACCACAATGAAACCATATATGAATCACTCCTACGGGTTTAACCTACCAAACAAAGCATGGTTCCTTCCAAGATGGATTGGCTTAGTACGTTTTTTTGAGCAAACTTCTCATTGGCTCCTTATGATTTTTGAGTGAATCTCAGTTATTCTCACAACAACAAGACATCGCAGAGATTGTACCACAATAAAACCATATATGAATCACTCCTACGGGTTTAACCTATCAAACAAAGCATGGTTCCTTTCAATATGGATTGGCTTAGTACGTTTTATTGAGCAAACTTCTCATTGGCTCCTTATGATTTTTGAGTGAATCTCATTTATTCTCACAACAACAAGACATCGCAGAGATTGCACCACAATGAAACCATATATGAATCACTCCTAGGGGTTTAACCTATCAAACAAAGCATGGTTCCTTTCAATATGGATTGGCTTAGTACGTTTTTTTGAGCAAACTTCTCATTGGCTCCTTATGATTTTTGAGTGAATCTCATTTATTCTCACAACAACAAGGCATCGCAGAGATTGCACCACAATGAAACATATATGAATCACTCTTACGGGTTTAACCTATCAAACAAAGCATGGTTCCTTTCAATATGGATTGTCTTAGTACGTTTTTTTGAGCAAACTTCTCATTGGCTCCTTATGAATTTTGAGTGAATCTCATTTATTCTCACAATGACTCAACATCACAGAGATTGCACCACAATGAAACCATATATGAATCACTCCTAGGGGTTTAACCTATCAAACAAAGCATGGTTCCTTTCAATATGGATTGGCTTAGTACGTTTTTTTGAGCAAACTTCTCATTGGCTCCTTATGATTTTTGAGTGAATCTCAGTTATTCTCACAACAACAAGACATCGCAGAGATTGTACCACAATAAAACCATATATGAATCACTCCTACGGGTTTAACCTATCAAACAAAGCATGGTTCCTTCCAATGTGGATTGGCTTAGTACGTTTTTTTGAGCAAACTTCTCATTGGCTCCTTATGATTTTTGAGTGAATCTCATTTATTCTCACAACAACAAGACATCGCAGAGATTGCACCACAATGAAACCATATATGAATCACTCCTACGGGTTTAACCTACCAAACAAAGCATGGTTCCTTCCAAGATGGATTGGCTTAGTACGTTTTTTTGAGCAAACTTCTCATTGGCTCCTTATGATTTTTGAGTGAATCTCAGTTATTCTCACAACAACAAGACATCGCAGAGATTGTACCACAATGAAACCATATATGAATCACTCCTACGGGTTTAACCTATCAAACAAAGCATGGTTCCTTTCAATATGGATTGGCTTAGTACGTTTTATTGAGCAAACTTCTCATTGGCTCCTTATGATTTTTGAGTGAATCTCATTTATTCTCACAACAACAAGACATCGCAGAGATTGCACCACAATGAAACCATATATGAATCACTCCTAGGGGTTTAACCTATCAAACAAAGCATGGTTCCTTTCAATATGGATTGGCTTAGTACGTTTTTTTGAGCAAACTTCTCATTGGCTCCTTATGATTTTTGAGTGAATCTCATTTATTCTCACAACAACAAGGCATCGCAGAGATTGCACCACAATGAAACATATATGAATCACTCTTACGGGTTTAACCTATCAAACAAAGCATGGTTCCTTTCAATATGGATTGTCTTAGTACGTTTTTTTGAGCAAACTTCTCATTGGCTCCTTATGAATTTTGAGTGAATCTCATTTATTCTCACAATGACTCAACATCACAGAGATTGCACCACAATGAAACCATATATGAATCACTCCTAGGGGTTTAACCTATCAAACAAAGCATGGTTCCTTTCAATATGGATTGGCTTAGTACGTTTTTTTGAGCAAACTTCTCATTGGCTCCTTATGATTTTTGAGTGAATCTCAGTTATTCTCACAACAACAAGACATCGCAGAGATTGTACCACAATAAAACCATATATGAATCACTCCTACGGGTTTAACCTATCAAACAAAGCATGGTTCCTTTCAATATGGATTGGCTTAGTACGTTTTTTTGAGCAAACTTCTCATTGGCTCCTTCTGATTTTTGAGTGAATCTCATTTATTCTCACAACAACAAGACATCGCAGAGATTGCACCACAATGAAACCATATATGAATCACTCCTACGGGTTTAACCTACCAAACAAAGCATGGTTCCTTCCAAGATGGATTGGCTTAGTACGTTTTTTTGAGCAAACTTCTCATTGGCTCCTTATGATTTTTGAGTGAATCTCAGTTATTCTCACAACAACAAGACATCGCAGAGATTGTACCACAATAAAACCATATATGAATCACTCCTACGGGTTTAACCTATCAAACAAAGCATGGTTCCTTTCAATATGGATTGGCTTAGTACGTTTTATTGAGCAAACTTCTCATTGGCTCCTTATGATTTTTGAGTGAATCTCATTTATTCTCACAACAACAAGACATCGCAGAGATTGCACCACAATGAAACCATATATGAATCACTCCTAGGGGTTTAACCTATCAAACAAAGCATGGTTCCTTTCAATATGGATTGGCTTAGTACGTTTTTTTGAGCAAACTTCTCATTGGCTCCTTATGATTTTTGAGTGAATCTCATTTATTCTCACAACAACAAGGCATCGCAGAGATTGCACCACAATGAAACATATATGAATCACTCTTACGGGTTTAACCTATCAAACAAAGCATGGTTCCTTTCAATATGGATTGTCTTAGTACGTTTTTTTGAGCAAACTTCTCATTGGCTCCTTATGAATTTTGAGTGAATCTCATTTATTCTCACAATGACTCAACATCACAGAGATTGCACCACAATGAAACCATATATGAATCACTCCTAGGGGTTTAACCTATCAAACAAAGCATGGTTCCTTTCAATATGGATTGGCTTAGTACGTTTTTTTGAGCAAACTTCTCATTGGCTCCTTATGATTTTTGAGTGAATCTCAGTTATTCTCACAACAACAAGACATCGCAGAGATTGTACCACAATGAAACCATATATGAATCACTCCTACGGGTTTAACCTATCAAACAAAGCATGGTTCCTTCCAATATGGATTGGCTTAGTACGTTTTTTTGAGCAAACTTCTCATTGGCTCCTTATGATTTTTGAGTCAATCTCATTTATTCTCACAACAACAAGAAATCGCAGAGATTGCACCACAATGAAACCATATATGAATCACTTCTACGGGTTTAACCTATCAAACAAAGCATATTTCCTTTCAATATGGATTGGCTTAGTACGTTTTTTGAGCAAACTTCTCATTGGCTCCTTCTGATTTTTGAGTGAATCTCATTTATTCTCACAACAACAAGACATCGCAGAGATTGCACCACAATGAAACCATATATGAATCACTCCTACGGGTTTAACCTACCAAACAAAGCATGGTTCCTTCCAAGATGGATTGGCTTAGTACGTTTTTTTGAGCAAACTTCTCATTGGCTCCTTATGATTTTTGAGTGAATCTCAGTTATTCTCACAACAACAAGACATCGCAGAGATTGTACCACAATAAAACCATATATGAATCACTCCTACGGGTTTAACCTATCAAACAAAGCATGGTTCCTTTCAATATGGATTGGCTTAGTACGTTTTATTGAGCAAACTTCTCATTGGCTCCTTATGATTTTTGAGTGAATCTCATTTATTCTCACAACAACAAGACATCGCAGAGATTGCACCACAATGAAACCATATATGAATCACTCCTAGGGGTTTAACCTATCAAACAAAGCATGGTTCCTTTCAATATGGATTGGCTTAGTACGTTTTTTTGAGCAAACTTCTCATTGGCTCCTTATGATTTTTGAGTGAATCTCATTTATTCTCACAACAACAAGGCATCGCAGAGATTGCACCACAATGAAACATATATGAATCACTCTTACGGGTTTAACCTATCAAACAAAGCATGGTTCCTTTCAATATGGATTGTCTTAGTACGTTTTTTTGAGCAAACTTCTCATTGGCTCCTTATGAATTTTGAGTGAATCTCATTTATTCTCACAATGACTCAACATCACAGAGATTGCACCACAATGAAACCATATATGAATCACTCCTAGGGGTTTAACCTATCAAACAAAGCATGGTTCCTTTCAATATGGATTGGCTTAGTACGTTTTTTTGAGCAAACTTCTCATTGGCTCCTTATGATTTTTGAGTGAATCTCAGTTATTCTCACAACAACAAGACATCGCAGAGATTGTACCACAATAAAACCATATATGAATCACTCCTACGGGTTTAACCTATCAAACAAAGCATGGTTCCTTTCAATATGGATTGGCTTAGTACGTTTTTTTGAGCAAACTTCTCATTGGCTCCTTATGATTTTTGAGTGAATCTCATTTATTCTCACAACAACAAGACATCGCAGAGATTGCACCACAATGAAACCATATATGAATCACTCCTACGGGTTTAACCTATCAAACAAAGCATGGTTCCTTCCAATATGGAGTGGCTTAGTACGTTTTTTTGAGCAAACTTCTCATTGGCTCCTCATGATTTTTGAGTGAATCTCATTTATTCTCACAACAACAAGACATCACGGAGATTGCACCACAATGAAACCATATATGAATCAGTCCTACGGGTTTAACCTATCAAACAAAGCATGGTTCCTTCCAATATGGATTGGCTTAGTACGTTTTTTTGAGCAAACTTCTCATTGGCTCCTTATGATTTTTGAGTGAATCTCATTTATTCTCACAATAACTCAACATCACAGAGATTGCACCACAATGAAACCATATATGAATCACTCCTACGGGTTTAACCTATCAAACAAAGCATGGTTCCTTTCAATATGGATTGGCTTAGTACGTTTTTTTGAGCAAACTTCTCATTGGCTCCTTATGATTTTTGAGTGAATCTCATTTATTCTCACAATAACAAGACATCGCAGAGATTGCATCACAATAAAACCGTATATGAATCACTCCTACGGGTTTAACCTATCAAACAAAGCATGGTTCCTTCCAAGATGGATTGGCTTAGTACGTTTTTTTGAGCAAACTTCTCATTGGCTCCTTATGATTTTTGAGTGAATCTCATTTATTCTCACAACAACAAGACATCGCAGAGATTGCACCACAATGAAACCATATATGAATCACTCCTACGGGTTTAACCTATCAAACAAAGCATGGTTCCTTTCAATATGGATTGGCTTAGTACGGTTTTTGAGCAAACTTCTCATTGGCTCCTTATGATTTTTGAGTGAATCTCATTTATTCTCACAATAACACAACATCACAGAGATTGCACCACAATGAAACCATATATGAATCACTCCTACGGGTTTAACCTATCAAACAAAGCATGATTATGATTTAGTGGTTTGCCGATACGATTTTGTTATCGATACTGTTGCGGAGGATGGAGGGGCGAGCCTGTTGAACATTTTATATACAACAGAATCGATGCATGATTTTCGGCGTTCGCCGGAGACAGTTCTTGACGCCTCGGAGACATGATATGGTTGACGTCTCCCAGACGTCATTGTATGCCAAGGGGTTAATAGAAGTGTGCCGGTAAAGCCGGAAAGTTTATTTAAATTTTTTTATGTGCAGGGCCCTTAGAATTGTGTATTCCATATTATACAAAACTTATAAAATGTTAAAAGATAACATTCAGCTTTATTGTTTGTAAAGCAATTTTGTTTCATGATAATACATAAATATTTACTCAATGATAACCTAAATGAAAAAGGAAATTATAATTGAGTACAATGTATAAATTTAGAATAAATAAACCGATAACAAAAATTTCCAGAAAAGAAATGCGAGATAAGATAAGAAGAAACTACATAAGTACGAAAGTATGTCGTAGATAGGCATGAAGTATTTATCTAAATTAAATGATCTGTTGTGGCTTTTGATGTCAGCGTAATGACGAAAAGAAAAATTCCTTGGCAATCTGTAGCAATACCAAATTTTTTAAATAGCTGTAGACATTTTAATTCAACGCGTCTTGTGTGAAAGATGAATTATAAGCAATTCGATGAATTTGCTTCAAAATTCCGAGAACCGATTTACAAATATTTAATATTCATAAATAAGCACAATTTAAATAAATGATCAGTTAAAAGCATTTCGTGTTTATATTTTTAATTTGAATTTTTTTTTTGTGATTAATAATTATGTATTGCTTACAATAATTATATAAATATACAATATAGAATAACTGCCGAAGGCGTAATTTTCTTGGAATTTCATTTTACCTAAATTGTATGCCTCTTATTATTTCACGGAAGAAAGACCCAGAAAATGCGATTTGCTTGTTAAACAGAAATATTAAATTTAAACTTTTCTTCTATGTGTAATTGTCGCAATTATCCAGAGAAACATTTGAACATGGTAAGTGTGGGGAATGTGGCAGGGGCGAGGTTGGGAAATCGTGTTTTGAAATGTTTACCTATATTAGCCGGAAATTTTCAGTTTACAACTTACGAGTACTAATTGAGTTAAATTGGATATCCTCACTTCTCTATCCTACTGAAGTTAGCCGAAAATTTCAACCGAAAAAACTGCATTATCGACATATTTTGTATCAGGTTGAATCACGATGGTTTTGCTAAAATCGTAACAGTAAAGAACATCAACGGAGGATTACTAAAAAGGTCAATCACAAAGGTCAGTCGTCTGCCGATTGAGGACGATGAACAATGCAAGAAGGTATCTTCGTCAGAGGAAACCTAAATAGACGCAGTTGAAGCCAATGACCACGCAAAACAGCATAAAATATTAGCCCCATAGCCCAATAACACGATAAATAATAAATATGGGATCCAGCTATTTATGAATTTGTCTAACTTCACTCAGTTCAAATTACCACTAAACATGCGTCCAGTTTTTAATTTACTTCATTATGATGCTACAAAAAATAAATTGGCCCTTTTTTTGGCACAGGTGTTCACGGTTAGTGCCATAACTGAAATACATAGCCCCATAACACGACAAATTATAAATACGGGATCCAGCTATCTACAAATTGATCTAACTTCACTCAGTTCAAATTACCACTAAACATGCCACCAGCTTTTAATTTACTCCACTATGATGCTACATAAAATATGGCCGGATTTTTAATACAAGTGTTCACGGTTAGTGCCATAACTCAAATTCATAGCCCCATAACACACCAAATTATAAATACGGGAGTCAGCTATCTACAAATTGGTGTAACTTCACTCGGATCATATTACCACTAAACATGCGCCCAGTTTTTAATTTACTTCAACATGATGCCACATAAAATATGGACTGATTTTTGACACAGATTCACGGTTAGTGCCACAACTCAGATTCATAGCCCCGAAAATTTACTGCTATCACCTGTTACAAAATATGTCGATAATGCAGGTTTTTTCAGCTGAAATTTTCGGTTAACTTCAGTAGCATCACTTCTCTTCTGTTTAATTCAAAAAAGAGGAATCAACCTGTAACTTGCACCCGTTTGTTGTTATGTGTTCACGACAACCGTTGACATATCTGATATAATAGTCAAACTCAGACGGTTTTCATGAAAATTCCTAAAAAATGGTTTCCGAGAACCATAAAACGATTGCGATGAGTCTTGGTTCTAGAAAAATTCGTTTATGGGTCATCCGGTAGGACCTGTGTTCTTTTTCCACTTTTTTTCTCAGTTTAACGATTTTGATGAATATTGCTGAGAGGGTATTTTGAGTATTAGAAATCGATTGCTATGTTTTCTGATTTTCTAAGAATTGGTCTCGGTGAGGCCCGGGCCCGTTTTATAATTTATTTTGTAGTTCGCACGATTTTAATTAAAATTAGTGATAAATGAAACCCTCCCCCTCTTTCATTTGTCACGAGTCGATTGTCATTGGTCCTGATTTCGGGAAAAATAGATCAGAACGTTGAACGGTGGACCTTGAGTCCCTTCCCCAATTGTATACAAATTGGTAAGAGATGGTTCGAATACCAGGAATCGATTGCGACGATTTTGATGAAATTTAACCGAGCACGCTTTTCAAATGCAAGGAAACGATTACAAGGATTTTCGATTTTTACCAAACCATCATGTTGCATGATGTTGCACCATGTTGTACCATGTTGCACGATGAAATGTTGCATCATGTTTGGTCATGTTGCACCATGTTGCTTGATGTTGGATCTTTTTGAAGGGCGTTGTGTAATGTCCCACTATGTTTAGTCATGCCGGCTTGGACCTTTTTTAACATTTTATTTGGCTTGAACTATTTTGATAAAATTTGGCGGTACAAGGTTTTGGAATCCAGGGAACGATTTCAAGGACTTCTGATAATTCATATAGGATTGATTGAGAACTGCTTGCAATTTTCCAAACGATTAAACACTTTAGCTACCTTTTCGAAGGCCGGAAATTCAATAACTTGACCGACGACAAACCGCTTACTAGAGCAATTTCATCTAAAGCCGCATGCAATCCTAGGCAGCACACCATTTAGATTTTGTCCACATGAAAATACCTCACAGGAATTTCCAAATTCCACCAGATAGATTTAGGTACATTCAATTAAATGTTGTCGAACCTCTTTCACCATCTAATGGATACGCATACATCTTACACTACGTTGATCGGTTCACGCGATGGTCAGAAGCCTTCTACAACAAAGACATCTCCGCAGCGCAATCCCAAAAGTAGTTGTCGAAAACTTTCTCTCTAGATTTGACATACGGTCAACATAATGACCGATTAAGGCTCACAGTTCGAATCGAAGCTATTCATTTAGTTAACCACTCTTAGGCTAAAACTAATCAGTTTATGAGATAAATTTATCAACAGGTGGTGCATACATCTCGATTGGAGGAGTCCCTCGAATCGTATGGGCCTCATGGAATCAATCGAATTAGGAAACATTCAGATCGTGTTAATAACATCGTCAAAACTGCCATTCTACCACCGCGCAAATGGACAACGAATACACTGAACATGATCATGCTAGAGGGTGATGGATGTCAACATCATTTCTGTACAAACGTCAGTATTGGCTGAGTTAGATTGCGCACATCCAGATGTAGATGATGAGCTTTTTGAGATGGAGAACAAACGAGACTGTACGCAAGACAAGAGACAACATCTTAAACGAGGCATGTGAGTTGAAGGCTGAGGAATTCGCATTGTGTTATCTCTTCCCGATTCACGATTCTTAAGCAACGAATAGCTGTTCCATGTACTGTAGAACTCGCTGCGCGAATATTATAAATTAAAGACAACATTCACAGGCTGTGGAAAGAAGATGGAGGGCTAGGTGCTCTATGAACTAATCACATAAATCAGATGTCTCGAACTACTAGGAATACAGCTTGATTGGGGGGCTTAGAACTCTATGGACTCGTGAACAATTGCCAAGTTCACCATCGTACCGCAATATGCGAGAAGCACGACACCAAAACTGTATGCAAATTCCGCTTCTTAAGACAAGTGAAAGTGTTGTTGAAAGTGTATATTCCTGAACACTTGCAAGCCAGAGCAACGATACAATGAGCTGAAGTTTGATGTAATTAGCCGAGCTTGCGGATATTGTAACAATATCCTCGAGCGTTTATAGAAGCGTTCTCAATTATAAAAGTTCAACAACATGTTACTCGTAGAGTTCGAAATGCTGTATGAACACGGATAACTCAAAGATATTATAGTTCGAAGTAATGCAGCAGTGGTACGGGTACTATACTTTATGGCCACAACTGGTTCCTAGAATTACTATAACAGACTAATACTACGTCGGCTAATACTAGAATGCCAGCAAAACCTTCAGAGCACGTGCAAATTATTTGAAAACCATGAATAAGCAGCTGGAAATGTATCGCTAAGAGATAAATAATTAAAGAATGCTTTCAAGCAGGTGCATTCATTCCAAATTCTCGAACAGCCAGCAATTCGATATGAAGCATGATGAGGAAGAAGAAATACTGGATCAGCCAGATGAGGGAAGCAGATTTCCATCGGGCACAATAGGCTATGAATGTGAGACAGCGTGAGACCTTTATAAGAATCACACGAAGTATCGAAGAACAGGTACGAGATGATAGCGGAAAAAGGGAGCTACTATTCATCACGGGCGATGCTATAACTAGAAAGACCTTCGTGTTCAACCTCCTTAAGAACCAACCTATGGTAGCCAAGCAGTGAAGGTCGGAACTACTCTATATATCATGCTAAAGTTTCCAGTTCAGGAGGCTGGAAGAATCGTTATCATACCACTACTGACTGGAAACTATCTAAGAATCATGCAGCAACAATGGAGGGACATTGAGTTCCTCTTCATAGACGAAATATCAACTAATAAGATTAGCACGACTAATACACCTATGGAGATTGTTCACAATGGCTGAATTGAAGCAGAACATGAGACAGCAAAGCGACATTATATACGCTGACATACTCAATCCTATCAGAGTTGGAGAGCTTCATCGATCCCACCTAATGGAGATGCAGATTAGCTCCAGAATAGAGTGAACACAAACAATATGAGGGAGTTCCACAACGAAGCTGTATTAACAAATACTTAATATCAAGTCCTAAGGTTGGTAGGTGGAATGAGAAACATCGAAAAAGTTGACTTATACTACAGACACATTGCTAGTTTCGTGACCATAATTTCTTGATCATGACTTCCTAAATGAGAACTCAAGTCACACTACAATTTCTTTGTCTTCTCGTTTGGTTTTAAATAGTAATGGAATAGGAATTGTCAAAAATGTCAAGATTGACATTTAATTTTAAAAGTCAATTGTCAGAAATGACTTTTATATTGACAGAACAGAAACAAATTTGTTCCCGCCAACTAAATATCACAATGACAAATATAAAACTCAAAGGAAACTAGATTTGCTTGGTAAACTATTAGTGTCCGGAACCTCCATTTTTGATGTATTCGGCGTTGGGAGCACAAAAATGCCTCGGGGTGAGAAAAAATACCTCATTCCGAAACTATGTATAAACCTAGTTAGTTGTAAATCATGGTTTGGCATGACACATTACAACGAAATCATGGTTAACTCGAAACTATAATTATGAAACCAGTAGTCTGTCTATGGCATTATATAATATCACGCGCCTAAGGAATTGGAGATATTTGTAGGAGCAAAAGTGATGTTACGCTCGAACATTGATGTATCGGAACTTTGGTAGAGACGGCATACACAAAATCCATCTAAAGTGTATCAAATTTCTAGCAAAAGTTTGGCTAGAATACTGCTGAACGAAAAATACTACCATATTAATCCTGTTATATGGACATCTACAATACACACTGAAGAACTACGCTCTGGTCTATCTAGTATCGTAGCTCTTCGCAGATGGCCTGGCATATGTCGCATTAAGCAGAATTAGATCGCTAGATGTACTTGGGATAAAAGAACTCGATAGCTCAAAGCTTACTGACAAGAAGCCGTATAACAACGAGGCATTGCAAAAGATGGACCGCTTGTGACAACTTCAGGTGTCACCACATAACACCCGATTGTGACACACAACAAACAATGACAATAGACAAGTTGCTGGCAGTGAGAAAACGCTTGATGAAAACAAATGACAAGTGCTCTCGGATCGCACTATAAAAGGTATGGTCCATCACTTAGGTAGGTTCTACCTACCTTTTACTAAAAATTGAATAAAACAGAATAAATAATGAGCCTAAAACTATTTGTATGTCAGTGGTCTTGGTTTGCATTCTAATTTCGTTTTTTTTCTTATTTTTGATTTGGTTTGAGCCAGCACCGGATAGCGAATAAAAAAACAGCAATTGTTTGTTTATGTGAATTTTTCAGCCGGCGTATTTTATCAGTAGTAATAAAGTTTAGGGTTGTTAAATTTATAAAAAAATGAAATTTACGAAAATCGTTACATTTACTCACGATAAACCAACTCCGATGAAAATTTTTTTCTTACGAGAGTGGCAGGATTGTAAGTGGCAGGATTGCCTTAATATATAATTTGTCTTTTTGAAATCATAAAATATTAAAAATTTCAATGCTTTTTGTTGTTCAAAACGTTAAATTCGGTAAAAATTCAACTCAATTTCTGCTTGTATAAAAATAAACGTACGACTATAAAAATGTAATTTTAACTTGAAAGCTTTTTTACTGGCGGGTTTTATTTGAAATAAAAACGTACGTTACACTTTTTTTTATTAAAAATATCGATTTTTGTTTTGCCGGTTAGAAAATAACACATTTTGAACGGGTTCTACAAATTTTTTACACAAAGGCTATTCAAAATTTCCCAACGTCCCATTAACGCGTGTAATACAATTTTACGGTCTAATTCACAAACAGTATGTAAGCTCCGTAACTGTACAATTCTCGGTTCTATAAACGTAAGTTTTATTCTATGACTTTAGAGCACCAAATTTGATCACGTAAAGTTACACTTGAAGATTTCGATAGCGAATAACTCGAAAAAATTGTCATTTTCTGAGACCGTTTTCGCATATATATGTTGGTACCAATAGCAGCTCTATACCAACAAAAATTGAAGCTAATGCCAATTGTAGTTTTTGAGATTTTTGATAACATTTATTTGTTTAAGATTTTTTGCTTAACTTATATACGCCTAAATGTTGGTAATTCATTACATATACGTACAGTCGAAACAAATAGTTTGTCTACGTTACACACATAAAAAATTTGTGTTTAAGGTGTACGAACTAATATCGCCAACTGTACTGTTACTTTTATTTATTTTTTAATTAATTTTCATAATATTCCATATTTTTATGATATATCTCGAATGCTGCCATTTAAAATAAAACCCTTTTTGGTAACAGCGACGATTTCATTACTTTTTTCTTTAAGTAATTTCTATAAAGTTACGGCTATAGAATTTTTATATTTTCAGAATCGAGCCATGAGAATAACTGGTCGTGATGTTGTCTAATACAGCCAGATGAACCTTTAATAGTTTTGGCGAGCGGAGGAAACTACAAACATTATTGATAATGCACGCACCTTTCTTTAATTCCATATAAGTTTGTTTGTCCTTGGCGGCCAAATCTTTAAATCATTTTTTAATCCACTTCATAAAACCGGATTTTGTTTAATCTTATTATTCGGTTTTTATTTTGTACATTACGTAAAGTAAAAAATGAAAAAATGAATTAAAATTGACTTTTTCATGACAAGCGCGCTATCTCTTGCATAATTTAATAATTATTAAGTTATTATTAAAATTGACAGTGTAATGTTCGAAAAAAAAATTTAATATGTCAAAAAGTTTGAGGTTATTAGCTTTTTTCTTTCAATGTTATTTTTCACAAATAATTTATATTTCCTTGTGAAATAGTTCCATATGATATCTGTAGGTGTATAAGTAAAGTCTGGTTAGCTAGAGAAATATTCAGTGATTCAAAATGAATTTAAATTCGCGGTCTTAATAAAGCGGGCATTAAGATTTATAACTTTTTGTTGAACAACAATTTTTCTTTTCTTTTTTTCTAAATCGACGGGAAACTCATTACTTATAGCTCGCCCTTGAGATTAACTTCACCACCACCCGTTGGCCCGCCTTGACTATGCTTGACTATATGGTATAATTCGCGATTGGTTGTACAATATCTTCTTGTAGCTTTTAGCACCCAATTTATCCTTATTGCCTCATTACGATACTACACGTCCCTTTAGTTTTATATCTTCATCAGCAAATTTTTCAGCATCCTTGAATCATCGGTTTTATTTAATCGGGAGCAAAACAATTTTGTCCGTTAGTAATGATAATTTTTACTCGGTTTCCAGTTCTCTTATCTTCGGTCGATACTTGTAAACTATCGTTGGAATCGATTCAGAAATTCCTATTTATTATGACGAACTACGTGGGACTGCGAGTAAGTCCCTTCGATAATTACTATAAGGAGGCCGAGTTTCAACTCTAAGCAATATACACTTGATGTATATAAACTAACAACATTGATGGCACAGCAGGATGTCGAGAAGGTTGGCGCTGAAGTTGTGAAACAAATCGAGTTTCATTTCTCTTGGGACTTTTGTATCCTGGCCTTCAGGCTGTAGATGTAAAATATCAACGCTATCCGCTAAATACCTGCCAATGTTAGAATAAGAAAAACTAATTTATTTCATGAATCCCATATAGGGTTGCCAGGTATACGTATTTAAAAGTACGTATTTTTTGTAATCGAATTTAAGAGGTACACGATTTCTAGATTTTCCAAATAGGTACCAAAATGTACGCTAATCAAAATAAATACGGAAAGTTGACTATTTTCCAGATAATCGTTGCATTGATTTAATCAAGAATCTTTGCAAACTGGTTCAGGCCAATACAGTAAATTAGATACTATCTCAAGTTGATTTTAATTCAAAACTCGCAGAAATTACATAAATCATCAAATACAATTAACGGGCTGCACAATTCTACAAGGACTGATAATCAATATATACCTCAACCAGCGAACACGTAAGGGATTAATTTGTATGCCGTTTGGACCATTTCGGTAAATTTTACAACCACCAACATTGTGTAAGCTGCTGGTCAGAACTAAACAACTGATCTCTTAAAATGTTGGTCGTTGCGTCCACCCAAAAGGGCCCAACACCGTACTACCTAAGCTTCAGGTGTTCACTGTTTAATATGATCCCTATATCTGTTCCGTTGTTTATTTGGTGACCTATGGTGAGTTTCTCTATTAGCCTTATGTTTTTTTGATGTAAATTATGCAGATATTCCAGGTTGAGTTTTACCCCCTTTTGTGTAATATTCGTTTGCAGCATAGGTGGAAGAATCTGATATCTGATGTCTAGCCTTTTACTTCTAACGTTTCATTTTGGTATTGGATCAGGAAATTTCCTTCTAACTGTTTATCTGACCCATTTTGCGTTACAGTACCATGAAGTTATTTAAAAATATGGTGTTCTCGTTTACTGGTTTGAGAATTCACATCCCGCTTCGTTGACTAATCGGCTAATTTCCTCTTTATCCAGCAAATATGAGTTAATTATACCTCCTTTGGCTAGTTGAACTGCCCTTATTATTTCCTTTACTTCTTCTTTTAGCAATTGAAGGTGGTTAAACATTGTTTGTTGGAATGCTTCTTTCGCATTTCCCTCTAGGTGAAGTTGGATTTCGTTGTGCTGTTTGAGAATTTGTTGAATCTTCTGGGTAATGGTTTTGTTTATTTTGTACTGCTCGTTGTTGTTTTCCACTATCCTATTCTGACTGGTTAGGATTGTATCCCAGTCAGTTGCATCAAGTGATCCGGCAATCCATTTCCAAGCGGAGCCAATCCAATTGATTGATCGCTAGGTTTTTGTTTGGAATTCTTAAGCTCCCCCAATAGTTTGCTGATCTCTCCAATCTGGTACGCTAGCTGTAGTTTAAAGAGGCTAGCTGGACTGATGTTTTTATTTCCGATTGTATCCTGGATAGGAGATCTTCGTAGCAGCCAAACTCTATTTGGTGGATTAATTTGAAACTTCCACTGATTATATTTCCATTCCATTCTCTTATTGAAACCAATGGGGTGTCATAGTGATACATGTTTAGCGATGTTCTTTATATGTGTTTTGTGTATTCGTCGCCCGAAGTTGGTGGTCACTGTAACTCTGTTGTCTTTGGCTACCGTTTCTTTTTTAAAGTTGAGGTTTATTTTTACCCTCAATTTGTTTTATGGTAGTATATAGTTTCTCCCACTTCGTAGGATTTCGGTTCGCTTGTTTTAACGTTCTCTCGCTGTATCTTGAGTTTTTGAATGTGTTTAATTCTTTCTATAAGGTCTTCGTTCACTTTCTCCTTATAATCCAACAGGTCCTGGTAATTGATGCGTTGTATTCTCCCGAGGAATACATCGCTTGGTTTTTTTCCAATAACAGAGTGGACGGAATTATTATACCGGTCGACTGCAATATTGACCAATTTCTTTGTTGTAAGATCCTTATATTACGGTTGAGTGTACCCTCTCTATAGTCCCATTTACTTCGCTCTTGTTTGCTAGTGTTAGGTACACTTTTATTCCGCGGGTTTTTATGTAATCGATGATGATTGGGCTTATGAAGCTAGGCTCATTATCCGCAAATGGAGAATTTATGAAAGAATTTCGTGAATTTTGAAAATATATCCACGCATGTTATAAATTTTTCATCTTTTATATCGATAATATCCATATGTAAAATCTCCGAAGGGTATGTTGGTATTGGAGTTTCTTGAAGTTTCGGCTTACTTGGATGTCGGTCATACTTATTCTCGTTGCAAATTTCACAATTTTTTGTATATTTTTTTATAAGGATTGACATCAGAAGGAAGTAGTATTTTTCTAAAATCTGTTCTTTGTTTTCTTTCCAATTACGATGAGATCTGCGGTGCTCCTCCGCGATAATTCGGAAGATATTTTCCTCATTGTTTAGGTCTTATACGAATCTTCGTGTTAGTCGTACCTTGTAACTGATAAAATCTTGTTGATATACTTCTTGAAGCGTCTGCAATTCCTCTGGATGTAGCTTCTTTTTCAGAATTTTTCATAGTTCTTGTTTGCTCATTTCTGGTAATGCTATGTAATGTCGATGATAGTTACGATGTGGTTCCTTGTAGATGTACATATCGTTGCCTATTGTGAATATTAGTTGTATTTTTAAAACGTTTATTGGTGATACACAATGTTGAATGAGCTGTGTTTCATCCTATTCTGCGCTGTGTATCTTCCCGCTGCTTGATGTTGACAGGTTGTTCACTTCCAATTTCAACCTTGATGCCTGCCACTTTGTTGGTGATACCCGGTTTGTAGACCAGCTCGTAATTATATTCTTCGATGCGGGCCTTCCACCTCTTCAATTTGTTGTTGTTGTTGCGGTTACTCAGTGCAAAAGTTAACGCCTGATGATCCGTAACTATCTTGATCTTTTTTGCTCCGTAAAGATAGTTTCGTAGACTATCCAGGGCCCAGACGATCGCCAACATCTCCTTTTCATTCGTTGCGTAATTTTCTTTGATGGAGTTTAGGGATCTTGGTATATATGTAATTGGGCGATCTTTGCCAATTTCGCCTTGCGACAACACTGCTCCAATGCTGGTATTTGACGCATCTGTCGTTAGAATGAATGGTTGGTTAAAATCCGGGAAAGTGAGTAGATCCGATGATGATAATACTTCCTATGATTGTTTGAATTCCTTTAGTTCTTCATTCCATAGTTCGATTTTGATGCTTCTCGACTTGCTGGCTCTTACTTGAGCATTCTCATTCCGTGTTAGATTCGTGAGAGGTTTCGCAATTTTTGCGAAATCCTTAATGAATCGTCGATAATATGATGTTAAGCCAAGGAATCCTTTAAGTTCCATAAGGTTTTCCGCGCTTTGAGTGCTTTAATCGCTGTTACCTTCCTTGGATCTGCTTTTATACCCGCATTGGTTATAACACAAGCCAAGAATTTCGTTTCTTCCTTAAGGAATTCCGTCTTATTTAGGTTAACCCGGAGATTTGCATTCTGTAGCTTATTGAATATCTTCTTGACGTTATCCAGATGTTGTTCTTTTCTGTATCCGCCAAAGACGATTATATCATCAATGTACACGTAACAGATCTTGCCTCAATTCTTTGAGCACATCATCTATCGTCCGTTGGAAGATAGCAGGCGCGTTCTTTAGGCCAAATGGTAGTCTCAAGAATTCATATTTTCCGTGCATCGTGGAAAATTCAGTTTTCGAGACATCGCTTTCCTTCATTTTGATGTTGTGGAAGCCAGATGTTAGATCGATTGTTGTATAGAATTTAGGGGTTCCTAAGCTGGCGATGGTGTTAGTAATATCCGGTATTGGATACGTATCGGATATGGTTACGGCATTCAACTTCTTGTAGTCGATGATCATCCGGCATTTCTTTATCCTTGACGCATCCAACTTCTTTTCCACTATCCATACGGACTCTTCGAAGGTCTGATAATTCCGTCATTCAGGAGTTTCGCTATTTGGTCTTCCACTTCGGTTCTCATGTTTATAGGAGGGGTAGGTCTTTGAATATACTGGTTCTTCAGTTTTTGTTGTTATTTCCTCTCTAATATTCGGAGCGATAAATTCCTTATCGCCGATAGGCCCAAATAGTGGTAGGAATTCATTAATTACATCTTTCAATTTTGTCTTCGTTTGCTCGTTCAGGTGATTGTCTCTAATTTCCATGTTATTGACTTGGGTTGAAATTTTCTCCTTCAGTGGGATGTCAATGCCTGGGGAGATGGTTAAGATATTTTATCTTCTATCTATCATCGCCCCTACTTTTTTAATGTATCATCCCCGATTATACCGTCGAATGATATCAATCCCGGTAGTTTATAGAAATCCACTTGAATATCGTTTCCAAATCTTTTAAAGATGAGCACCTTTGGCGAGTTCTTTTTTTACGAAGTCCTTATTTTCGCCCGTGTCTGTTAGGAGTTTTAGTATTTTACTGTTGCCGCATTGGTACTCTAAGTATGGTAGGCTCGAGAGGCGTCCTCTATAAAATTTACTTCGTTAATTGCCTATGAATCTTCATCTTCATTATCGTTGTAATCTCTGATATATTCCTCGTATGCATCTTCATCGTTCTCCTGTTCGAGGTGAAATACTCTTTGTTGTTTCTGAGCTTTTCCATTTATGCCAGAATTTAGTTCCCTCTTTAAGTTTTGGATTTAGTAGTTATTCGGTTGGTTCATGTAGTTGACATTTTTCATGTTGTGGTCTTTGTGGTATTCTAATGTCTTGCTGTTGCTGATTTATGCCATACCCCATGTTCCTTTGCTGAAGCGATAATCTTGGAAGCGGCCTTTGTGCTTCTTGCTGGAACTTATTCTGTGACGGGATTTGGTTGACAGGAACTGCAACTACATTGTCTCTTATGTATTTCCAGGTTTCGGAAATTGAGATTTTGTATTTCCAGGCATGATGAATATGCCTTCGGTAGAGTTGTTGGTCTTTGTATCATCAGCATTCTGGAAACCTCATCAGATAGCCCTCTCACAAACACATCTAGAGCACGATTCCTGTACATTTCTCTTAGTACTTTCATCGTATCCTGATTGTAATTTTCGGTTTTTACTTTATTTATTATGAGAGATAATTGATGGTTGACGTTTGCATAGAATTCATCTATGCTTCTGTTTCCTTGTGTAAATTTACTAAGTTGATGTTTTAACGTGCGCTGAACTTGCTTGTCCGCATAAACTGAAAACAACTTATATGGCCGCAGAAAATCACAAAATTATAGTGAAAATTCTAATAAATAGATTTCCTCCAAATTTTCCTCGTAGTGCCAATATGACCTAAGCTATTAGAAAAACAACCGAAGTGAGTTACGTTTCTCTACACTTCTCTTCTCTAGGATCCGTTCGCAGGAATTATTCACTGTTGAAGACCAGCAGGAAATGGAAGTAAAAGAAGAGGAATACGAAGAACAGCCCCAATTTTACTTCCCCGATCTGGATGAAGGTGAGGTAGACGATGGAAATTTTCACCCCGATGCCTCCCAAACGGAGTTGGATACGTAAATGTAAACAGACATCAAACGTATGCGCTACCGTACATACACGTACAGTTAAGCGCGCACAAAACAATAAAAATCCTAATTGACACCGGCTCCAATAAGTCTTTTCTGAACCCAGAGTTCGTTACTGTCGATTAAAGTAAAAACTATGTTCAACACCCATACGATTCATCAAAAGGTAACAGTTAATGGTCTTATGGAGTTCAACACGAAAGTCCCAATTAAATTCCTTTTGTTCAAATTCCACGACTACTTTGATGGTCTATTAGGACTTGAAACAATGCAACAGCTTGGTATTACATTAGATCTCGGCAACTAAGTCCTAAAAACAGATAAAGTAGAGATCCCTTTATTGTTTAAGCCTAATTATCTATCCAAATCGTATACTATATTACCGAGAAGTAAGCTTATTGCTGAGCTCCCGGTAGATGTAGAAAATGGAGATATATATGTGATGCCAACTACCATCGATGGTAATCTAATTATCCCCGAAGGAATATACCACAGTAGAAATTGGTATGCACCTCTAGAAATCGTGAACTATGGAAATAAAGAACACACGTTCGCAATTGAACAACCGATCAAAGTCGACCTATTCAAAAAATCGTATCGAGTCGAATCCAACCATTGTCATATACAAGAATTGGATGAAACACACGACGAAGATATTTTGAAGCTTATTAGAATCCAACATCTCAATATTGAGGAAAAATCATCTATACTAAACTCTATCACCAATACCAAGATCTATCCTTTAAAACAGAACAACGTTTATCATTTACCAATGACGTCAGGCATGAAATAAATCTTAAAGACGATAAACCAGTCTTCACTAAAAGTTATCGCTATCCTTTCGTTCATAAGGAGGAAGTAAAGAAGCAAACAGACAAAATGTTGGAGGATGGAATCATCCGACCCAGCTTCTCTCCTTGGTCCTCACCAACATGGATCGTGCCGAAAAAAGCCGATGCAATTGGAAAGGTTAAGTGGCGATTAGTCATTGACTATCGTAAATTAAATGAAAAAACAATAGATGATCGGTATCCGCTACCGAACATTACAGACATTCTTGACAAATTGGGCAAGTGTATGTACTTTTCAACGTTGGATCTAGCATCTGGCTTTCACCAGATCGAAGTTAGGAAGAAAAATATTCCGAAAACGGCTTTCTCTGTAGACCATGAGCACTACGAATACGTAAGGATGCCTTTTGGGCTTAAAAACGCACCATCGACCTTTGAGCGAGTTATGGACAATGTTCTTGGTAAACTACAAGGCAAATCGTGCCAGTGCTATATGGACGATATAATTGTCTTCTCAACATCGCTCCAGGAGCACATAGAAAGTCTTAAGCATGTCTTCAACAAACTTAGAAAAGCCAACTTAAAAGTTCAAATGGATAAGTCGGAATTTCTCTACAGAGAAATTGCCTTCCTAGACCATATTGTTACAAGTAATGGAGTCAAACCAGATCCTGACAAAATAAAAACAATTAAAGAATTTCCAATTCCTAAAACGGAGAAGGAAATTAAAAGCTTTTTAGGATTGTTGGGATACTACCACAAGTTCATCGGGAACTTCTCGGAAATTACCAAGCCCTTAACGGAATGCTTGAGAAAAGATCAGAAGATCACAATCGATACTAGATATGTTCAATGTTTTGAATATTGTAAGGAATTATTATGTAACGAACCTATCTTACAATATCCATCCTTACAACGGACGCAATGTAGCCATTGGGGCCGTCCTTTCACAAGGTCCTATAGGTAAAGATAAGCCTATATGCTACGCATCCAGAACCTTAACGGTCATGGAGCAAAATTACTCTAATATAGAGAAAGAGCTTCTAGCCATTGTCTGGGCAACCAAGTATTTTCGACCGTACTTATTTGGCCAAAAGTTTAAAATTGTGACAGATCACAATCCACTGACATGGCTTTTCAACCTCAAAGAACCAAATTTCAAGTTGGTTCGATGGAGATTGAAACTAGAGGAGTACGATTACGAAATCGTATATAAAGAGGATGCAAAAAATACGAATGCGGATGCATTATCAAGTATCCAACCCGAAACTCGTACAGTTAATAACATAAACACTTCCGATGTATCTGATTCCTCCACGAACACAGAAACGGGAAGTGATTCTCAAGGCCTCGTCCCAACTACTACATCCCCGATAAATCATTTTAATTCACAATTGATAATAACAATCGATCCTGAAATGATAGGATCAAACATCATCACCACATGCCGACCATTAGACTCAACATCAGAACATTCGTAACAAAATACCAAGTTACAGGTATTATGTGTGACGATATAGTCTTTGACATAGCTAAAGAAGCTTATCAGAAAAAATTCGAAAATTCTTCAAAAAAATACCTGGTAAGAACACATGTCCTCCTAACAGATGTGTTGGGCCCCGAAGATCAAACCACCATGATCAAAAAAAGGAATGAGGAAAACCATCACAGGGGCAAATTGGAGAATTACGAGTTCATTAAAAGGACACATTATTTTCCACACATGAAAAACATTATTACATCGTACATTAATAACACATCCACTGAGGAACGAATATGAGATTACGGAAACGCCCAAAAGGCCAATGGAGATCTTGCATATAGATTTCTGCTTCTTCGAAAACAACGCATTTCTCACGGTACTGGACAAGTTTTCCAAATTTGCGTCAGCCTTCTACATGAAGTCACGCACCAGTAAAGAAGTCCAAACGAGACTTATTCAATTTTTCAGTGCACATGGCAAGCCTTTAAAAATAATAGCAGACAACGAAGGCAACATGAATACTCCCTCTTTTAGAGCGATCTTACAGGAATATGGCATACAATTACATCATATTCTTCGACCGGAAATTCTCCCGTAGAACGATTGCATTCAACCTTGCAAGAACTCTTAAAAATTGCTCATACCGAAAAGCCTCGAGAAAACATTAAAACCCTAATGCATAATTGTATTCTCCCTTACAATAACACCATACATTCGGCTACGAAATTCACACCGTTTGAGCTTTTAACGGGCCACTATACTATTTTAGGGCAATCAACAAATCCTGCATTCTCAAACGCGCAGGAATACTTGTTCAGTCATACTTTATCATATGATGAATTTATGTTAGAAAATTTATGAGGAAACTCACGGGTTAAACCTCCTGTCTTAACCCACGTCCGTAACAAAAGACGTTCGAAAATTAAAAACGGTCATGTCGTAAGGAAAGTTCCCAACAATAATAACGTCACTGTCGTCTTTACATTACCATAAAAACTGATTAAACAACCATTTCAGGTGTTCTCTAATCTGGAGCCAAACACTCAAGGTGACCAACCTAGGGAACAATAAGAGGCTTATACTGATCAAGCTAGGCCGAGTAATCAGTAGCTATACACAATCATCCATTTAATTGGCATCCAGAATTACGAAGAAAATCTTAGAATAATCCAGGAAAACGTCAACCTAATTCAAAAATCCATAACCAATAATAAGGAGTATTTTTAAGTCTTTAAAAACAAAATTGAAATCCTCGAACATAAAACTAGGGAGTTACACGAAAACATCAACCTTTTGAAACCTGCACGGATCAAAAGAGGCCTCATTAACGGATTAGGATCTCTAATCAAAGATATTACGGGAAACCTAGATCAACACGATCTAGAAGAAATAAGCAGTGCAATCCACAACCTTCACGAAAATCAAGTCAAATTAAATTGCTCATTTAACAACGCTCAAATCAAGGTATGATCGATAGATTCAACTATATACAAAGATAAAAATAATAACAAGAAGATCACATTCGAATTAAACCGACTGCCTAACGCAACCGAAGTGGGACTACACATGTTCAAAATAGATCAATATATATCCAAATTAATCAACACAATAGACACACTGTCACTGCATATCGACGACATACTAGACGCCCTCAGCTCAGCCAAACACCGACGGATTTCACGACATTTACTAACCAATAAAGCAATACATTTCATTAACGACATACTATCCAACGACCACACGAACGTCGATCCAGAAGACGAAATTAGCGAGCTTACAAATGGTCAACTCTACATAGCTACAATGGAAGAGCTACAATTTACGTCAACTCGCCATCAACGGGTAAAATCTATCCAAGGTCAATTTCTAATGGAATTCAACATCTGTCAAGTCAATATTCAAGGCATGACATACGATCGTAACAAATATCTCTAAAAAGAAGACGAAACAATCATATTGCCATACCATGATGTCGAAAGTCATCAACTAATTCCATCGCTGTTCATACCGAAGATGACGAATTGGACGCTAAAAAACAGAGATCAAATTCAACTACTACAGGAAAAAACTTTATCTAACTCAATTTTAAGTAGCAGCACAACCGGAATAGTCGCAATCATTTAACGAGAAGTAACGAAACATTCGACGAGGCGCAATCACTAAACCCACAACCGGCCTTCTCTTCGGCGGGAGGAGTTACGTTTCTCTACATAGAATACTACCAGCGAAACAACAACAACATAGAAGAACTACTTTTCTATCACATGCGGAGTAATACATCAGAAAACCACGCGCACTATAAATGCCGACTGTACACAAATGCAACGGTGGGAAAGGCAATTAAGCTTAAAGTCATTTGAGCACATTCCGGCATCCAATATCAATATACTAGATTAAGATTTGTATTGTGAAACTATAAAAATAAATTTGTTTTTTATAATAAAGTAGTGAATGAAAACATAAGTAAAGTATTGGTTAATAGTAGAACTTTTTGAGATATTGGCCAAAAACTAAAAATAACTTATATGGTCGCAGGAAATCAAAAAATTATAGTGAAAATTCTAATCCGCAAATTTGCTTCAAATTTAGTCTCGAATAATCCCCAATAGTTCAGCATGAACAGATCCTACGATCCTAGAATGTTTTCTTTAATGTAAAAAGAAACAAAATGAATAAAAAAAAATTCGCCGGTAATTATATAACAAAATAAATTCTTTTTTGTGATGGTGCTGCCACTTGCGGCGAGTAGCGCAATCTCTTTTTTCCGCTATCTTATACAGTATCTTAAAGTCAAAGTTTGGGGTCATTCGTAATGATCTTTTTAATTTCAATAATGAATTATTTCTAAGCACTTATTATAAAATTTAAGAACACCGTGAGACACCAACGGCTTATGGAGCTTTCATACATTTTGTAAAAAAGCCCAAACTTAAAGGTATATCAAACCTGGACATTCATCGGAAGAAAATCTAAAAGACTTGGCTCTTGAACTGATGCAGGCCATTGATTGTGATTTGAAGGAAGACGCTACATAATTTTCAATCCAAGTGGTATTGTAGCAGTATGTCGAAAACCGCAACAGGTGAAAAAGAAGCGACTAATCAATCAGCAAACGACCTGTTTTTGGATGAAGTTGTAATGATTAAAAATTAATGTAATTTTTACTAACGGATGTTAACTCTTGAATGTGATTAAATATGACGTAAAAATAGTAGTGGATGAGTATCCTGAAGTGGAACCCGTAGTTTCTAAAATACAGAACGGCAAAGTTTCTAGAATTCCGTAATACACTAAATTATATCGTAGCACGCAGTTTAGTTGAACTCGGACAGCAAAATATAAGAAACACATTTAAATAAGTCTTAATCTAAAATGTTCCCAATATAAAATCGATCGGTAGCCACCAACTCAAAATATAAGCAAACAATTTATGATATATTTCCAACAATGTTACTACACAAAACTGGCATCGCCATATTTAAAACGAATCAATTCAAGAATGGAATAACACTTATATGGTCGCACACCACATATGGATTAAATACAAATATTTTATTCAATGTGCTCAATATATGGCTTTATCGGTGGGACGTCAATATTAAATTGTATTACATATAGACGTAATATTAACAAATGGTTATGAACGTAGGGTGTCCATAAAGTCGTATAAGGCACATATTTTGAAAAGAGAAAATACCCACGTACACTCCGATTATAGTAAATTTTCTAAAATAATTATGAGAACTACTTTCGAATTTCGTGCAATAAAAATTATTTTATGTACACTAATTAACATATTTAATTAGATATTGTAACAAGTTTGTGTAATTAAAACAATAATAAATTACATTTTTGGCTCTCATCCAAATTATAATTTTTTGAATAGAACACTTACGACGTATATATTCGAGAAAAGTGCTATGTACGTACATTTCTCGTTAGAAGCTTTATCTTTATCACCATCTTGAAAATAAATGTACGTAAATGATAAATTACTAGACATTTATATCGAATACGATAATATTCCTTATTGTGAAGGATCTAAATTATGATAATATTTTATAATGTATAATTAATCATGTTTTTCCAGCTGCACACTAAGTAATAGGAGTACTATACAGTCTCTCATAGAGGAAAACATAATTAATGGAAATCGATTAGAAAATAAAAAATTGGTACTTACCATCATCGTTGTCGTCTTCTCTCTCCGCCTCTATATTATTATTCTGCTCAACGACTTTCGATTCCGGTTCCGCCATTTCTTCATTCACCACTATGTCTACCGCTTCTATTTGCGGTAATACATGAACTTTTTTCTTTCGCCCTCTACGCTCGATTTTTGGTGGGTTCATTGGGGCTGGTTGCGCATCACTCAAGCTGGCTAATTGGGCCGCCAACATTTGTTTTTTGTATCGGCTTAGATTAGCGCGACCGTATATTTTAGGATTTTTTACAAATTTACCGATTACTTGAGCACTTCGATCGAGCAGTCGACCAATCTCAGCTAATGATTTTTTTTGTTTTAAATAGCAGAAGATTGATCTTTTTTCGGAAGGTGAAAGCTGTGGTTTTTTACCCATTTTGCTGTGGCAAAAATATTATTTCTTAGGGTTTCTGTAATTATAAAATGAAAAAGTTTTTCTGTAAATTCAATTTTAATCAATAAGAAAAATTAAAAACTGATATAATAAACAACACAAGAATTTATTTGTGAACACTTATTTATTCAAATAAGTCAGTCCGCTAGATCACTTATCTGAACAAGTAAATCTCCACTGTGGCGAGTAGGCTAATCGGTTTGGAAATTTTTCCGATGAGTATATTTAAGGCAGCACTAATGCATCGGCCGGTGTCACGTCGGATTGGGGTGGAATTTCCTTAAATCAACTAATTTCTCATTTCTGTTGGTGAACAATTTGAGGACGTTTGGGTCTTTCCAAACCGATTTTACACCGATTCCAGACCAGAGTACGGGATTGACAGCCTCCACGAAGTATACATAAATGAATACAGGCGTACTCTTGGCAATATTCTGAAGAACGACGGTTGTGGTACCCAATCCCTTCGTAGTAGTGAAGCAGAATAGCTAATTAGTCAATCAAAACATTGGTAAATCCACTCTCTGTGGGACTAGTTCTATGGACTCTGAGGAGAGCCATCTATTGCATTATCAGGGAACATCAAGTCCGTTCCAGAGAAGATCAAATTTACAAAGATCACCGATAAAGAAAAATAGAAGCAATTTGGTAGCTGACCAAGCCGATACTTTTTCTAACGCTATACCTTGACAAACATTACACGAAATAAGTGATGCCACCGGAAATTTTACTTTACAAATAGCCGAATCTAGTAAAACAACTATTGACCTAGAAAAGGAGAATATGAATCTCTTGGCGAGGCTCGAGCATATGAAGCAATTATTTGCCAAGCTAAGCGAAGAAATTGAGTATCTAAAGCAAGAAAATGAAAACCTAAAAATAAATCGGGATTCAAAAGAAGATTGCGATATAGCAAGCATTGAACCACGCAAACTCATTTACTCCACTGATGAAGATGAATTACAAAGAGAGACAGACTGGATCCTAAAGAAAAAAAAACAGTCCAGGATGAGTAAGAAAATAAAAGCTGAATCGTCATCTGAGGCTGAGCAATTAAATGGTAGGGGACAATCTAGTCCAATTTCAAAAGATGTTCTACCCAAAGTCAATCAACCCAAAGGTAGTAAATCTACCAAGAACATTACACCAAATTTGGTGCAACTGAAAGAAAAATCACCACCACCAATAAATGTGTTCGTGAATCTAACTTGATGATTAACAGCCGTTCTTAATTCCCAGTACTTTTCATCATGATTATCGCTGCTCTTCACAATTGCTCTCGTTATCTCCATATTCCACCACTTGAAATGCCAGTCTACAATCCAATTCACAATCAGTATTGCGCAGCAATACTTCATCCGACAACAGCTATAGGTTCGAACTACAAAATTTTTATTTTTACAAGTTTTTTTTTCTCAGTGCAATACTTGGAAAAATGGTTTTTGTAAGTCTAGATTTAGTGAAAGTGAAGAGTCTAATGATTAAGATTTGATGCAATAAGTCTAAATTAGAGCTCGAATTGAAAAAGGGATTTTCTTGAGCTAGTCACATTGGCTTTCCAGGGTTCGCGATTGAAATGTTACCAATCGTGGTCACAGCAGATGCTGCAAGAACCTTTAACAATCTTTAAGCAACCCGGTTTGATATGAGTTCCCAACTAAATAGGAATTATTTCGATATCAATTAAATTTTGGATTCCGAGCCTATCGATACGTTACATTATATTAGTTGCCCCAATTGACCCTCAGCCTTTAGCTGTTGGTATAATATAGTCCCACTAACGTGATATGCATTCATAATTTTAGATTAATATTAAGGCAATTAACTAATTTTTATCAAAATTTGTCGTGACATCTGAATTTGATTCGTTGTTGAATTCAGACTTTCGAATTTTTCTCACTGAGGAAGCGTTGTACAAAAGACATTTATCGGATGTACATGCCATCTACCCAATTGATGTGATTTGTGCAAGTGAAATGATCTATTTGGATGGTTCGTAAGAGTATCACAATAACCATTTAAATTCAAAAATTTAGTAATCAAAAGAAACTCCTTTTGGCAATCTAAATACCCAAAGGGCAGAATCATGAACGCAGCACGGATATTGTATACAGTATTCGAATTTAAAATGAATAGCAATAAGAGATTCAGCGTTTTCAGAGTTATTGGCGCCGCAAAACCAATACCAAATGGCTTCAGGTTAAAGGCGACTAAAGCGCGGGCGACTGTATCAAGCCGCTTGCTACATAAATGTGTTCCAGAACTGGTACCTTTAAGATTCTTCACCATTACGTGCCCCACACCTATGAATGGCGGGTGTAGCAACATACAAACAACCTTGTCACAAAAGAACAATTAAGTTATAAGTTTTACACAAAGGTCTCGTCGGATTATCATATCGGATTCATCACAAACACGATCTCGGAAATTAGTTACACATTAGACGTGCTTGCACCACAAGATCATAGATGGTCCGGGAGTGTAATCCATGTCATCACCAATGGACACACTCATCGTTACAAAGCGACTATCAAAATAATTGATAATTTGTAGTTGGCTTTCTCATCCAGCGGCGCGTTAAGTTACATATCAGAAATTTTAAATTACGATCGTTAATGTACATGACATTAGATTTTGCAGAGGTGGCGACATGGTCTGCAAAGATTTGTTTGTCATGTTCAAATAAAAGTGCGGCTGTCGATAGAATGTCGATGCTGATCTTGTATTACTGGAGAGTCAAAATAATCAGTTGACACTGACCATCTAAACCGGCGCAGTAACAATGAAAACCCTCCATACTTAACATCCAGGAGCAATGGCTAGTATACAGTCAGCCATAACTAACATATAAGAAAATGCATCGAGAACATCAGTTTTAAAACCTGGGGCTCTATTCCTAAATACGATGCGAATACGAAAATACAATATTCATATATGAATTGATTCAGATTCGTACGATTCTTATTTAAAATTGAATAGGAATCTTATACTTTCGATTCAGGAATAGAAATAGAAATTTCACTAATGCCTTCCCACCCAAGAATACAACCAACAGAGACGGGAGTCGAGAGCTGAGAACAAGTGGGACCGAAGGTTCCTCAGTTCAGCGATCCTACTGCCAAAATTTGCAAAATCAAAATAAAGAGATGACCCTATTATGGGAATTAACCCTATTAGCTCCACCTGATGAAGAGGTTTTTGTCGAATACTCCACAGTGGAGGAAGTGAATACAGCTATTAGTAGATTAAAAATGCAAAGGCATCCACTTGATTTTGTAATTATTTTAACAAACAAAATTAATATAAAAAGTTAAAATATAAATTTCCATCTAACTTCAGAAAGCAATCCATGAAATCGATCCAGATTTATTTGAAGTAATCACCAAAAATATGATCCATGGACCATACGTAATCATCAATCCAACGTTTCCGTGCATGATAGATGGAAAATGCACAAAAAATACCCCACAAAATTATTTAAAGAAACCGTCACTGGCAACGATGGTTATTCATTCTCTCGATGGACATTCGAAACCATTGCTCTCCAAAACATACAAAGCCCATATTAATGTGGAATATTGCAATTCGGTCAAATCGTAGTATTGAGTAGTATTGAGGCAATTTGGTGAGTTTTGCCTTTTCCAATACATGAACGCTATCCAACAGTTGTTCACTTGGCAGTTCCTCTGGAAACGGACAGCATGTGTATTTCACTGCAGAGAATGCACGACATCAGCCACAACATTAACAGCATTCTTCACATTAAACCAAAATTATGAATTCGATAGGACCTTGCTATACTCAGATGTGCCAACATACTTCACTTGGAACGCAACATAAAAAAAACAAAGGCGCAAACGTGGAAAAGCTGTAAAAAGATACACCAATTTATTTTCATCCGATGCATTGAGTAGATTGTACACCGTTCATCCCAACAACGCAGAATGCTTTTACTTACGATTATAGTTAGTTTACGAGGACCCGCATCGTCTCAACAATTAAGCACAGTTGGTGTCTAGTTACGCCAGACTTATCGTGAAGTATGCCAGAAATTAAAATTACTGGAAAATGATACACATGGGGATACGTCACTAGCGGACCCATCAATCACTTGCCAACCACACCAAATTCGCACGTTATTTTTCATCATTTTGACAATTCTTTGCAATATTTTTTTTTTATATTTATTCTTTGCAATCTTTTCTGGGGCCGAAGCACTCCCAACTCTTTCGCAGTTCGCTTATTTATGTCCTTACCTTACGCAATTGTCTGCCAAATCGAGGACGTACGGATATATGCTGGGTCGGCCCATGAGTTCTGCACTCCGACAGGGGGTCATAGTTGTGTTCCATTTCATCCCAGATCGTAATCTGCTGATGAAATTTCCCTTTTGCATCCTGCCCCTATCGAGATTCGAACCCGGTACCTACCGATCCAAACGCCAAAGCTTTAACCACTGATTTTGACAATTTGCTTCCCGTCTAATCCGAAAAATTTAGGTGGAAAAAATTCATTGGTAAAAGTGAGTGGAGAATGTTTAACATCAAGTGTTTATCAATCAGTCAACAGTACGCTCATTCAATTAGAAATGGTTTCATCGAATTGATTAGCAGACAATGTATACGATCGAGATTTGCACAGAGGGCAGCAATTTAATGTCACTGAGCTACACACATTGATTCAAACAAATCTGCCAAAACTGACGATACCATAATGCATATAACCGCATTATGAATGCAATGATTCTCACAACAAATTAGCGGTTTGTTTTTCCTCGATGTACCCGGTATAACATGAAAAACATTTCTGTTATCATTGATTTTGGCAACCATTCGCATCACAAATAGCAT
The DNA here is from genome assembly GCA_963691935.1 of Nephrotoma guestfalica. Taxonomy (NCBI): domain Eukaryota; kingdom Metazoa; phylum Arthropoda; class Insecta; order Diptera; family Tipulidae; genus Nephrotoma; species Nephrotoma guestfalica. The sequence goes on along the minus strand of OY829915.1, from coordinate 70,613,203 downwards.
TGCATATCCAGCAACTCTTTTGGATGGAGGTAGAACAGCGCACACTGCATTCAAATTGCTATTGAACATGCAATTTACTGAGGCACCTACATGGAGCATAAACAAATATTCAGGAATGGGAAAAGTATTGCAAACATGTAAACTAATAGTACCACGCTCCACACCAGCCGATGAACTAAACGCCTGCCTCAAATCATCTATTCTTTGGCAAAATGTTCAGAAAATTATATTGACCACCAGCAAAACAAATCCGCTGCTCGAATCGCCAAGCAACTTTTAGATCTTGGAAACGGGAAATTGCTAATCGATTACACCACAAATTGCACTACCATTTCACTAGATTTTTGTAACTTTACACAGACAATTGACGAATTGTGTTCCAAACATTAATTGCAATTACAAAAATAACCAATGGCCAAGCGAACGTGCATTATTGGCGGCCAAAAACAATGATGACTGTTAACACAGCTATTCAAAATCAAATATCTGGCAATTCTACAACGTATAAGTCAGTTGATTGCGTCATGGATCAAGAAGCAGTTATCAATTGTTCGGTCGAATTCCTGAATTCACTTGATTTGTCAGGATTAGCACCATACGAATTGATATTGAAAATTGGTGTACCCAGCATTATGCTTCGAAATACCGAAGCAAACATATTGAATAGCAAATTCAAATGAGAATATGTCTTATTACCGCGAATACCACTGATACCGACCGATATGCCATTCGAGTTTAAAAGATTGCAATTTCCAATGCGACTCGCATTTGCAATAACCATTAATAAAGCACAAAGACAGTCGTTTCAAGATCATGAATTGAATCTACAAAATCCGTGTTTCTCACATGGACCGCTATACGAGGCCTGTTCACGCGTCGGAAAACCCGCCAACTTATTTATGTACGCACCAAATGGTGGAACCAAAAATATTGTTTACCCAAGAGCATTACAATAAATTATCATTCAAATATATGTTCATTCAATACAAAACACACGAACCTAAAAAAAATGCATTTAATTCAACTGCAATGCAGCCCACGCCAAGACCTCGATCATATGCCCGCTGCACATTAAAAACGACCGCCTTAAATGTGAAAAGTGTTGAGGCATAGTTTTAATGAACAATGTGTACAAAGTGTTAGCTATAATGTTGCACTTGCTAGACCCATCACACTCGCCGAAAATATCAATGGCGAATATCAATGTATTTTCCGCCCCAACTGATCAACCACTGACTAGTGCTTCACGTTGAGAATGATAATGAAAAAATGTTCAGAGTAAAATACGGGGTGGGCCATCTGCAGGTCCTTTTTCAATCGATAAATTTTAGTACTTAATGTTATATGTTCTAAAAAATTCTTTGACATATGAAAAGTAATCATCATGGAGCCACTATCAACGCAACAACGCTTTTTGATTGTTCAAATTTACTATGAAAATAATTGTTCAAAAACAACAATATTTCGTAAATTACGTGAGAGTTTTGGTCGACATGGACGTCCTACTGAGCGTGTAATTGGCAAAATTATTGATCGTTTTGAAGAAATTGGTTCAGTAGAAGGTCGTAGACCGTATCAACATGTTCATTCAGTTCGTACTCCTAATGCAGTGTCAGCTGTTATTAAAAGTGTTCGTAATGAACCAAGCACACTAATCAGACATCGTTCACAAGAACTAAACATTTCACGAACCACATTACGACGCATTTTGCATATTGATCTTTTAAATCGTCGTCGTTTTGTTGATTGGATGCTTCAATGAAATGATGGTTTTTCATAAAAAAAACATCTTTAGCGATGAATCTCATTTTCATTGTAATGGGTACGTCAATAAGCAAAATTGTCGAATTTGGGGAGCGGAGAATTTTCATGTAATTCACGAAGCAGAAGTACATCCTCCAAGAGTCACTGTTTGGTGTGGTTTACAGGCTGCTGGCATCATTGGGCCCTTTTTTTTTAACGAACAGGAAAATGCCCTTACAGTGAATGGGGAATGTTATCTCAACATGTTAACTGGTTTTTGTGGCCCAAATTGAATGAATTGCGTGTCAACGACACGCATTGGTTTCAACAAGACGGAGCGACATGCCACGCAAGTCGTGCAGCAATCCATTTATTGTCAACAAAATTTGTTGATCGCATAATTTCAAGAAATTATGAAGTTCCTTGGCCACCAAGAAGCCTGGATCTAACACCACTTCATTATTTTTGTGGGGGTATTTGAAAATTAAGGTGTATGCTATTCATACACAAATTGAGGTCGTTGATCAGCTTTTATAGAAAAAATGTTTCAAAAATGTTGATGTTCGGATGCAGGCCTGTAGACGAAGCTACGGTGGGCATACGAACGATATTGTTTTTCATACATAAATGGCATAGAACCACCTTTTATTATCAATAAACAATTTTAACTTTTCATCCCAAAATGTGTGTTTTATTTACAAATGAAAAAAGGACTAACAAATGGCCCACCCTGTACATCATGTTTAACCATACATCAACTACATATAAACCTCCGGCAGACATATGGCAGTAACAATAACAAACCTCTGGGCTGCGCTCAAATATCTTGGAATACCAGAGAACTAGTTTCTTTGTGTAAATTAATAACGTCGGAGTCTATATGTCGTAATCAAAGAAATAACATCTGGTTGTTCGACAGGAAGATACACTTGCGCCTGTGCTGTTCAATTTGGCGCTCGAGTAGGCGATAAGGAAAAAAACATTGAAATTTGGCACTGTATATGGATTTATTAACAAGCAAAATTATCGGATATGCAGATAATATAGTGCTTCTTGGCTGAAGACCTAACCATATCAAAGGCAGTTTCATAAACCACGGACCTACACATTTTACCAAAACCCAGGCTACATTGGCCAGTTTATTACCCATATACAACATATATCTGAAACGGAAAATGTAATCGCGGATAGACTGTCCAGAGTAGACTCAATAACATTACCCGAAGTCATAAACTATAAAAGCATGGCGAAAGCACAACAAACATTCGATGAATTGAGCAATCTTTTGGAGACCAACGAAACCTTAAAATTCGTGAAAATTCCATAGGTTTTCAATTCAGATTTGAATATCAATTGCAACGTTTCGACTGGGCAAACAGACCTGACATTCCATGTTAAGAAAAGATTGAGGCGGTAGATAAGGTAAGTATTGTGGCAACCCGAAAATTATGCGTAACACAACTTAACACAATCACAAAAGTGCGACAAATAATTGTTAGAAATGAATTCAGAGAAAAATAATTGTAATACAAACAATTGTACACGGAAACAATTCTACACTGAACAATTCATCGAAAAATCAAATATTCGAAAGAAAGAAACAATTCATCGAAAAAAATTGTAATGCATATTAAAAAATATTAATCAATTTTCTATTAATTGTTCAATTTTGTGATACGGACAGCAAAGTAGGATATCATTGGTTAAAAAATAAAATTGTATGGATATTAAGAATAATTTGATGTGGATTATTGTGATGAGGTGCTTAATATATTTAAATCAAACTGAATTGCTATAATAATTCGAACATTTCGGGAGATTAGGGTGACGAATTCGAGTTAAGTTTAAAAATCTGAACCTAAAACTACGGCACACCAAATGTCGCAAAAAATTGTAAACCTGTGTTAAATTTCTATAAATTTAACTTTTCTGTCACGAGATGGTTCGATCGCCCAATTTTTAAAAAATCAATGTAAATTCCAGGTAATTCACATAAATATGGTATTTAACATAGATATGCTATCTAGTGCAGTAAGCCGCTCGGCGATTTCTTTAGTAGGAGCTGAGATATGAATACTCTCGTCATGTGAAGCTCGAAAATCGACGAATACTCAAGCATGTGAAGTTATCCCAGTTTTTCATCCCAGGATTTTTTTATATTATTATTTACACGAAACTATTATATTCCATCCCAGTTTTTTCATTTTATATCTCTATAAGACGAAAGAAATTATAAACACAACAACAAATTATCCCATCCCAGTTTTTTCGTTTATTTGTTGTTCGTGTAAAACAAATTCATACTTGGAAATAATGAATTGGGTTTTGGTAATAGTAATTTTGTACGAGTAAATTTCTAGTTCACGATAACAATACGCCAAAATATAAGTTAAAAACATTAAGATTAATTTATAATGAGAACCCCAGTGCCAGCCGTATGTTAGGATTGGCACAATCTTCCAGCTTCGATATGGCCCCATATAAATTTATATGAAAATCGTTTATAACTTCCAAACCCTTCCTGGGCCGGAAATAGCGATTCATGTTTCGAAATGGTATGTAATTGAGTGGTTGCTGACCAAATGGCCAGCACCAGCCGTATGTTCAAATTTGAGTAAATGGCCAAGTTCCAAAATCTCAGTTCAAAGTAAATAAACTTTTGTATCTCTTAAGAACATTCTAGGCCGGAAATGATTCCTTAGGTTTTGAGTTGGTAATGATAAGGGCAAACTATGGTGAGCACCCCAGTGCCAGCCGTATGTTAGGATTGGCACAATCTTCCAGATTCCATATGGCCCCATATAAATTTATATGAAAATCGTTTATAACTTCCAAACCCTTCCTGGGCCGGAAATAGCGATTAATGTTTCGAAATGGTATGTAATTGAGTGGTTGCTGACCAAATGGCCGGCACCAGCCGTATGTTCAAATTTGAGTAAATGGCCAAGTTCCAAAATCTCAGTTCAAAGTAAATAAACTTTTGTATCTCTTAAGAACATTCTAGGCCGGAAATGATTCCTTAGGTTTTGAGTTGGTAATAATAAGGGCAAACTATGGTGAGCACCCCAGTGCCAGCCATATGTTAGGATTGGCACAATCTTCCAGCTTCGATATGGCCCCATATAAATTTATATGAAAATCGTCTATAACTTCCAAACCCTTCCTGGGCCGGAAATAGCGATTCATGTTTCGAAATGGTATGTAATTGAGTGGTTGCTGACCAAATGGCCAGCACCAGCCGTATGTTCAAATTTGAGTAAATGGCCAAGTTCCAAAATCACAGGTTATGGTAAATAAACATTTGTATCTCTTAAGAACATTCTAGGCTGGAAATGATTCCTTAGGTTTTGAGTTGGTAATAATAAGGGCAAACTATGGTGAGCACCCCAGTACCAGCCGTATGTTAGGATTGGCACAATCTTCCAGCTTCGATATGGCCCCATATAAATTTATATGAAAATCGTCTTTAACTTCCAAACCCTTCCTGGGCCGGAAATAGCGATTAATGTTTCGAAATGGTATGTAATTGAGTGGTTGCTGACCAAATGGCCAGCACCAGCCGTATGTTCAAATTTGAGTAAATGGCCAAGTTCCAAAATCACAGGTTATGGTAAATAAACATTTGTATCTCTTAAGAACACTCTAGGCCGGAAATGATTCCTTAGGTTTTGAGTTGGTAATAATAAGGGCAAACTATGGTGAGCACCCCAGTGCCAGCCGTATGTTAGGATTGGCACAATCTTCCAGCTTCGATATGGCCCCATATAAATTTATATGAAAATCGTCTTTAACTTCCATACCCTTCCTGGGCCGGAAATAGCCAAGTTCCAAAATCACAGGTTAAGGTAAATAAACATTTGTATCTCTTAAGAACATTCTAGGCCGGAAATGATTCCTTAGGTTTTCTTCCTTAGGATTCCTTAGGCCTCAAACACCTGTTGCTAGATTTTCAAGTTGATTGTTTGCTCAAAATTGAACATACGACTGAAGCTGGTCACTTGGTCCGCATTCACTCTGCCATGTACCAACTTAAACTATACTTTGCAATTTCCAAACCATATACATAGTTGTTTAAAGTTATAGACGGTTTCCTTATAACTATATACTGTAACGCTAGAAATTCCCCGGAAAACTGCTTTCATTGTATAATGGTTGAAACTGGTCACTTCGTCAAAGGGCTATTTACCCAAATTTGGAAAAACCATTCCTAACATACGGCTGGCACTGGGGTGCTCACCATAGTTTGCCCTTATTATTACCAACTCAAAACCTAAGGAATCATTTCCGGTCTAGAATGTTCTTAAGAGATACAAAAGTTTATTTACTTTGAACTGAGATTTTGGAACTTGGCCATTTACTCAAATTTGAACATACGGCTGGTGCTGGCCATTTGGTCAGCAACCACTCAATTACATACCATTTCGAAACATGAATCGCTATTTCCGGCCCAAGAAGGGTTTGGAAGTTATAGACGATTTTCTTTATAATTTATATGGGGCCATATGGAATCTGGAAGATTGTGCCAATCCTAACATACGGCTGGCACTGGGGTGCTCACCATAGTTTGCCCTTATTATTACCAACTCAAAACCTAAGGAATCATTTCCGGCCTAGAATGTTCTTAAGAGATACAAAAGTTTATTTACTTTGAACTGAGATTTTGGAACTTGGCCATTTACTCAAATTTGAACATACGGCTGGTGCCGGCCATTTGGTCAGCAACCACTCAATTACATACCATTTCGAAACATGAATCGCTATTTCCGGCCCAGGAAGGGTTTGGAAGTTATAGACGATTTTCATATAAATTTATATGGGGCCATATCGAAGCTGGAAGATTGTGCCAATCCTAACATATGGCTGGCACTGGGGTGCTCACCATAGTTTGCCCTTATTATTACCAACTCAAAACCTAAGGAATCATTTCCGGCCTAGAATGTTCTTAAGAGATACAAAAGTTTATTTACTTTGAACTGAGATTTTGGAACTTGGCCATTTACTCAAATTTGAACATACGGCTGGTGCTGGCCATTTGGTCAGCAACCACTCAATTACATACCATTTCGAAACATGAATCGCTATTTCCGGCCCAGGAAGGGTTTGGAAGTTATAGACGATTTTCATATAAATTTATATGGGGCCATATCGAAGCTGGAAGATTGTGCCAATCCTAACATACGGCTGGCACTGGGGTCCTCATTATAAGTTAATCCTAATGTTTTTAACTAATATTTTGGCGTATTGTTATCTCGAACTAAAAATTTACTCGTACAAAATTACTATTACCAAAACCCAATTCATTATTTCCAAGTATGAATTTGTTTTACATGAACAACAAATAAACGAAAAAAACTGGGATGGGATAATTTGTTGTTGTGTTTATAATTTCTTTCGTCTTTTAGAGGTGTAAAATGAAAAACTGGGATGGAATATAATAGTTTCGTGTAAATAATAATAAAAAAAAATCCTGGGATGAAAAACTGGGATAACTTCACATGCTTCGAATACTCTTGCTTAAGATATTTCCCAAGTTGATGCTTGTTCTAAAAATGCTCCAATTATCGTGAAAATTCACATGGCCAATCTCTAGGCTATGCTGAGCAATTACGCAGAACTGCTCAAATCTGAAACTGCTCAAATCTGAGCCAACAGTTAGGGCATTTTAGTTATTATGAATTTTTTCGATGAATTGTATCTTCGCACAATTCGTGTTTGCACATTTTTCGGGTCCCAAAGGAATTTACTATGGAGATTTTACAATTCATCGAAATAGAATTATATCGTTATTGGGTAGATTTTGAAACAGATTATTGTGATGAGGTGCATAATTTATTGGAATCAAATTGAATTGCCATAATAATTCGAACATTTCGGGAAGTTATGGCGCAAGTGATTGGCTCCAAGTACTGAAATATATGAAAACACGTATAGCATTTTTTGTATTGTATAGGATGAAAAATTCCTGAAATCACAAATTTTTGTAAGTCATGTTTTAATTTTATGATTTTTATGTTTTGAATGTGAAGCCTTGATTGAAAAAAAAAATTTGAAATACATTAATATTTGTTGTTGTTGTTAAAGATTTAGGGTGTCAAATTTTGAGAAAAACGATAATCATGATGTTGTTTATATGTCAATAAAAAGAAAAATAATTGTCCGATAATTATGATTTTGGGCTCATGTTAAAGGTAAGTTAATAAGGATTTCTAAAAAAATATAAAAATAGTATATTGTTTAAACCCTTCTTCTCTAAATTTCCCGCCAAAATGTTCTTTTTAAATTTTCTCAAAAACCTATTTTTTTTTTTTTTTTTTTCTAGAATTCGATAATTAATATTTTACAACATATCAAAAAACTAGAATACCGTTATTTTTTGTTTTCTTGCAAAATTCGTTTTAGTAAGAGAAGCATTTCATTTTTATCTGGAAAAACTGTATTTCAGTGGATATTTCTCAGTGTTTTGAAATTGTTTACAAAAAGGATAGTTCAGTTAAATTATTAACACTAGATATACCGACAATTTGACCATACCTATTTCTACCGACACCAGTCAAAATGACTGGAATTAGAAAAAATGGTTAGTGGGGTTTCCGGTCTTAATGTATTTTAAAAAAATGATAAATTACTTCAATTAAGTTAATTGTAATATATTATATTATTTATAACTATATTTATTAGTTAATTGAACATAATAAGTAGTAGAAAAAATAAGGTGAAGTAGTAAATTGAAAATATAAATTTTAAAACCAGTCGTTTTGTCTGGTGTGGTAAATCTAGTGTTAATATTTATTATTCAAATTTAATTACATATATTTAAAATTTCAAACCCAAATTCTTTTGATAATTATGTTTTATTGTTTAACATAAAATCTTATTCAAATTACATTTTAAATTTAACATAATCGTCTGAATTAGAATATTTTTTACATTTCAAATAGCCATCCTCTGTTGGAATAACTGCATGGAAACCGTGAGTTCCTTTTACTGTTTTTAAATTTTCAAACCTAGTTGCAAGTTTGATTTGCTTGGATTTATGTTTTGCGTCTGAACAAAATCCAAAATTGATATCTGTCTTCAACGTTTTAGCCCATTTAAATAATTCATCTGCATTGGTTATTGTACTGCTGTATTCCATTGTGAGACTAGCTCTGGATGCCATTCTTTTGATGGTACCTCCTACTCCATCACATGGACCTTTTCCATGAGCTGTTGCATGGAAATGCCATTCACAATCAGTGTGGCTGCCCCATCGGTAATATAATAAATTTTAGATAAACTGGATATATTAGTTTTCAAGAACAGCATCAATTTTTCAATGAATAAGTGAACCGCTACAGTATCGTGGTGAAGACAATCCGATATTATAATGAAGGTGTGGTGAAGTAATTTGCCTTCCAAATTTTGGTAAATTACAAATGGATGAATAGTCGCTTGCTTATTATTCGAATGAAATCCTTGTGCGGCATTTTGCATTATAAATGCATAATTTTCTGCAAAATCACATAAAACTATCACCTCCGTAGACTTCAGCGACAATTTTTTATTTTTTAAGAAGTTGGACTGCTGAAGTGAAATGAAGCAATGAGGTGACAGATTCTTCAGCTTATTCATGAAATAATCCAGAAATTCATCCAAGGGTTGAGAAAAGGTCTCCAGATTGCACCTATCGGTAGAAACCCACTGACTAAATTTTAACTCAGCATCCTCGCAGCCATGTTCCCGAAATGCATTTTTCAAATATTCTTTAAAGTTATCCAGTCCTGGGCAGCTTTCGCATTGTAGAAGGTAACATGTTGGTGTAGGCTCATCACATAAAATATTTGAAATACAATCCCGGTAGTGCGCTATCTTTCCATTGGTAATAGTTTCCATTTTGGTGCCATAAATAATTAATTTTACATTTTGATGTATGGTACACACGCAGACTGTGTGCGTTCCACTACTACCTGGTTGTACACGAATGTGAAGTTTTCGACAAAATTAAAAAATAACAAAACATGGCGGAATAAAAAATTTGTCGAAATAACAAAAATGCACATGTATTAGTAAAACAGTTGACAAAATTAATGTTAGGATTTTTTAAAAATTTTGCTATGAAAAGCAACTGCTCGTTAATACGCAATTAGTAAACTAGCGACTTCGGCAAAGACAATAACAAAACATTTAATTAATACGAAATTCGAAATATTCAAACAACTAAAAATTATCCATATAGTCAATACATGAAAAACTAAAAAAATGGGATTTAGACGTCCACTGTATCGAGAATTGGCCAGCTCACCATCTATCGGTTTCGTCTGGCATATCGTCAATTGAGTTTAACTTAATAAATTCAATGAGATTTACGGCTGCTTATCTATCGATGATATCCGGCATATCGTCAATTGGATTTAACTTAATAAATTCAATGAGATTCTCAATACAGGCCAATTCTCGATACAGTGGACGTCTAAATCCCATTTTTTTTAGTTTTTCGAAAATTGATCAAGTTCGGCGTCAATAAAAAATGGGTCTTCGTCATCGTATTAAAATGGAGATAATTTTTGTTTGTTTAGAATGTCATAAGCTAACTAAGCATACATACCGTGTTTGTGAGAAATCTCTGTGAGCTAGCCAATCCTCGATACAGTGAACGTCTAAATCCCATTTTTTTTAGTTTTTCGAAAATTGATCAAGTTCGGCGTCAATAACAAATGGGTCTACGTCATCGTATTAAAATGGGGATAATTTTTGTTTGTTTAGAATGTCATAAGCTAACTAAGCATACATACCGTGTTTGTGAGAAATCTCTGTGAGCTAGCCAATTCTCGATACAGTGAACGTCTAAATCCCATTTTTTTTAGTTTTTCGAAAATTGATCAAGTTCGGCGTCAATAACAAATGGGTCTACGTCATCGTATTAAAATGGGGATAATTTTTGTTTGTTTAGAATGTCATAAGCTAACTAAGCATACATACCATGTTTGTGAGCAATCTCTGTGAGCTGGCCAAACCTCGATACAGTGGACGTCTAAATCCCATTTTTTTTAGTTTTTCAAAAATTGATCAAGTTCGGCGTCAATAACAAATGGGTCTACGTCATCGTATTAAAATGGGGATAATTTTTGTTTGTTTAGAATGTCATAAGCTAACTAAGCATACATACCGTGTTTGTGAGAAATCTCTGTGAGCTAGCCAATTCTCGATACAGTGAACGTCTAAATCCCATTTTTTTTAGTTTTTCGAAAATTGATCAAGTTCGGCGTCAATAACAAATGGGTCTACGTCATCGTATTAAAATGGGGATAATTTTTGTTTGTTTAGAATGTCATAAGCTAACTAAGCATACATACCATGTTTGTGAGAAATCTCTGTGAGCTAGCCAATCCTCGATACAGTGAACGTCTAAATCCCATTTTTTTTAGTTTTTCGAAAATTGATCAAGTTCGGCGTCAATAACAAATGGGTCTACGTCATTGTATTAAAATGGCGATAATTTTTGTTTGTTTAGAATGTCATAAGCTAACTAAGCATACATACCATGTTTGTGAGAAATCTCTGTGAGCTGGCCAAACCTCGATACAGTGGACGTCTAAATCCCATTTTTTTTAGTTTTTCGAAAATTGATCAAGTTCGGCGTCAATAACAAATGGGTCTACGTCATCGTATTAAAATGGGGATAATTTTTGTTTGTTTAGAATGTCATAAGCTAACTAAGCATACATACCATGTTTGTGAGCAATCTCTGTGAGCTGGCCAAACCTCGATACAGTGGACGTCTAAATCCCATTTTTTTTAGTTTTTCAAAAATTGATCAAGTTCGGCGTCAATAACAAATGGGTCTACGTCATCGTATTAAAATGGGGATAATTTTTGTTTGTTTAGAATGTCATAAGCTAACTAAGCATACATACCGTGTTTGTGAGAAATCTCTGTGAGCTAGCCAATTCTCGATACAGTGAACGTCTAAATCCCATTTTTTTTAGTTTTTCGAAAATTGATCAAGTTCGGCGTCAATAACAAATGGGTCTACGTCATCGTATTAAAATGGGGATAATTTTTGTTTGTTTAGAATGTCATAAGCTAACTAAGCATACATACCATGTTTGTGAGCAATCTCTGTGAGCTGGCCAAACCTCGATACAGTGGACGTCTAAATCCCATTTTTTTTAGTTTTTCGAAAATTGATCAAGTTCGGCGTCAATAACAAATGGGTCTACGTCATCGTATTAAAATGGGGATAATTTTTGTTTGTTTAGAATGTCATAAGCTAACTAAGCATATATACCGTGTTTGTGAGAAATCTCTGTGAGCTAGCCAATCCTCGATACAGTGAACATCTAAATCCCATTTTTTTTAGTTTTTCGAAAATTGATCAAGTTCGGCGTCAATAACAAATGGGTCTACGTCATTGTATTAAAATGGCGATAATTTTTGTTTGTTTAGAATGTCATAAGCTAACTAAGCATACATACCATGTTTGTGAGAAATCTCTGTGAGCTGGCCAAACCTCGATACAGTGGACGTCTAAATCCCATTTTTTTTAGTTTTTCGAAAATTGATCAAGTTCGGCGTCAATAACAAATGGGTCTACGTCATCGTATTAAAATGGGGATAATTTTTGTTTGTTTAGAATGTCATAAGCTAACTAAGCATACATACCATGTTTGTGAGCAATCTCTGTGAGCTGGCCAAACCTCGATACAGTGGACGTCTAAATCCCATTTTTTTTAGTTTTTCAAAAATTGATCAAGTTCGGCGTCAATAACAAATGGGTCTACGTCATCGTATTAAAATGGGGATAATTTTTGTTTGTTTAGAATGTCATAAGCTAACTAAGCATACATACCGTGTTTGTGAGAAATCTCTGTGAGCTAGCCAATTCTCGATACAGTGAACGTCTAAATCCCATTTTTTTTAGTTTTTCGAAAATTGATCAAGTTCGGCGTCAATAACAAATGGGTCTACGTCATCGTATTAAAATGGGGATAATTTTTGTTTGTTTAGAATGTCATAAGCTAACTAAGCATATATACCGTGTTTGTGAGAAATCTCTGTGAGCTAGCCAAACCTCGATACAGTGAACGTCTAAATCCCATTTTTTTTAGTTTTTCGAAAATTGATCAAGTTCGGCGTCAATAACAAATGGGTCTACGTCATTGTATTAAAATGGCGATAATTTTTGTTTGTTTAGAATGTCATAAGCTAACTAAGCATACATACCATGTTTGTGAGAAATCTCTGTGAGCTGGCCAAACCTCGATACAGTGGACGTCTAAATCCCATTTTTTTTAGTTTTTCGAAAATTGATCAAGTTCGGCGTCAATAACAAATGGGTCTACGTCATCGTATTAAAATGGGGATAATTTTTGTTTGTTTAGAATGTCATAAGCTAACTAAGCATACATACCATGTTTGTGAGCAATCTCTGTGAGCTGGCCAAACCTCGATACAGTGGACGTCTAAATCCCATTTTTTTTAGTTTTTCAAAAATTGATCAAGTTCGGCGTCAATAACAAATGGGTCTACGTCATCGTATTAAAATGGGGATAATTTTTGTTTGTTTAGAATGTCATAAGCTAACTAAGCATACATACCGTGTTTGTGAGAAATCTCTGTGAGCTAGCCAATTCTCGATACAGTGAACGTCTAAATCCCATTTTTTTTAGTTTTTCGAAAATTGATCAAGTTCGGCGTCAATAACAAATGGGTCTACGTCATCGTATTAAAATGGGGATAATTTTTGTTTGTTTAGAATGTCATAAGCTAACTAAGCATACATACCATGTTTGTGAGCAATCTCTGTGAGCTGGCCAAACCTCGATACAGTGGACGTCTAAATCCCATTTTTTTTAGTTTTTCGAAAATTGATCAAGTTCGGCGTCAATAACAAATGGGTCTACGTCATCGTATTAAAATGGGGATAATTTTTGTTTGTTTAGAATGTCATAAGCTAACTAAGCATACATACCGTGTTTGTGAGAAATCTCTGTGAGCTAGCCAATTCTCGATACAGTGAACGTCTAAATCCCATTTTTTTTAGTTTTTCGAAAATTGATCAAGTTCGGCGTCAATAACAAATGGGTCTACGTCATCGTATTAAAATGGGGATAATTTTTGTTTGTTTAGAATATCATAAGCTAACTAAGCATACATACCATGTTTGTGAGAAATCTCTGTGAGCTGGCCAATTCTCGATACAGTGGACGTCTAAATCCCTTTTTTTTTTAGTTTTTCAAAAATTGATCAAGTTCGGCGTCAATAACAAATGGGTATACGTCATCGTATTAAAATGGAGATAATTTTTGTTTGTTTAGAATGTCATAAGCTAACTAAGCATACATGCCATGTTTGTGAGCAATCTCTGTGAGCTGGTCAATTCTCGATACAGTGGACGTCTAAATCCCATTTTTTTTAGTTTTTCAAAAATTGATCAAGTTCGGCGTCAATAACAAATGGGTCTACGTCATCGTATTAAAATGGAGATAATTTTTGTTTGTTTAGAATGTCATAAGCTAACTAAGCATACATACCGTGTTTGTGAGAAATCTCTGTGAGCTAGCCAATCCTCGATACAGTGAACGTCTAAATCCCATTTTTTTTAGTTTTTCGAAAATTGATCAAGTTCGGCGTCAATAACAAATGGGTCTACGTCATCGTATTAAAATGGGGATAATTTTTGTTTGTTTAGAATGTCATAAGCTAACTAAGCATACATACCATGTTTGTGAGCAATCTCTGTGAGCTGGCCAAACCTCGATACAGTGGACGTCTAAATCCCATTTTTTTTAGTTTTTCAAAAATTGATCAAGTTCGGCGTCAATAACAAATGGGTCTACGTCATCGTATTAAAATGGGGATAATTTTTGTTTGTTTAGAATATCATAAGCTAACTAAGCATACATGCCATGTTTGTGAGAAATCTCTGTGAGCTGGCCAATTCTCGATACAGTGGACGTCTAAATCCCTTTTTTTTTTAGTTTTTCAAAAATTGATCAAGTTCGGCGTCAATAACAAATGGGTCTACGTCATCGTATTAAAATGGGGATAATTTTTGTTTGTTTAGAATATCATAAGCTAACTAAGCATACATGCCATGTTTGTGAGAAATCTCTGTGAGCTGGCCAATTCTCGATACAGTGGACGTCTAAATCCCTTTTTTTTTTAGTTTTTCAAAAATTGATCAAGTTCGGCGTCAATAACAAATGGGTATACGTCATCGTATTAAAATGGAGATAATTTTTGTTTGTTTAGAATGTCATAAGCTAACTAAGCATACATGCCATGTTTGTGAGAAATCTCTGTGAGCTGGCCAATTCTCGATACAGTGGACGTCTAAATCCCATTTTTTTTAGTTTTTCAAAAATTGATCAAGTTCGGCGTCAATAACAAATGGGTCTACGTCATCGTATTAAAATGGGGATAATTTTTGTTTGTTTAGAATGTCATAAGCTAACTAAGCATACATACCATGTTTGTGAGCAATCTCTGTGAGCTGGCCAAACCTCGATACAGTGGACGTCTAAATCCCATTTTTTTTAGTTTTTCAAAAATTGATCAAGTTCGGCGTCAATAACAAATGGGTCTACGTCATCGTATTAAAATGGGGATAATTTTTGTTTGTTTAGAATATCATAAGCTAACTAAGCATACATGCCATGTTTGTGAGAAATCTCTGTGAGCTGGCCAATTCTCGATACAGTGGACGTCTAAATCCCTTTTTTTTTTAGTTTTTCAAAAATTGATCAAGTTCGGCGTCAATAACAAATGGGTATACGTCATCGTATTAAAATGGAGATAATTTTTGTTTGTTTAGAATGTCATAAGCTAACTAAGCATACATGCCATGTTTGTGAGAAATCTCTGTGAGCTGGCCAATTCTCGATACAGTGGACGTCTAAATCCCATTTTTTTTAGTTTTTCAAAAATTGATCAAGTTCGGCGTCAATAACAAATGGGTCTACGTCATCGTATTAAAATGGGGATAATTTTTGTTTGTTTAGAATGTCATAAGCTAACTAAGCATACATACCATGTTTGTGAGCAATCTCTGTGAGCTGGCCAAACCTCGATACAGTGGACGTCTAAATCCCATTTTTTTTAGTTTTTCAAAAATTGATCAAGTTCGGCGTCAATAACAAATGGGTCTACGTCATCGTATTAAAATGGGGATAATTTTTGTTTGTTTAGAATATCATAAGCTAACTAAGCATACATGCCATGTTTGTGAGAAATCTCTGTGAGCTGGCCAATTCTCGATACAGTGAACGTCTAAATCCCATTTTTTTTAGTTTTTCAAAAATTGATCAAGTTCGGCGTCAATAACAAATGGGTCTACGTCATCGTATTAAAATGGAGATAATTTTTGTTTGTTTAGAATGTCATAAGCTAACTAAGCATACATGCCATGTTTGTGAGAAATCTCTGTGAGCTGGCCAATTCTCGATACAGTGAACGTCTAAATCCCATTTTTTTAGTTTTTCATGTATTGACTATATGGATAATTTTTAGTTGTTTGAACATTTCGAATTTCGTATTAATTAAATGTTTTGTTATTGTCTTTGCCGAAGTCGCTAGTTTACTAATTGCGTATTAACGAGCAGTTGCTTTTCATAGCAAAATTTTTAAAAAATCCTAACATTGATTTTGTCAACTGTTTTACTAATACATGTGCATTTTTGTTATTTCGACAAATTTTTTATTCCGCCATGTTTTGTTATTTTTTAATTTTGTCGAAAACTTCACATTCGTGGTTGTACACAGTATTTTGGACGAAGTAGTGAAAATTTAGAAAAAACAATTTGTTTTTGATTCGTCATCCTGATACATCGTCTTATATCCTTCGTAGCACTCTTTCAATGTACACATCATTAGCCGTTTTTGAACTTTAACTTTATCGACTGTTAAACAATCGTTTTTGCCTGGCATTATCCGACTAACATCATCATCAGTATAATAAGATAATACTGCTTGCTTCAGCTCATCACTTATTCGCTTTCCTACTTTAGCTGCTGAACGACTTAGTGGACCATTCTTGTTTCGTAGATCTTTAGCGGTTCGCACCATATGTAGCGTTGCCTTGAACTCATTCTGGATTTCTTGAATGGTTAATGATTTTAGCAATATAGTAAGTAGCTGAATCTTATCACTGGTTTTCTCCAGTTCTTCGAATTTAGCTTTTAGATCACCAATCAGTTCATCATATAGTGCAACCTTCCTTTGGTCTTCGGTTGACTGATTCGAAAGCGACACGATTCCCGGAACCAAAGATGTTGATGGTGTTATTGAAGCTAAATCTATTACTTTTTGCTGCTGATGTTTTGGTCTGGCTTCTAACGTATTCGGATATATAGGAGACTTTCCAAGAAAGGGTAACACTTCATTCATTTTTTCCAAAACGGACACATTTTTTAAATAACATTCTTCGTTATCACTGCTATTATCGTTATCGGCTATTTGCGGTGTTATAGGTGATGTTGTTGATGGTCCCGCAACTGGTGACAACTATGATTCTATTTTTCGTCGTTTGCAGGTAATATTTATATAGCACGTTGAACAGAGATACAAATTACCTTGATTCTCAACTGATTGTGGCATAAATTGCTTAACATAATCCGTAACTCGTTTTAGTTTACTCGAACACTTTGAATCGCGATATGGTTTACAACACTTTCGAAATTTATCCATTATCAAATTTAGCGCACTAATACTTATTTATCCACTTAAACTTACACTCAGTTTAACACACTGTTCCTTTTTCAAATTTTAAAAAATCTTACTCCTTATTTAAAATGTTGTCTACAATTCACAATGTCAAGTAATCAAAAATTTTAATTTTTACTCGTATTTATATCAACAATGTTCTTTTTTTGTTTTCAAAAGAATTACTCATCGTTTAACAGGTACGCCTGCGTCAAGTAAAAATAATCCACCCTCAATAAAAAAAAGGGAAACAACATTTTATTTAGTCTTTTATAAAGTAACCCAAAAAAAAGAAAAGGAATTTATGGTACTACGACTAACCAAACGATATAAACCAGGGGGTGGCACCTCATAATTCTGTGAATCATACTTAAATATGACGCAAAATTGTACAATAAATAAAATACAAAACACACAAATTAAGTGAACTACCACTTTTGTAAATAATTTCAAAACACTGAGAAATATCCACTGAAATACAGTTTTTCCAGATAAAAATGAAATGCTTCTCTTACTAAAACGAATTTTGCAAGAAAACTAAAAATAACGGTATTCTAGTTTTTTGATATGTTGTAAAATATTAATTAGCGAATTCTAGAAAAAAAAAAAAAAATAGGTTTTTGAGAAAATTTAAAAAGAACATTTTGGCGGGAAATTTAGAGAAGAAGGATTTAAACAATATACTATTTTTATATTTTTTTAGAAATCCTTATTAACTTACCTTTAACATGAGCCCAAAATCATAATTATCGGACAATTATTTTTCTTTTTATTGCGATAAATACAATACCATGATTATCATTTTTCTCAAATTTTGACACCCTGTATCTTTAACAACAACAAGAACCAAAAAAAATTAAGTGTCTCAAAATGTTTGTTTTAATCAAGGCTACACATTCAAAACATAAAAATCATAAAATTAAAACATGACTTATGGCTCCATAGAGTGAATTTGTGATTTCAGGAATTTTCATCATAGATATAAAGTAATCATTTTTCAAATTGTCCTTGCAACCTTTTCTTAAAAAGTATTTTTAAATGCGTAATTACCTAGGTAGGAAGATTATTTTTATTGTCTACACAAATTACTTAAGGTTCATGATTTTTCAAAGTCAAATTTGTTTTAATCTTTCATCACAAGCAATCAATACACACAACTGAATATAAATTATTTACAGTGCTTAAGTAGTTTATTGATCCAATTCTAGTCGATAAAGTCTGAATGACATGGTACTAAAATTCGTCCAGCAATTTAAACATAAATAATTTTTTTTACTATGCATAGTGACTATACATATATACAGCATGTAAACCATAACCGTAAATATGTCGCTTACCAACTAGTATAAATATTTGTTAGTTAGTAAAATGTATCAAAACGAAATACAATTTCGTTTATTTATGACTTTACACTTTACTACAAAGTAGTAGTCAATGAACTATATGCTTTATAAATACTAAACTGAAATACCATTTCAAATTCAATGTGAGTTATAACAAAACTATTTGAGAACCATTTTTAACACAAACAAACCAAAAATATTTAAGATACAGCAAAATCTACTTTGTATCTCATTTCATACTCGGTAATATAATTTATCAAAATCAACACAAATTGATTAAAATTCTTTTTCGTTTTGATTAATTGCAGAATATTATGCGAATCATATCTTTAATTGAATGATGAGCTTTGTATGAATTAATCGTATTATGGGGATTTAGCGCTTTCAATGAACATTTATTAAAACTAATGGTAACGTGCCAATGTATGTGAACGTAATGGGTAAATAAATAGTATGCAAATTGAATACATTCCGCCATTCCACACTTTGATTCTTTCATCGTTATTCTTTCCTCGTTTCCTTCCCCTTCACCCACAAACTGTTCTTAGTGTGTAGGTGAATGGAAAGGAAACGAGGAAAGAACCACGACGAAAGAATCAAAGTGTGGAATGGCGGATTAACATGGAGAGCAGTGAAGCCGCTTCAGACCAAATCACATTGAACATATTATTGTACTTAAATATTCGATAAAAAAATACGGGTGTTACTGAATTATTGTTGATGGTCATCAATAAGTGAATGTTTAATTCCACGCGCGATCTCTAAGTTTTCATTTTGCCAATTGGAAATTGTCACCGTTTCGTCTAGTGATCTCCGTTGTAATATTTGGCCAATAAATACTATTTTTCTATCCATTATCTTATTACGACTATTAGGGAAGTTCCGACCCTTCATGAAAACAACCTTAACGGTTCATTAATATTTTTATTTTTAAATAAAGCTCCTAATATTACAATGCATATACATCTCAAGCTGTACAATTGGCCGCAGAAACTCAATAAATTATAGTGAAAATTCTAATCCATCAATTTTCCTTGTAGTCTCAGTACGACCTAAGCTATTAGAGCAACAATCGAAAGTATTGAAATAAACTAAAAAATTTAAATTTTCAAAAGTATTGGTAATGAAATGGCCTAGTTTAGTCCAGCATGAACAGATCCTAGAATTTTATCCTAAGTTTTGGACCCCTGATCAATACTTTTATCCAAATATCATCGTCATTAGTTTAGAATGGCAGAAAGACGGAATATTGTTAAATTTCAAGATTTCATTTACCGAGTTCCTTTACTTCGGGGATCAATCAATTTGTCATTTTAAGGATCACTTTTAATATTTTATTCCGCTGGGATGTTTTATTTAGTGAAAAAAAGAGATACAAAATGAATAAAAAATTTCCGCTGGTAATTATATAACAAAATAAATTATATTTTGTGATTGTGCTGCCACTTGCCGCGAATAGCGAAATCTCTTATTTTCCGCTGAGAAATTTCCGCTATCGTATACAGCATGTATTCTTCCTTTATTTTTATCCAAAACTGAGCTAAACTTATTTTTGCGAATAATGATTTTAAAATTAAATCTGAACTGAGTTCAATTAGTTGTAGTGCTTCTTCATATGTCAGTTTATTATCTTGATGTTCCACAAATTCCACAAATTTCCAGATCATTTATCTTCTTCTGCTGGATAATAAGTATCGGACGCATCCGCCAGAGATGCTAAGTGCTCCGCAATAATAGGTATAATGACTGCAGTGACAATATCTTCAGTCCAAATGAATTCACTGAGAGAGGTAAACATTTCAAAATTATTATCTTTTACTCTATTTTGCCAAATATTATTTTTTTTTGAATGCATTAATTTTATTATACAAATTAATGAGCGCAAATATATGTGAAAGATATGCGAGCTTAGCTGGCCAATTTTTTCAGATATAATATTAACGAACTGACTTCTTTTTTATTCTAAAATTATTTCAGCCTCTTTTCTCAATTCAAATAATCTTTTGAGGACTTTCCCTCTGGAAAGCCAACGAACCTCGGCAAGCCGTAATAAGTGTTCGTGGTCAGACCCCATTTCCTGACAAAAAATCGTGAACAATCTTGAATGAAGTGCATTATTCTTAATAAAGTTAACAATCTTAACCGATTCCTGAAGAACATCATTTAATTGTGTTGACATTTGTTTTGCTGCTAAATGTTCACGACGTATCATGCAATGAACAAATACCATTTCGATAGCAGCTAGTTCTTTAATTATCTTCGCAACTCCCGAATGCCTACCGGTCATACTGGCTGCTCCATCTGTACATAAGCCAACGCAGTACTTCCTTGCAAGAGAATTCAGTTTAATATAATCATCGATGGCCGTAAAGATTTCGGAACTCGTCGTATGAGAAGGTAACTCAATGCAGCAAAAAATTCTTCTTTTACTCGTATATCTGTTACATTGTAATAAATATATCGAACAAAGCATAACAATATGGCTTTATTTGACACATCATTAGATTCGTCTAATTGTATTGCAAAATAAATAGACTCTAACGTTTTGAATTATCTGATCTTCAATATCAGCAGATAAATCTGCAATTCTGCGTGTAATCCCTTTATTTTATCCCGAGCTGTAGCACCTAAAACTTCCTCATATACATCAATTAAACGGGGTTTAATTAAATCTTCTGCAATTGTGAATGGTTTTTTGCATTTGGCAATGCGTAATGCTACTAAATAAGTCGCTTTCACTAGAGATTTATCAACCGAAAAACTTTCAGTAAAAGACTTTTTTTGAATTTTAAACTCAATTTTTTTTACGTTGAAAAAAATCAATTGGTTTTGTTTCTAACACTGGATGTTTCGTTTTGATATGACGAATAAGATTAGCTGGCTTCATACTTTCGTTCGACAAAATCTCCCCACATATAATACATTGCGGTCTTGGAGAATCAACTTCACCTTTTGCGAGTTCAATAAACCCGTACTTCAAATAATCATTATTGTATCGCCGAATAAAACTTTTTTTTTCGAAGGCGGAGAATGAAGTTCTGCATCACTATTGTTTAAACTTGATTGATTACTAATTTCAAAAGTTGATGTACTTGGCATCGATATTTATTGACTTGAACAACCAGCAGTTGGTTCAGGAATCGGAGTTAATTAACTTGAGCTACGTGGTGCTGAAGTCGGCTTATGAAAAAAGTTTAATAAGGTTCCTTGATTTGTTTTTTACTCATTTTTACGGTTAATCAATTACTTTTGCACCAACTTTTTCACTTGTTCAGTATTCAAATTATATTTTCAAAAACACAATATGCACTTGATTCAACCGGTGTGAAGTTTTTAACGAAAAGTGTAGCTACACAAATTAATGAAAAGTGTAGTTACACAAATTAACGAAAAGTGTAACTTCTAGAAAGTGTAGCAATTAAAAGTGTAAATAATACACCTACTAAAAAAAGATCGCCAAAAATGTATACTTCATGAAAATACCGGGATCAAATTTTATCATAATAATTCTAGTCTAAAAGTTACGAGTAAAAAAATTTATTCTTTAAATGTTTGAAATGATATACTCGTACATATCCGAAACTATGGTTGATTAAAAAAAACTCAGAGATGATTCCAATATAATCGTCGGATTGCGTCACGACAATTTTAATTCGGTAAATTTAATGAATATTTTAATATTCGTCAAAATATCTGCTACACTATGGCCGATTCCAGAAAACTCAGAGATGTTACCAAGTGTGGGCATATATTTTCTGAAAGTGGATAAATCGTCCTGTTCAAAACATCTCTAAGATGATTAGAATCGGGTATAGAGTTGTTTTCAAAAGATATCATTTCTAAAACTCATGTGAAGCAACTCTTAATCTGTTTTAAACAGGACAATTAATCCACTTTCAGAAAATATATGCCCAACTCAGAGATGTTATATTAGAATATTCATTAAATTTACCGAATTAAAATTGTCGTGACGCAATCCCAAATCTTTTTATTTTGACGTGGTTAACTATTTTGAACAGGACGATTCATCTACTTTCAGAAAATATATGCCCACACTTGGTAGCATCTCTGAGTTTTCTGGAATCGGCCATAGTGTAGCAGATATTTTGACGAATATTAGAATATTCATTAAATTCACCGAATTAAAATTGTCGTGAGGCAATCCCAAATCTTTTTATTTTGACGTGGTTAACTGTTTTGAACAGGACAATTCATCCACTTTCAGAAAATATATGCCCACACTTGGTAACATCTCTGAGTTTTCTGGAATCGGCCATAGTGTAGCAGATATTTTGACGAATATTAAAATATTCATTAAATTCACCGAATTAAAATTGTCGTGACGCAATCCCAAATCTTTTTATTTTAATGTGGTTAACTGTTTTGAACAGGACGATTCATCCACTTTCAGAAAATATATGCCCACACTTGGTAACATCTCTGAGTTTTCTGGAATCGGCCATAGTGTAGCAGATATTTTGACGAATATTAGAATATTCATTAAATTCACCGAATTAAAATTGTCGTGACGCAATCCGACGATTATATTGGAATCATCTCTGAGTTTTTTTTAATCAACCATAGTTTCGGATATGTACGAGTATATCATTTCAAACATTTAAAGAATAAATTTTTTTACTCGTAACTTTTAGACTAGAATTATTATGACAAAATTTTATCCCGGTATTTTCATGAAGTATACATTTTTGGCGATCTTTTTTTAGTAGGTGTATATTTTACACTTTTAATTGCTACACTTTTTAGAAGTTACACTTTTCGTTAATTTGTGTAGCTACACTTTTTGTTAAAAACTTCACACCGGTCTTGATACACAGATAGTATTGGAAAAAATAATTACGTTTTTATCACACAATTCACAGAATTACGGGGAATAACCAAATCATAAAATTACACCAAACAAACTAAATTTTTATACACAAACAACTGTTATACGTAATCGTATTATCCTTTATTTCGTTCTTAACATAATTTTTCTCTTACGCATATACACCACAAACGATTTTTAATAAAAACTATATATATATGGGTCATTCCATTATATTTCAGGGAATTTTTCGCAATTTTCAATATTTGTCTCTTAAGTTTTAAATTTTTTTTTTTTTTTATGTAATATTGGCATGCAAGTGTTTTTTGTTTTTTATTTTGACAGTCGAAATTCCCGTTATTCGATATGTCAGTTTTGACATACTTCACGGAAAGAAAAAATTACTAGATTTTTTCCTATTTGGATATAGGAAAAAAATTATAGCATTTTGTGCAATAATTTTCACAAACCTTGCTATTTTCGTAGCAAACTTTTCTATTTGCATGGCATTATGTACCATTTGGTAATTTGTACTATAATATAAATATTTTGTTATGTAGCATGGGACTAGTTCTTACAACCAATGGTACATAAATAGGATTTTTCCCTTTTATCGTGTGACACTTAATTTTTTTTGCTGAACTTCACGTTTATTTTTCAGTCACTCAGTCTTCTTCATAGCGCAAGGTATTGACTTGTGTTTAAAGTTGGGTATTTTTGTAAAATTTAGTTGGTGTCTCATTTTACTTAGTGAATATTATATTTGTTGGTGAAAACTTGCAAGTTCGCACACTTTTTTATTTTTAATTGGTAAGTGTATGTGATTATTATGTGATTAAAAAATTATATTACAACGTTACAACATTTTAATTTAAGCTAATACACAACGATTATGTCTATTCCTTTACAGAATATGAAAATGGACACCCAAATTCAGTATCTATTTTCGTATCTAATGTCTGTTATTTTAGTTGAAAGTACGAGTATTGTAAATTGTAAATTGAAATATTGAAAATTTATAATATCTAACCATTATGCGTTTCACTACAGATTGACGCTCACAGACGATGCCGCCATTTGGTTTGGATAAAATTTCTTCAGAGTACCATATGTGATGTTGAATAGTTCTATTGATATAAAACAACAAACTACAATTGAAAATTGATTGTGGTTTTTAATTCAATAGTAATTTATCTGCCGATAAATTAGTTTTAGCTATCTATAAAAATTAAAGTTAAATAATAAAGAAATAATTAATGTCAAAAAAGTGACGAGTTTTATTTAACAACTACAGCTATATTAATAGTAGTCCCTACAATAAATAAGTAAATTGATGTAATGGGTTATAAGACACACACCTATAAATATTACTATTACTACAATACTATATTGGAAAAAATACGAATGATATAGCTGAAAATCCTATTTTTATTGACCCTATTATTTTGCCTAATGGTAATTGGGTCTCTATATTATAGTACATTTATCTATATAAAAGGTAAACTTAATATAAATATATCACTAACATTACTATCCGTCATAGTAATCAGTTCATAATATTTTTTAGTATTCTTTCCGATAATAAGCCACTATTCCGTGGGCTCCGATAGTTTATGGAAATGTGTTCCTAACTTTTTTTTCCGTGTTCGCACTTTAATATTGTGTCTATACATAAAATGTTGTATTTTCCGTTCTGTAAAAGAAAAGGTTTTCGTTTTAACTACGTTAGAAAGGTGAATATTTATTGTTAACAAATAAATTTAAAAAAAATTCAAAGTACCGTTATTTTCGAAGTTATGGCAAGATATAAGTGCGCACGGCTTTTTCCCGCTAGAGGGCGCAGCTACCAAAATCTTAATACTATTTATACAGGGTTTGAAAGGTAGGGATTCAGCTTTTTAAACAAGCTATAAATCATATTTGCACTGCATCTAGTTTGGCTGCTACACGACTTTAAAGTTGAAAAATTACAAAGTTTTTATTTTTTTCTAGGGAAAGGGCGACATATATGCTATTCCTAGGAATAACTTTGATCACAATTAAGTAGAGCTTCGAATGAGTCTAAAAGCAAAACTTTATGTTACATAATTTGAGCACCAGAGGATTTCAAATTTAAAATTCGCATTTAATTTTCTCTTTTAGTATAACAAATATGTAACTTAAATTGATTGATTGATTGATTGATTTTGAATGTACGACCAAGTTCTTAGGCTTGAGTTCCCGGATGACGCCGGGTCCACCGTACACCCTTTTTTACATATAACAAAACCGAAGGATTGGATAGGTTAGTTAAGTGGGACAGAATCGGCCCGGTTACAGACACCTAGGTATAGCCGATAGTTAGTAACACAAAGACAACACAATTCTAGTCTACTAGATGAAGGATAAAGGCTTAATAGGTTAATGGATAACGATGGTATTGGTCTTCAACAATTGCTTCTTTAAAACGGCAACCTAAGAAAAAATATTATTATTTCACATGCATCTGGAATTTTCCTGAAATTTAATTCTATTAATACTTTTCGGCTTCCTAACCAAAATTGGTTGACTCGACCCGTTACAGACACCTATGTAAAGTCGTTAGTAATAAAATGACAACACAATTCTAAACTACACAATCAGCAATTACAATGAAGCATTAATTCACAAGCATCTGTAAATTTCCTGAAATTTAATTCTAAATTCATATTTTCCGGCTTCCTAAATAATTGAAACATTTATTAATTTAATCATTCTGCAACTCCGCAACTTACAGTAGAATTTCCTGAAACCAAAGTTATTTGAACTCTAAAATTCATTAGTATTTAACCGTTGAATTGGGCGAACACGAAATAGCAAAAAAAAAAAACAGGTTAACTAGATTAACTACCGGATTGCATTCAAATATCCCTTAAAATATCCATCCATTAAAATATCCTAAATAATTTAGAATTCGCAAAAATTTCGTATGTTTACTAAAATTTTTTTATAAAATTGATGAATTTTTCCGACGCCCATCCTTTTTCACAAGGAAACAAATACTTTTATCACTACTTTTGCACTAGTTCTGGAACTTCTTCTACGTTTGCTGGGGATATATCACATACAATTAATCTCAGACATGACACATGCGATCGTCTATGACTTGTCACCTCGTATTAGACTTGTCATAAACGATTCATCTCAGACTGGTAACAAACGTAAATTAGTAATTAGTGTGTCGTCAATGGCTTTCCTGCTGGAAGGTAATATTTAAGTAAAGGCAACTAGATAAAATTTGAAAAAATTATTCTAAAATAAATGATAAATAAATTATTTTATTTTATAATTTTTATAATTAAATATAAATCGTACCAGTATCTTAAAAGAGGGATAATATGTACTCGTATATTAAATATATTTGAATGAGATTTCCTGAGAACCGAATAATTTTAATATAATAGCTCGGCACTGTACATGTAGATTAATATTTAGGGTTGATTTGAAATTGGGAATTAATAATTATAATTCTTGTACTAAAACAGACTGTTTGTACTAAAACAGTCAAGATTGGCAACGTTGCATTTTATGACAAACATCCAGTCGTTGGTGTATTGAAGTATACAAACCTTCTCTTTCTTTTGAATAATTATATTAATTATATCAAATATTTCTAGCTTTTCAGTTACATAGATACAACGAAGTTGCCGATAAACAATTCTTTATGTTAAGATTATTGAAATCCCAAATCCAATGCAAATAATATTTCTTTTTATAAAGCAAAAATATCGCTAATAAGCTTTGAGAAAATACTAGTAACCCATTGAGTGTCACAAAAAGGCAATTTTGCGGTAAATAATAGGATTCGTTACCAACTCCAACATAGTTGCAATTAATCTTGCAAAAATGATGGATTATGAAGGAAATACAATATAGAAAACAGCTAATCATAAATTACCTACACTATATTCTCAATGCACAGAAGAAATAAGGAAACGGAAAATTCTATCGCTAATCAAACCAAAATAAAAATATAACAATTTATTACACAAACGCTGAATAATAGGATGAAGGAACATCACCAAAATAGCTCTCCGAAAATTTCCGAAATCAAAGCGTGGAAGAAACCACCTCTACAAACAATCGTAGTAAAATGTACCAAGAGAATTATGCAATGTCCATCCAGGAGCTAAAATTACCTCGAAACGATCCCAACAGACGGCATGAATCTTCCCACCATGAAACCACTACCATCCACCAAGCGACCTCCTGCGAACACCGCCATTCAACAAAAACCACGCTTCACAAAGCCGTGACGAATCCATGACAGATCACAAACGAACCATGGAAACCCTACAGCCCAAGAACTTCAGCGTACGACCGATCATACCAAAACTCCCAAAATGATTCAGCCCCGGCCAAATCGACGGCAAACTCCAACAAAAACACCCGAAGCATTCAGCAAAGAAACCAATTTGGACATACAAATCCAACATTCAGGCAATTATTCAATACAAAACTGCAAATCCGCCCTCATACACTAACAAATGAGAACTACCTCAAGTCCTAAGCAAAACAACTCAAAACAGTCAAAAATACCTTATAAATACAGGTAACGACAGAACACACATGAACACAACTCTCCGCAAGTTGAGAAACACAACGTTCAACGAACAACCACCACAAACCGCAGACACCGAGACATTACTCACCATGAACGAAACCCATTCAAATCACTCCAAATATCAAAAAAGATTCACTGGAATACAGCTGCAGCACATCCTCGCCGCACATCATGTGTAAACCAATCACACACATACACCACTCGTCAAAATCTAATCCAGTTTTCGCACCACAGAGAAAAAGTATAACCCCTCCCAATCGCCAAAAATATACATTCCTTTATATGTACAATATTCATTTTGCGCGATCTCAACCTGCGACAACATCCACCCCTTGCCGATGACGCCAACCCAGGTCGACAAGGAGAGGTCAACGTCAGCCGCCTCTCCACAACGACGGCAAAAAATCTCACAAAGTTAACAAAAGTCTAAATTATTATACATATAACAAATCAACAAATTATGAACAATTAAAGTCTAATCGACTTTCCCAATTCACAAATTGAATCATCCACATTCAAGAACATTTAGTGCAAATCCAAAGAAATTCGCCCATTTAGACAACGTAATACGAAGTCTTAGTGTAATCCACTACACAAATATAAATACAACCGTGAGAGAGCAGAGAATATTATACGATCATTTTGTTTATAACAAATATGTAACTTAAATGCAATTTTAATGTGAGAAGTTTTAAACCTGAAAATCCAATATTTTAAATGAGATTTGGAGAAGGTGCTTGATAATAAGGTAATTTTATCGTTGTTTTATAGTAAAATAACTTTGGTCTAATTATAACAGCGAGAGCTGTCATATCTAGGAAAGCCAACTTTGTTTGTTAGAAAGTTTATTGTACCGGATGAGTCATGGCTAAGGTAACCTAAGACACAACGCTCTTATTATCAAAATTGCACTAGCATGACGTAATTTATTAGCCCTATGAGTTAAGTTTATTGTTTATTATGTTTGTTATATTATGTGAGTCACTTTATTTTGCTCTCTAAGGTACGTATCTCAATGTTTTATATATCTCTAGTATAATGTAGTTTAGGTAGTTTTCGTGATTTAAGGTTTCTACTCGAATATAGATTTTTTGTATCGAAGCATATGGTTCGATACGCGTCTTCCAATGTCTGCTCTTGTCAACTATAAGTGGATCTGACGGCAATAAAAGATGACACATTTAAAACTTTCACAGTTCTCAATATAAATAGATGAATAAATGTTTACCTTACTTAGTTAATACTTATCAGTAAACGACGTAGTAGTGCTCTTGTAAATTTTTATTTTAAGTGAGATATTTCTCGTAAAGTAAAATATGGTAAATCCAGTGTTGTAATCCATTTGAATTGGAAAATCATAAAAATTTAAAACAACAATCGAGAGCCGTTAGCGAAGATTTAGCTGAAAAAGCCAAAAAGTATTTAAACCGCGATTTATCCAGACAGTGAATTTGTGAAAAATGCAGTATAAAATTATACAAATTAAACGATGTGCCAATTATACCAAACCCAGCTTCCGAATTTGAAAGTCAACTTCCATCATCATCTGGGTCTTCTTCAAATCAATCGGAGCCGATGTCACTGCTACCAACGGAAATGTTCCGAGAATTTTATATGGAAGAGTTTTCTGAAATATGTATACGATTGGGTGGATCACCAGCAAATAAATACAGGCTCATTGAGCCAGGTTATAACAAAAAACAACTAGAAAAAGCAGTAAAACTCACTTGTGAAAATGTTCTACGCATATCGGTTCCAAAAATATCACCAATAGATGAGCCAGATGACGAACATGAGCTCATGAACAATATTATGGAAGCATACAACCAGCAAGGAACATCATACGCAAATCGGATGTTCCTCCTAACATTGTTACCAGAGAATTGGTCAGTGGCTAAAATTATGCATACGTTTAATACTTCGAAATATATGGCAGAAATGTCGAAGGAAACACATAACACATAATGTTTGTGTGTGCATAATTCATCAGAATAACAATTTATTATGTCCGGTTATATCAAAAATTTTAAATTGCGATCCTGCCATTATCAATTAAAAACAGTTATTAAAGAACATATCCTGTGAAAATTTGACGTGGGATTGTTGAGAAGGTAAGATTATTAGTTATAATATGCAATTCGAAAATATTTAAAATTGGTCTAAATGGACGTTACTTTTATCTTTGTTTACAAGTAAATGTGGAAAATGTAACAGTCTGGTGTATAAATTAATAGAACAACTGAAAGATGCTGCAAAATCTGGAGTAATAGATGAAATGACACACAATAATTAGACTTCCGTTCTAAATATTTACAAACTGATAAAATCACGTCTTCAGTTGACTACATAACCAAAGAACAGTCAAGATATCCAAAGTCAGTAAAACGTAATTTACAAGAACGAGAATATGTAGTGATTTGTGATTTTTCGGAAAATTTTAAATTTGTCACTCAAAATGAAGTACAAGCAGCACATTATTTTACACCGCAAGCGACACTATTTCCGATCGTAGCCTACTATAAATCAGCAACAGGTTCAATAAGCATACTCTCCTACGCAGTAATTTCAGAAGAATATACGCATGATACTGTAGCAGTGTAAACTTTTCAAACGAAATTTATAAAATTTGTACAAGAGAATGGGGCTGAATATCCAAATCCGACGAAATTATATTATTTTTCTGATGGAGCTGTCTGCCAATTCAAAACTAAGAAAGTTTTTGTAAACATCAACTATCACAAGGCGGATTTTGGAGTTGACTGCGAATGGAATTTCTTTGCTCCTAGCCATGGGAAGAGACCATCAGATGGTATAGGAGGCACCATTAAGAGAACCGCTAGATTAGCATCATTGAGAACTGTTGACGACAGTCTTTTCAATAACCCAGAAAAAAATTTAAATGGTGTAAATTTAGAAGTATCATCAAGTCCGTGCACTTTGACTATGCATCTAAATTAGAATACACATCAACTAAAAAGTTACTAAATATTAGCACAGTTAAAAATACTAGACAAATTTTTCAGGTAACGCCAAATGCCGATTTAAATTTTATTAATCCTAAAATGTTTTCCAATTCAATAGTTGTAAATAAAAGTTGTTTATGATTAAAAATTCTTTCTGTAATATTTAAATGTGTTTCTTAATTTGTGCTTGTTGACTCATTTTAAGTACAGTAATACCTCATACAACGCTCCCTCTTACAACGCTGTTTCGTTATAACGCTCTTATTTTTAAACCCAAAAATATTTTAAAACATGCAAAAATCACAAAAAGTAATAGTAAAAAAACAAAAAAGTCTTGTCTGTTTATTTTTATTTTCCTCCGAATTCGTTAATGTTTTGGGGATTTTGAAGAAGAAAATGGGGAACGCCAAATAGATGTATGCCATGAATTGAATTTACCCGGATCAACTATTAGAACGATAATGCAAAATGCGGAAAAAATTAAAAAATCTGTGCAATCAACAACACCGCTTTCAGCTACGAAGACCTCTCGAACGCGTAGCAAAATTATTGAAAAAAGGGAAAAACTGTTGACTTACTGGGTAGAAGATCAAAATAATAGAGGTATGCCATTGAGTCAAGCAGTCATAATAGAGAAAGCAAGAAGTTTATTTGAGGAGTTACAAAAACAAAACTCTGAAGAACCTTGTACCAGCTCAGCAGTGGAAACGTTTGCAGCAAGCCGAGGATGGTTCGAGAAATTTAAGGTTCGTGCTAACATCCACAACATAAAAATTTGCGGAGAAGCCGCTAGTGCTGATGTAGGTGCTGCGAAAGAATTTACCGAATCTTTAAAGTCGTTAATAGATGAGAAAAATTATCCTCCCGAATTAATATTCAACGTGGATGAGACGGGCTTATTTTGGAAGAGAATGCCTTCCAAAACGTTCATTTCTAAAGAAGAGAAGCGATCTCCTGGATTCAAAGCGGCCAAAGATCGCCTTACGCTTTTGTTATTTGGAAACGGTTCAGGCGATTTTAAATTGAAACCGTTGTTGCTGTATCACTCGGAAAACCCTCGGGCAATGAAGGGATACTCCAAGAATAATTTACTTTATTTTGTAAAGCTTGGGTTACGACTACTATTTTTGAGCATTGGTTTGAGAAATATTTCTGCACGGCCCATGCATCAGGGCATTCCAAAAATTCATCTGCGCTTTCAAAAACCATTCCTGTGGATGTTATATTTTTACCTCCGAATACGACTTCTTTAATCCAGCCGATGGATCAGGGAGTTATAGCGCTTTATCTTCGGCGTACATTCAAACAACTTTTGCTAGCAGGATGTACAAAAAGATAGCATTTTAAAATTTTGGAAAAGTTTCAATATAATGAATGCAATTGAAAATATCGGAGAATCCTGGAATGAAGTTTCAAGTGATTGTATGCGAGGTGTTTGGAATAAAATTCTTCTTAAAGAACATGAAAATTCTGTGGCCAATAATTTACGCTCCATTATTGTGGAAACAGTGCAAACTGCGCACGATGTGGGGTTCGATGATCTAATTAGCGAAGATGTAGAAGAAATTACCAATTTGCATGATGCAGGCTTTTCAAATGAAGATTTAATCGAAATCGAAAAAGAATCGTACCGAAACCCGGAAATTGAAGATGATGAATGTGTAGAGCAGCCAAAGAAATTAACAAAAAGAAATTTACAAGATAATTTGGAAGTAATTGCGCAAGCTTTAAATGTTCTAACCGAAAATGACCCTGATTTTGAACGCGCATGTTTTATCCGGAGAGGTGTTAAAAATAATCTTACGCCATACACTGAACTTTTAAAGGAGGAACGATCGACTCTGCAGCAGTCTACATTGGACCGGTTTTTTTTGGCAAGGAACAGAATTTATTGCCATAAAAAAATTAAGAATTTCATCATATCATTACATATAAGTGAAGTTTTTAAACATTTGATTTTAATAAGCAAAAAATCTATTTATTATTGAAGTATTTTAATATTTTATTTTGAAGTATGTGTACATTGTACATATTGAACTACATACATATATTTATTAAACGTACAGCTTATAATGCAAAATGAATTAAAAACACTAAAAAATGAAAAATTGTATTTATTTATCACAAAAGTAACGTAACCCCTAAATTTAATACATTTCCTGCCTCCTATAACGCTGTTTCCTATTACGCTCAATTCCCAGGAACGCATCTAGAGCGTTGTACGAGGTATTACTGTATTGTATTATTGTGTTTTAAAATCTTAAAATTAGTGTAGGACCGAGAAATTCTCTTTTCTTCTAACTTTAAACAAACTTGTAATCAATAATAAAACTGAACAAAAAATAACGTTTTAATTTTTAAAATCCTCTGGTGCTCAAATTATGTAACATAAAGTTTTGCTTTTAGACTCATTTGCAGCTCTACTTAATTGTGATCCAAGTTATTCCTAGGAATAGCATATATGTCGCCCTTTTCCCTAAATTTGATTCACATTCTCAACGAAACAAATGAAAATTTTGTAATTTTTCTATTTTAAAGTCATGTAGCAAACAAACTAGATGCAGTGCAAATATGATTTATAACTTGTTTAAAAGGCTGAACCTCTACCTTTCAAACCCTGTATAAATAGTATTAAGATTTTTGGTAACCATAATTATTCAGCTTTTTAACGTAGTAAAAACGAAAACAATATCTTTTACAGAACGGAAAATACAACATTTTGTGTAGAGACACAATATTATAGAGTTTTCCAATAGGAATGCTATGATTTTTAAGTGACGTTTCGGCCATTTGTAATGTCATAATCTGTCATTTTTGTTTCATTGTATTCAGTAATGTTTACAATTTCATCATGGTGAGATATACGCAAGAACAACGTTTACAAATTATTCAGTTTTATTATCAAAATAATCGTTCTCCAATTGCAACTTTTCGTGCGCATTTGCCATTTTATAGTCGTAATAATCGTCCAAATGTGCTCGCTACCCGTCGAATTGTTGAAAAATTAGAGCGTACATTTTCTTTACATAATGTTGAAGTTCCAATAAGACAAAGATTCGCCCGATATAATGCAAATATTGCTGCCGTTCATGCAAGTGTTGCTGAAGACCGCAATTTGTCGATTCCAAGACGTTCTCAAGAATTAGGACTGTCTCAAACCATAACCTGGAGGATTTTGAGAAAGGATTTGGGTTTGCATCCGTATAAAATTGTTCTCACTCAAGAACTGAAGCCATTGGACCACCGTTAACGTCGTGAATTTGCTGATTTTGGCTTGGAACAACTTGAAAACGATAACGAATTTTTAAGAAAATCATCTTCTCCGATGAGGTTCACTTTCATCTGACTGGTGCGGTAAATAAACAAAACTGTCGATTCTGGTACGAAGAAAATCCACAAACTGTTCATGAAAAACCATTACATTCACCTAAATTGACAGTTTGGTGTGGTTTTTGGTCTGGTGGAATCATCGGTCTATTTTTTCGAAATGAAGCTGGTAACACTGTTACTGTCAATGGAGATCGGTATAGATTGATGATAACCAGCTTTTTATGGCCGAAATTGGAAGAAGTTGATCTTGACACCATTTGGTTCCAACAAGACGGGGCTACGTGCCACACAGCAAGTGCAACAATTGAATTATTTCGAGAAAAATTTTGAGATTTCAAGAAATTGTGATATTGAATGGCCTCCAAGAGGTTGTGATTTAACACCATTAGACTATTTTTGGTGGGGTTATTTGAAGTCATTGGTCTTTAGCAATAAACCAAACTCTCTTCAAGCTTTACAAGTCAATATTGAACGTGCTATTCATGACATACGACTTGATTTAGTGGAAAAAGTGCTCAAAAATTGGGTTAATCGAATTCGTTCCTGCAGAAGAAGATGTGGAAGCCATTTGAATGACGTTTTATTCAGAACTTAATTGTATCGATTGTACTTCACATTAAATAAAAACATTGCCATTTCCTTAACAATTAGTGTGTTTTTTTAAAGATATCATATCACTCTTATTGGAAAACCCTATAAAAGTGTGAAAGATGTCAAAACTGACATGTCGAATAACAGGAATTCCAATTGTCAAAATAAAAAACAAAAAACACTTTTGCAAGCCAATATTACATAAGGAACACGAAAAAAACAAAAAATTAAAATCTAAGAGACAAATTTTAAAAATTGCGTAAAATTCCCTGAAAAATAATGGAATGACCCACATGTATATATATGCAGCTGTGTTCATAATAATAGTAGTGCTATCCACACTTTGATCAGTATATGCGAAGTGTACTAAATAAACACAACTACGATATTAATTGGCGATTACTGTAAATAAACACGTTGAACGTGTTGAATAATAATATTAAATATAGTAAGTAATTTCAAAAAATTTAATTTTTCTTATTTGCTAAAATTAGTAATTTATAATTAATTAAATAATATTAATAGTGAGGCGTTCCAAACACTGTACGAACGAAAAGCGGGAACTAATTTTAAAATGCGATGATGGTTGCTAATGCAGTTAAGTTTAAGAACAAGCCAGAAACACGCGGGCCAAAGAAAAAAACATCAGACTATGATGATAGGCGAATCATTCGGTATAGTAAAATGAACCCTAATGCCTCATCAAAAGCAATTAGGAACGAGCTAAAGTTGGCTCTTAGTGATGTTACGATGCGGCGTAGACTAATTGCAGCAAAATTATTTGCACGTAGTCCACGAAAAGTACCTCTATAAGCAAGAAACATCTTGCTGCTCACATAAAATTTGCTCAAGAACATCTCGACTGGCCAATAGAAAAGTGGCGTAACATATTATGGACGGATGAGAGCAAAATGGTTATTTTCGACAATACTGGCTCTCGACAATGTGTCAGGCGCCCTCCCAACACGGAATACGGTCCGCAGTACACAACGAAAACAATTAAGCATAGCGGCTCAAGCATTATGATTTGGGCAGGTTTCTCATATTACGGCGTAGGTCCCATTCATTTGATAAATGGCATAATGGATCAACATGTGTCACATATTAGAGAAAGTAATGCTGCCTTTCGCTGAATATGAAATGCGCATTGAGTTGATGGTATGGCCAGCACAGTCTCCCGACCTCAAACCAATAGAAAATTTATGGGGAGACGTAAAGAGGGCAGTTGCAGTAGCAAAACCAACTACCAATAAGGCACAAGACTTGTGGAATGTAGTACAAAATTCTTGGAAAAAAATCCCAGTGGAGCGATGTCAAAAGCTAGTCGACTCAATGCAGCAGCGATGTAGCTACGTATTGAAGAATAGAGGCTTTACAACCAAGTATTAATTTAATTATCTTAATTTAAACATCTGAAAATGAATTATTTTATTTATTATTTTATTAATTTTTACACACTACTATTTTTATGAACAGTGATTTTTTTTAATTAAATGTGATTTAAATGTGATTGGAAATAAAATGACCGAATTTAATAAAAATGTCTTTCATTATTACGTAAATTGATAAACTTGCATTAAGTTTGCAAAACTAAAATAATTGAATAATTAATAGCACCAGAGAAATGTTGCGTTATTCAACGCAATTAACGTCACTACTGTTTTTATGAACACTATATATATATATATATATATATATATATATATATATATATATATATATATATATATATATATATATATATATATATATATATATATATATATATATATATATATATATATACATATATATATATATATATATATATATATATATATATATATATATATATATATATATATATATATATATATATATATATATATATATATATATATATATATATATATATATATATATATATATATATATATATATATATATATATATATATATATATATATATATATATATATATATATATATATATATATATATTATATATATATATATATTTATATATTATATATATACGATCAAATATCTCGAAAAATAGCCACTCTAAGGAAAAAATGTCCATAATCAAAATTTAATCATACCGCGGGGGAAATACATTAGTGCAAAAAAATAGTCCCCCACCCCCCGCTTTGTAGGTGGGACGGGGGTAACTTTTAAACTGAGATTTTTTTTTTTTTTTTTTTTTTTTTTATTTATTTGGCACTAGCTCCAAAAATTTGGTGCCATATGGCCCGTTTCAAAATTTACAATTTTTAACATTTTTTACCATAATAATAATAATTTAATTTTAATTTCTTTTCATTCACCTAGCCTCCACACATCGATCCCCTTTCACACTTCTATCTGATTTGTTCTAATAAATTCATACATATTCTTATATACGTTCATTCCCATTCGTAATAATTCAGTTAAACTACTTGCACTCAATAG
The DNA here is from genome assembly GCA_963691935.1 of Nephrotoma guestfalica. Lineage (NCBI taxonomy): Eukaryota > Metazoa > Arthropoda > Insecta > Diptera > Tipulidae > Nephrotoma > Nephrotoma guestfalica. The sequence goes on along the minus strand of OY829915.1, from coordinate 70,575,715 downwards.
AACATCGAACATTTGTCTGCTCTGGTTAAATGCAGAACATTTCAGAATCAAATGTTCGATGTCCTCCACAACCAAACAGCTTTCACATAATTCACACACAACCAAATTGCGTTTCTTCAAACATTCTTTCCAATTTCCATGATTCAATCTCACTCGTTCCATAGTTCGTAACATTCTAGTATCTCCTTTGAGTACCTTAAAGAACGGTTGCCTCAAAGGAGACCTAACCAACTCAAAGTACTTCTTACCTTTCACCTGACATTTTTCAACAAAGTCTCTCTCCCATTTTCTCCACAGATTCATCTGAAACATGCGAAGTACGTCTCTGGCATCCATGAATTCATATTCATTTACATCCTCAATCAAACAACCCCGTTTCGCAAGCATATCGGCTCTTTCATTACCTTCAATCTGTAGGTGTGAAGGTATCCATTGAAGGATGACCTCCCTCCCATAAGATTGAAGATACTTATATAGCATTTCCACATACACATTGCCATGAGTTCGCCCACCCTTACTAATTAATTCCAACCCACTCCGGGAGTCAGAGAATAACACTATTCTCCTTCTCCCTTGTGTCATTGCCAACTTGATCCCTTCCATAATCGCTATCAATTCTGCATTCATTATACAGATACTGTCATGCACTCTTACCATTTTCTCTTTCCTCATTGAAGGAATATAAATTCCCACACCTACGCGATCATCATTTACACTAGCATCTGTATACACTTCCACATGTGCAACATAATTCATTCGCATTTTGCAAAATTCGCTCTTAACCGATAACTCATTCATCATTGCTTTTGTTGTGTCACCAAACTTCAACCGCACTATTAGATTGCTCGGAGGGACTTTAGGATTTGCCGGACGAATCTTGGAGAATATGTTAATATTTTCCAAGATTACCAGTGATCTTGTTGTCTTTTTGTAAACCGACCCTCTTTGCAATCTCTCTTTCATTTCATTTAAACTGAGATAGGAAGGCATATTTTTATTGCAGATACGGATTCTACGACTAAAAGTACGTATGATTTGAATAAAATATTTTGTTCGGTTCATGATAGATGGCGTTGTAATCGACGAAATTCAATTTTTTCAATTTCTCCTTCTTAGAACACACGCATTCGATTCTGCAATACGTTTGAAATAAAAAACATCACGTTTTCATTGGAAATACTCGAAATTCGTCATCAAAACAACTTATTCAGTTTTGTAAATCACATTTAACGTTTGTGTTATTTCTTATCTTCATGTTTTTCGTAATTGCAAAATAAACGAAAAAATACTTTAGAATGGAGCGTTTAACTGTGCCAGAGAAAATTGAAATGGTTCTGGTTTATGGAGAAGCTGGCAGAAATCTTGAAAATGCTGTTGCTATTTACGCTCAACGTTTTCCGGATAGGATTCGTTCACGTGCTTCATTTGGCCGTACTATCAAACAATTTATTACTGATGGAAATGTTCAACCGAAAAAGAGGACCCGTATAGCAACAGTCACTGGAGAAAATAATGAAATTGCTGTATTGGCAGCAGTGGCTCATAATCTTCATGTTAGTACACGAGAAATAGTTCGCGATTCCGGATTGTCCCTCACCAGTGTTTCTAGAATTTTAAAACGGCACAAGTATCATCCATATCAAGTGTCTTTACACCAAGATCTTCATGGCGCTGATTTCCAAAATCGGGTAACTTTTTGTCAATGGGCACGTGAACAAATACAACAAAACCCCAATTTTTTCGTTGCGTAATGTTCTCTGACGAATCGTCTTTTGCAAACCATGGAACGGTTAATCGACACAACATGCATTATTGGAGTGTTACAAATCCGCACTGGCTTCGTCAAGTTGAACATCAGCGTCCTTGGACTGTCAACGTGTGGTGTGGAATAATTGGCAACCAACTCATAGGCCCCCAAATTATTGAAAGCAACTTGAATGGTCAAATGTACCGAAACATTTTGGAAAATGAACTGCCAATATTACTTGAAAATTTGAGCTTAGAAGTGAGACGGAACATGTGGTTTCAACATGATGGTTGTCCTGCACACTATTCGGTGGTGGCACGTGAAATACTTGATCGTGATTTCAATGGTCGCTGGATTGGTAGAGCTGGACCGGTAAATTGGCCTGCCAGATCACCAGATCTTACTTCGCCAGATTTCTTTTTGTGGGGCTATCTCAAAGACAAAGTTTACAAACAAGAACCAACAACACGTGAGAACATGATTGAGCGAATCAGAAATGCGTGTGCTGAAATTCAACCAGACACACTTCTCAGTTGTGTACATTCATTTGAAATGCGTATTAATAAGTGCATTGAAGTCGCAGGCCATCATTTTGAACACTTATTTTAAGCTAAAATTATTTTATTCACCTGCCATTTACATTAATAAATTGTTTTGATGACGAATTTCGAGTATTTCCAATGAAAACGTGATGTTTTTTATTTCAAACGTATTGCAGAATCGAATGCGTGTGTTCTAAGAAGGAGAAATTGAAAAAATTGAATTTCGTCGATTACAACGCCATCTATCATGAACCGAACAAAACATTTCATTCAAATCATACGTACTTTTAGTCGTAAAATCCGTATATGCAATAAAAAATATGGCTTCCTATCTTAGTTTAAAAGTTACCCCCGCCCCACCTACAAAGCGGGGGGTGGGGGACTATTTTTTTGCACTAATGTATTTCCCCCGCGGTATGATTAAATTTTGTTTATGGACATTTTTTCCGTAGAGTGGCTATTTTTCGAGATATTTGATCGGCTCAGTTTAAAAGAAACACCCGGTATATATATATATATATATATATATATATATATATATATATATATATATATATATATATATATATCAGTATATTATATCGGTGGCGTTTCCTGGTTGTGCCTTCAAGGTGTTCTGCATCGGATTTGGAATTAAAATAATAATTAATTAAGAAAATAATATTAGAAAAACTATAATTTTTATACTGATAAAAATTCAATTTTAAATAGATTTTTATATATATTGGTGGGAGATATAATAAATTTGGTTTAAATTAAAAACGTTTAATTGCAGAAATATATTATATTGCAATTAAACGTTTTTAATTTAAACCAAATTTATATCTCCCACCAAAATTCAAATTTAATGTTTATTCGCATACATGTATATTTATTTCCCGCCAATTATTATTTTTTAAATATGTATACACACACATGCTCAACCAATATAGAAACGAGTTTCGCCCAGTTTCGACTTTTCGCGGCAAGATTCATTCCTTTTTCTTACCTTAAGTCGAAATATAAACTTAAAGTCGAAACTTAAGTTTAGTTCAAAGTACAAAAAATGACGAAAAAGTCGAAAGTTAAAATACTCGGGATGCTATATAAAATTATCACGAATACATAAAACGTGGAAATTCATAATAAAGTAAAAACTGGAAAAGCCATAAAACAAAACATAAAATAATCTTAAATATATTGTTTTACATTATTGTTTTATCTTTGTGTTCAACACAAAATGTAAATAATGATGATAATTTATTCGAGTTCATTAACCCTTATATTTACATTTCTTCTATTTGGTTGCTATGTTATTTACAAAATATTAACCTCAAAAAATAAATTACAACATATCGCAATCGTCTATTGTTCTAATCATAACAAACAAAATAACCATCGCGGCACCACAATAAAAAATATAAGGCGCCTGCGCATTTACTTTTTCGTAGCTCAATATTTAGCCCAATATTGCTACTGCTTATAAAATATAAACCAAATATTATTTTTAACAGTATACTCACATATGCGGTGCGTGACAACAATCTATTTACATCGACTTCACTTTATAATACTTTTCTTTGATATTTACTTAACAATATTCTGAATTTTTTATTTTTATTATTTAACAAAAATTCTTTTACGTAAGGAACAAAATACACATTCACAATTAAATAATGCTCAAACACTGTATATATTCTCTCTATTCTGGAATATAATATTACTGTGTACTGTGTGTAGCTGAATGTATTCAACTTCTTTTTTTTATGGCATTGATCATGCGCTCAAAATGAAAAAAACAAAATAATTTTATATCGTTTTTATAAAAATAAAAATACAAAAAAAAAACACAAATTGTGAAAACAAAAATAAAAAGTTAGTTTTTTTTATATTCTGTTATTTTATAGCAACGGTAAATATATATATATATAAAAATAATAATTTATTTTAATCATGATTTTATTATTTAATAATTTATTTATTTCGTTTTATAACGAGCTCTCCGATACATAATAAATTAGTTTTAGAATGTAATAATACGAGCGTTATAAAGGTCGGGTACGATATTAGACTTTTAACGACGTAAACGAAAATTGAAAATGAATAACAAATGAACAAATGGAAATATGTTCGGCAACGAAACAAAATAGAAAATTAACGTTGAACAATATCGTATAATAATTAATTGTAATTTAATTACACATTTCACTTAATGTACGTTGTATTATTATACGTTTTTATATGGAACAGTAGAAGTAACATTTTTTAAAAAGTAATAAAATGAAAGAAAGTAGATAGACTGACTATGTATACATTTCTAGATAGATACATAGATACATAGATACAGTAAATAATACTTATATTTTATGTATTTATGCTATCTATAAAAATATCAAGAGAAAATGGTATATAATACTTTATACAAATACATAATATATAATTTATAAATTAATTTCTGAGAAATATTTTCTTTTATGTATTGTAAAAGTTTATGCTTTTTTTGCTTAGTTCCGCTTAATTTGGGGGTTTGCATTTTCTGATGAAATTTATTCTCTGCTTTATATTGTACCGCTTTTTAAATTATAGCAAGTAAACATAAATTTTTAATTAACATTTATAATGAACAATTATCATATATGTACATGCATTATAATATTTTATATTATATTACATCGTACGTAATATTATTTCAAATTTATATTGATTTTTGAGTTTTAAAACCATAAAAATAAATTTGTTTTTTTAAATTTATGCAATAAAGCAGACATAGTAACGTTATATATAGCAACACGATAAAATGTTTCCATAAATTTACATTATCTTTTATCGTTATATGAATTCGTAAAAATGTATTTAATTATTCCTTTTTTATATCCATACTTTTAGAAAACAAATTAAAAATTATATTTAAGATTGAAATATAAATTTTTATTTTATATTTTTAGGGCGGTCTCGTTAGGATTAAAACCCAAACCCTCTTTTATAAAGGTATAATATATCGAACATTTCTAATTTAAAATGTGAAAATGTATAAATAAATGAAATATCTAGTCAGACTAAAAATAAATTAAAGTAACTTAAAGTAGTTTGAGCTAAATTATTTTTGGAATACAAATTTTTTATAATAAAATTTAATTATGTGCGCTTTTACTAATTGATATTGGTTTCAATATTAACCATTGTTATTGTACGGGCTATGATGCTTGATTCTTTAAAAATAAATTCTTTAATATATTACGAAAATAAATAATTTTAAAAAATTAATAGAATTTTTATATTACTGAAATTCATACTGGCAATAAAAATTATGCATTAGTAAATGTTTATACTCCAAGTATAATAATTTTATATTTTTTATTTTATTAAGTACAACAAATAGTTTTAAGATTAATAGTTTTAAACACTAAAACTAAAAGTTAATAGTTTTGAGGAGAACGGATAGCTAATGGATTTATTGTCCTTTAAAAGCTAATCAGCTCTCCACTAAAACGAAAACTAGAACAAAGATAATGTACAAATTATAATATAACATAATATAATATAATAACAATTTAGTATTAAACTTATAAGTTAAAAATATAATAAAAAATAAAAAAATAAAATAGGGGTGAATAAACAGACTTAGAAGATACAGATAATCTTCCACCGGTTTTTTCAAATATATCTTTAAAATTTTCTTGAAATTGTAAACATTGTAAACATTCCCAGATCTTGTGATAATTGCACCAATTATTTGGTGCCTATGCACCAAATTCAGTTTTGATTTTATAGCATATTAAACGATTTGAAAGACGAGTTATATAGCTATGATTTACATACTGAAACTCAATGTTTGATACCTGCAAACATTATTATCCTTGACTTCCCAGTATTGCCAAAACAAGCAATCGCAAAATAGATTTATTCACATAGTGTGAATAAATGAAGAATAAATCATTTTTAGAAAATGTTGTGGAACAGAGGAAGCAATCTTCCTAATCAAATAAATTAACAGACTGACTTTTAAACTCAACGTATGAATCTGTTCATTCCAAGACAAATGCTTATCAAGTAAAATTCCAAGATATTTGAATTTATCAACTCCCTCGATAATACCATTTGAAGCTTGCAAGGGTCAGAAATCACAATGAGGCAGGTATGTCGATTGAAAGATATTAAATTTGGTTTTGTTGAGGTTTACAGATATTTTATTTAAATTGAAATAACCGGTGTGAAGTTTTAATCAATTATCAAAAGTGTAGCTACACAAATAATCATTTTTCAAAAGTGTATTTACACAATTTAATGAAAAGTGTAGTTATACACTGAAGGAAATATATGTAACAGGGTTGATTTTTTTTATTTAATTAAAAAATCATTTTATTGGTACTTTGAATTTAAAGAAGATGATAAAGAAACATATATAAACCATACCTAACGGTATTAAACCGTAGTTGTTAATAGGTAGATGCATATTGTAATATGTAAATCCCATTGGGCTGTGTGGACTCTAATATATAAATATTGTTAAACACCGTTTTAACGTTACACTCTGAGAATCTTTCACCGATCTTAAAAACCGCTCTACTTGCAACATTTAATATGAAACTGTAGGGGTTGTTTAAAGGTCATAATCAAATAATTCTAGAGATGTCTATTCAGATCTGTGAATGCCCTCGGATTGTATGTACACTTATGGATTAATTTTGATGATCACCATATTAACGTGACCCTCGGGGAATTTCTCATCGATTTTAGAAAACCGATCAAATTATGGTTTACAATCTACCCCTACACTTTCATATTAAATATCGCGAGTGGAGTGGTATTCTAAAACCGTAGTTAATCCATAAGAGTACTCACAATCCGTGGGCATCCACAGATCTGAATAGACATCTCTAGGATTAATTGATTATGGCCTACAATCTACACCTAGATTGTAGGTTATAGTCAATTAATCCTAGAGATGTCTATTCAGATCTGTGAGTACCCTCGGATTGTGTGTACTCTTATGGATTAATTTTGATGATCACCATAATAACGCGACCCTCGGGGAGTTTCTCACCGGAACTATCTTTGAAAAATTACGTACACAAAACTCTACGCTAAGTAAACTTTACCTCTTCAAATATCATGGAAAATGGCTTGAAGCTAAAAATCTGTCCGAGATACCAATCAATTTGATTAGTTTTTTTAAAAAGTAATCTAATGTTCTATGCTCAGTATTACCAAACCCGAATCACCATGTCGGATTTACTATCGTAAGTGAGCGGTATACTAAAATCGTTGAGAAATTCCCCGAAGATCGCTTTAATATGGTGGTTATCAAAATTAATCCATAAGAGTACACACAATCCGAGGGCATTCACAGATCTGACTAGACATCTCTAGAATTATTTGATTAAGACCTTTAAACAACCCCTACAGTTTCATATTAAATGTTGCAAGTAGAGCGGTTTTTAAGATCGGTGAAAGATTCTCAGAGTGTAACGTTAAAACGGTGTTTAACAATATTTATATATTAGAGTCCACACAGCCCAATGGGATTTACATATTACAATATGCATCTACCTATTAACAACTACGGTTTAATATCTTTAGGTATGGTTTATATATTTTTCTTTATCATCTTTTTTAAATTCAAAGTACCAATAAAATGATTTTTTAATTAAATAAAAAAAATCAACCCTGTTACATATATTTCCTTCAGTGTATAACTACACTTTTCATTAAATTGTGTAAATACACTTTTGAAAAATGATTATTTGTGTAGCTACACTTTTGATAATTGATTAAAACGTCACACCGGTAGTGAAATATTCTATAAGTACAGTGACGTCGTCCTTGTTAGTCATGGTTTAGGAGCAATTGATAATTATTAACTATTTAATGATTGAAGTTGTTACCAACTTATTTCACAAGAATACAATTGATTTTTCATATAGTAACTATTTAAATTTAATTTATATCACAAAAACGGATAGTCTAAATTATAAATATATTTCTAATAATAATAATAATAATAACAAATAGCTGGTTCGTAGCCCTGTAATTAATGAAACCAGGTTCACAGCTCAGTATACGGAAATAAAAGAGCTTACATACACCAACGGTAGGTGAGCGTCAGTCATTTTAGAAAAGTAAAAAGGTGAACGAAAAAAACAAAAAAGTACAACGTCGACCAGGAATAATCGCATTCCTGGTCAAAAAAAAAATACGTTGCACGTGTTTTATTTGAAATAACATTTTTTTTATTATTCTGTTTGTTTTATCTCGTGACAACAATCTGGGCATTTTTAGTTTTTTTAGTTTTCAAAATCTATACGTCAGATGTATAATTAAAATAAATAAAATTTGAATTAACCTAAAAATAGTTTACAAAGTTAATTGTTCAAATAAGCTCCACGCAGAATTTAAGAGAGGTTCTGAGGTGTCGAGTAACGCCCACACACAAATACTCCCAAATTGGTGATCTCGACGTGATTGTTCAAATCATAATCAAAATTAGAGTTTCTATTAATCATTGTTAAAATTGCAATTTTATATCTTAAAATATATTGTAACGTGATCTCGTTAGGGATGTACTCCGTCGTACACAAGCATACAATTGCTTCAAAGTTATACGAATTGTTTTCAAATTTTAAACTTCTCGCGTGTGGTTTGTTCACTGGCTAAAATAAAATGTCTGACGACGAGAAAATAACAAAATCGAATTTTAGAGTGTCGGTTAAAACTCCCGCATTTAATAGGGAGGATTCTGAAATATGGTTTCATCGATTAGAGGCACAATTCGACATTTCGGGAATAATTACCGATCAATCGAAATATATCTATTTGGTAGCAGCGCTAGATAACGATACAATGAAATGCGTCAGAGAAAAATAAAGAAACCACCAGAGAAAGAAAAGTATAATGAGGTGTACGCAATTTCCCCAAGTAATTCGAGCGCCATTGTTAGCTTAACAAAACAAGTTAAATTGCTATCAAAACAATTAAGTAGTCTCATGAATGCTCAGCATAGAAGTAGAACCCGTTCTTCAAGTCGAGCGTCAAATACTTACCGAAACAGCAGCGCTCACTCGGAACGCGATACCAACGGAAGACAGAGATATTTAATGTGTTGGTATCATTTTAAAGTCAACGATAAAGCACGTAAATGTACGCTATCTAGTCTAAATGCACGCTAGTTTTAAATCTCAAAACATTTCTGGCGATAAGCCGGAAAACTAAATGGCTCGTCGTTCTAGACGACCAGCGACGTTGGCCTCAATAATTGTCGTCTTATTGTTGTCGATTTTTCCAGTAAAAGGCAATTTCTCGTAGATACTGGGGCAGATGTGTCGGTCATTCCTCCTAACATGTTGGAAAGAAGCAATAAACACGATTTTAAATTATTCGCCGCTAATTCCACGCAAATTATTACGTACGGGAGTAAAGTTTTAAAATTAAATTTAAATCTTCGTAGGGACTTTGTCTGGAAGTTTGTGATAGCAGACGTTGATAAGTCTGTTATCGGTGCCGATTTTTTTAAACATTATGGTTTGTTAGTAGACGTTAGAAGCAAAACATTGTTGGATCCACTGTCGTCGATTTACGTTCGCTCTAGAGGAATAGTAGCAGCAGCATCTTCCGAGTTGAAAACAATTTCCTCCGAGTCACTGAGTTCAGATATTTTCAAATTATTAGGTCAGTATAAGGAAATAACTGTAGATAAATTAGATATTAGGTGGAACAGGTTGAAGGTTCCACATGTTATCTCTACTACGGGACATCCATGCGTTTCAAAGGTTCGGAGACTGTCTGCCGAGAAATTTGAGATAGTAAATAAAGAATTTGAAATACTCCTGAATCAAGGAATTTGTCGTCCATCAGACTCAGAATGGTCCAGCCCGTTGCAGCTCGTTTAGAAAATGAACGTCCTTGCGGCGACTATCATATGTTGAATTCGCAAACCAAACCCGATCGTTATCCCATTCCATTTCTAACTGATTTTGCGTATCAGTTGAATGGATGTGGGGTATTTTCAACAATAGACCTGTTCAAAGCCTACCATCGAGACGATTAAAGCTTTACGTAGTTTTTTGGGAATGATAAATTTTTATAGGAAATTTATCCCGAATGCGGCAGAGGATCAACCAATAGTGAACGAATTCCTCAAAGAAAGTCGCAAAAACGATAAAAGGAAAGTTGCTTGGACTGAGGAAAGTAGTAGCGCATTTGAACTTTCGACTATCGGAAACTTGAACAGCACTCGGATTCTTTTCGGTCAAATTAAATGATACGCAACGCAAATATAGTGCGTATGATCGCGAACTATTGGCAGCCAATAGCTCGATTAAACACTTCAGGCATTTGCTCGAGGGCCGAACGTTTGTTTTGTTTACAGATCATAAGCCCTTGATTTATGCTTTACAGCAGAATTTGGATAAGGCATCTCTTCGTCAACGTCGTCATTTGGACTTCATATATAGGCCACAGTATACTACGGACATTCGGCACATTGCGGAAAGGATAACATCGTAGCTGATACGTTGTCAAGGATCGAAAATATAACTCTTGCCAGCTCAATCGATTTTAAAAGTCTAGCAAAAGATCAGACCACAGATATCACATTATCGAAGTAAATGGAAACAAACAAATCTCTTTCCAAACCAAAAATTTCCGATATTTGGTTCTGAGAATGAAATTTATTGCGATATTTCTACCGGTTCTCCAAGGCCGTACGCTACAGGAAACTTCCGGCGAATAGTTTTTGACAGCGACTAGTATGATAATAAAAAAATTCGTTTGGCCGGAAGTTAACAAAGACGTTCGAAATGTGGCCAGATCGTGCTATGCATGCCAAAAATCAAAGGTATCGAGACACGTTAAATCTCTGGTAGGGGAATATACTATCGCAAGTAGGCGTTTCGATGAGATTCATTTGGACATCATTGGTCCACTTCCACCGTTAGAAGGTAATCGATATTGTGTGACATTAATAGATAGGTTTACGCGATGGCCGGAAGTGATCCCAGTGACAGATATAAAGGCAGATACTGTGGCAGATGCTATATTCAAGAATTGGATTTGTCATTTCGGAGTTCCATCTAGTATTACAACGGACCAGGGGTCACAATTTGAGTCGGCTCTATTCACGGAGTTATCCTCGTTCTTAGGATTTAAACATAAACGGACCACTGCGTATAACCCGGCATATAATGGCATGATAGAAAGGTGGCACCGCGTTTTGAAGGGTGCTATAATGTGCCATAGGAATTCTCAATGGACCAAAACTTTACCGATAATATCTCTGGGCCTCCGAACAGTATTGAAGGAAGAGTTAAAAGTTTCTCTCGCTGAGTTAGTATACGGCAAATGCTTGAGATTACCGAGGGATTTTTTCGTGAAATCTAAATCAACAACATACGTGTCCGATTTTGTTGACCAACTGCGAAAATATTTTAAAGGCGTACATCCTACCCCAGCAGCAAGACATGGTAACAGTGACATTTCATACAAAAGGAAAATAAGTATGTTGTGGCGGTATTTTTGGATATAGAAAGGGCATATGATTACGTGGTTTCTGGGAAACTATCAGATTCTTATGGATTTGGGGTTTCATTGGAAAATTTGGAAAATTTAATGGGTGTATCATTTATCTCATGAATGAGAGAAAGTTAGTTTTGTCTGGTAGAGGGTATAGGTTGGAAGGAGCGGTGACTATGGGCCTCCCCAATGCAGTAAAATCTCACCGAATCTCTTCAACCTGTACACGAGCTCGATACATACGTGTAACTCCTTGGGCAAATTAATTTTGCAATTTGCAGATGACTTTGTTCTGATGTCCCCTCCCCTTGGACCATTGAGGAGGCCTTGAGTCGGGCTCAAGAATGTGCGAATCAGGTAACCGAATGTTTGAGTGAACTGAATTTGAGAGTAAATTCGAGTAAATGTTGTATTATGGCTTTTAGAACGAATCGGATGGTTGATGAGAAAATTGAGTGTGTGAAATTGACTAGGTATTTGGGAATCTGGATTGACAGAAGCGAGTTTCAAAGTACATATGGAAAAATTGGCCGATAATTTTAAGAGTAGATTGAACGTGATTAAAAGGGTGAGCAAACCGAAATGGGGAGCTCATCCGGGTGTGACTGATATGTTACGAAAGGCGCTAGTGTCAACTAAAATTGCGTATGGAATGAGTATATATGGTGATGGGTCCAAGGTTGGGTTTAAAAAGTTGATGCTTGTGGAGAATGCGTGTGCCAGAGTGGTATTGGGAGCGATCAATTCAACACCAATACACACTCTGTGATCTGAATTGGGTGTTTCGGCTCTTAATTATAAGAGACTTTATATTCCTTCAATGAAGAAAGAGAAAATGGTAAGAGTGCATGACAGTATCTGTATAATGAATGCAGAATTGAGGGATTATGGAAAGGATCAAGATGGAAATGACACGGAGTGGGTTGAAATTAATTAGTAAGGGTGGGGAAACTGCAATGTGTATGTGAAAATGCTGTATACGTATCTTCAATCTTGTGGGAGGGAGGTCATCCTTCAATGGATAGCTTCACACCTATAGATTGAAGGTAATGAAAGAGTCGATATGATGCGAAACGGGGTTGTTTCATTGAGTATGTAAATTAATATGAATTCATGGATGCCAGAGACGTACTTCGCATGTTTCAGGTGAACAGGTGAATCTGTGGAGAAAATGGGAGAGAGAGTTTGTTGAAAAATGTCAGATGAAAGGTAAGAAGTACTTTGAGTTGATTAGGTCTCCTTTGAGGCAACCGTTCTTTAAGGTGCTCAAAGGAGATACTAGAATGTTACGAACTATGGATCGAGTGAGATTGAATCATGGAAATTGGAAAGAATGTTTGAAGAAACGCAATTTGGTTGTGTGTGAATTATGTGAAAGCTGTTTGGTTGAGGAGGACATCGAGCATTTTATTCTGAAATGTTCTGCATTTAACCAGAGCACACAAAGACAAATGACAACTGTTGACAAAATGTTGACTGAATTATTACGATTAGGAATGAACGTGTATAAGAATGTGTATGAATTTATTAGAACAAATCAGATAGAAGTGTGAGAGGGGGATCGATGTGGGTTAGGTGTATGAAAAGAAATTAAAATTGTAAATTTTGAAACAGGCCATATGGCACTAAATTTTTGGAGCTAGTGCCAAAAAAAATTTAAAAAAAACTAGTTGAAGGGGAAGTGTAAAATTTAAATGTTTGGCAGTAGTCCATAGTACTCTTAGAAAGAAGCTTATTCTTTTGCAAACGATTTCAACGTGATAGCTCCATAGGGTTTTATCAAAATACACACCCAGGTTATTCACAGTATCAGAAAAACTAATCACTGTACCGTAGCGCTCACAACAATATTGGGAAGGTTATCGACATTGCGATTTGATGAAGCCATCAATATACTTTGTGTTTTATTACTATTAACGTTCAATTTATTATTTGTTGACCATTGAACAATGCTCTTAATGTCTTGATTTATCATCTCAATGCAATTCACACACGAACAAGTGATATAGGGTTTTCAAATAGGAACGATATGATTTTTAAGTGACGTTTCGGCCATTTGTAATATGTCATGGTCTGTCATTTTTTGTTTCATTGTATTCAGTAATGTTTACAATTTCATCATGGTGAGATATACGCTAGAACGTTTACAAATTGCAATTACAAACGATAACGATTTTTTTAAGAAAATCATCTTCTCCGATGAGGCTCACTTTCATCTGAGTGGTGCGGTAAATAAACAAGACTGTCGATTCTGGTGCGAAGAAAATCCACAAATTATTCATGAAAAACCATTACATTCACCTAAATTGACAGTTTGGTGTGGTTTCTGGTCTGGTGGAATCATCGGTCCGTATTTTTTTCGAAATGAAGCTGGTAACACTGTTACTGTCAATGGAGATCGGTATAGATCGATGATAACCAACTTTTTATGGCCGAAATTGGAAGAAGTTGATCTTGACAACATTTGGTTCCAGCAAGACGTTGGGGCTACGTGCTACACAGCAAGTGCAACAATTGAATTATTGCGAGAGAAGTTTGGAGATTCGATTATTTCAAAAAATTGTGATATTGAATGGCCTCCAATAAGTTGTGATTTAACACCATTAAACTATTTCTTGTGGGGTTATTTGAAGTCATTGGTCTTTAGCAATAAACCAAACTCTCTTCAAGCTTTACAAGTCAATATTGAACGTGCTATTCATGACATACGACTTGATTTAGTGGAAAAATTGCTCGAAAATTGGGTTAATCGAATTTGTTCCTGCAGAAGAAGTCGTGGAGGCCATTTCAATGACGTTTTATTCAGAACTTAATTGTATCGATTGTACTTCACATTAAATAAAAAACATTTCTATTTCCTTAACAATTAGTGTGTTTTTTTTAAGAAATCATATCACTCTTATTGGAAAACCCTCTATTAATATCCGAAAACCCAAAAATCGATTTCATCACTGTGCCAATATAATTTATTTTGTATTTTTTTGATATGCATCATTTTACTTAAAGTAAATTCGTCTGTTGTCAGGTTCCCATTGTTAACATTGCTTTTACCTACTATATGTTTTTGTTAATTTAACAAATTTTATTTTTTGTTATTTTATTAAAAACTTCAGATCTTTTTAAGGGGATTTTGCAACATAAGGAATCGGCCCAACTTACTTTCTGATGTATTCCACTGGATGTGGCTAGCTAGAATCAAATTTAGTCCTGAACTGTATAACTCAATAACATATTTTTTCAGTATTGTGCCCTTTACAGAAGACTTTCTGAACAATTTGATAATACTACGTATAAAATTTAAATCAGCCCCAAACCTAGAACTATGGTTCGTCAAGCAAGGTATATTCGGATAAAAATGAGACAAGATAATACTCCCGTTAACGAAACTTTCAAGTTCTGCATTTTGCTTTTCGCTTGAGCTATTTTTATACATTAGCTTGATAACTGAGAAATGTAAGCCATGGGCCTAGCAAGCTAGATGTAAGCTGGGTGATATTCTTCCAAACTTCAGCATTATAGGTGCACCATCTGTGTTACAGCATCATTTTCAAAACTTATCTTAAATTGATTAAGCCTCTCATTAACCAACTGCAGCATATTTACCAAAAATTGGAATTAACCAAGGTTAAATGGCTTGCTGCTATGGTGATGAACACTAATATAGATGTAACACTTATTGTTGACGACAGTCCATTCGTCTAATATGCAGAATGTAGCCTCTTGCGGTGATAGATTCTCTAATAAATAAGGTATATGATAAACCATTTACAGAAAACCAATGTTTAGCTACTAATTTGGCGACAAATTTCTGCTAACGATTTTCTCTTCGAATGTTAGAATTGATTGTTGCACTTTTTTGGTGCTTTTGCCACACTACCATTGATCTCACTTTCTTCATCACGAGCAGTCTTGTGCTTCCGTATCATTTTTCGCCCTTTTTCTAAATGTCTCAGAAGTGTACGAGCTGGACCACCTTTCCCGAGAAACGGAATTACCGAAAAAAAATTGAATTCCCGAGAATTCCTTGATTCCTTCGCTCTCTAATAGAAGAGTATCTCAAAGTTAACAGCAGTACTCGAACAATTTCAACAAAGAAGTAAAACGATTGTAAATTTTATTGAAGGGAATATATTGATACTTTTTGGCCTCGGGAATCCTCCAGACCTCCGATTCTCCAAAAATGAATATTGTAATGTATGCTCCCAGACAACCTCTAATAGAAAAGCATCTCAAAGTTAACGGCAGTACTCGAATAATGTAGACATGGAAGTAAAACGAATGAAAATTTTGTTTAAGGGAACATATTGATAGATTTTGGAAACGAGACCCAGACACCATCTGTTAGATCTGACAACCTCTATGTCTGTGAAGTTAGCCCGTAAACGATCCCGCAAAAATGCGATGGCAACACTAAAGTACAAATATCACGACACTTTTCAATGTCATCCCGAAAAAATATTTATATCACGATATTTTTGAATGTCATCCCGGAAGAAAATATGTCATGACAGTTTTTACTATATCAATCCATAAAAATTTATAAACAATTTGTATTGAAAAACTGATACCAACCCGGAAAAAATTATGTTACAATAATTTTCTTATAGATTGCATAAAGTTGATAAAAAAGGTTAATTAAGTACATTCATACCTCGCATTACGGATAGGGATACGTTCCGGAAAAGCAAGCCTTAAACCGAAATTCCATTTATCGAATCAATATATTTCATATAAATTCGTAGAAATTATAAGCCATCCGTTCCCAAGACAGTGCAATAAATATAAACGACAAAAAAAAATCATAATAAATCACAACAGTCAGCTGACAACGAAAGGGCGTTCGTTTAGCGAGGTATGAGAAGAATATAGAAAAAACAAAATATTAATACAGGTGGCAAACAATTCTATGATTTAGAGCTCCGCTATAGTCGTCTGAGTTCGTAGTACATATCCATTACCAGAAACCGGACTATATACGTTTTGTAGTTCAGAGATTGGCCTGTTTAAATAACAAGTGGCAACAAAATTCTATGATTTAGAGCTCCGCTATAGTCGTCTGAATTCGTAGTACATGTCCATTACCAGAAACCGGACTATGTAGGTTTAGTGGTTCAGGGATTCAGACGACTATAGCGGAGCTCTAAATCATAGAATTTGTTTGCCACTTGTTTGCTGCGTTTTTTTTTGAAAAGGCTGCTCTAGACCGCGATAAATTATATTTTGATTTTTTAAACAATTCACATATTATTAAAATATTTGTGCTTCGGATTTATTCAATCGAATCCTAAAGAGCTTATACTAAGTCAATATCTTGCGTTATATTATCGAATAAAGTTTATTTATGCTTGTTCTCAACAACTCTGAACAACTCTGGATATTATGTAGAGTACAACCGAGTTCATCAAGAAACTTAATAATTGCTGAACTGACGAAACAGGGAAATTTTTTAGTACTCGATTTTTTGATTGTTCCTTATTTCATTTACAACTGGAAACTTGAAAGAATGAAAATGAAATGACTGAATTGTGTTTTAATAAGAAAAAATGGATATCTTAATGTTTGCTGGTGAAATTAATTAATTTATTTTAATATTGGATATTATTGTGTTTAATTATAAACCAAAAATTAAATGTCAAAATGATTGATTTGAAGTTAGTTAATGTTTTTGTTCTAAATTTTTTTGTCTAGATTTCACTGTATTTTCCCTATATTTTATCGCGGTCTCGAACACCATATTTCAGAAAAACGCTGCTGTTATTTAAACAGGCCAATCCCTGAACTACTATACTTTTAAGTACACATTAAATTATATTCATAAGTGTATTTATTTAATATTAATTTAACTGGAATATTGACTTTTTTTTATAAGAAACCAAATTTTTGTGACATTGTTGTTTTTTACAAATTGAATAATTACTTATTATATCAATAAACCTACCTGTTTGTATTATATAATTTTTATTTTGTGCTATAGTAATTAGCTATAATGCAAGTTAAAAAATGTCAATATGTTTTTATTTATAATGGCCGCCTTTTTTTATATTATTTTTCATAATAAAATTTTTCTTACTATCTTTATATTTTTATATCGTGATAGTTGTAGTTTCATTATCATTTCTTAAATATATAATGGTGTTACCATATTTAACTATAATCATTTTCCGGGCTGACTTTCCGGGATAACTTCACAAAGGTACAATCTCTGTGAACAGAGATTCATGCTTTGAAGAAAATTCTTGTTATATTATTTAATTTTCCAGCTTCCAATTGGAATTTATATTGAAAAAACCAAATATGTATATTTTACAGTTTTACCAAAGAAGATATACAACTAGAAAGTGATTTTGTTCGATAGAAATATACCAACAAAAAATCGTTTCTGATTTTTTGTAACTTTCGAAGAACGAGATGGTCCTATAATCATACATTTCTCGCTCTAACATTCATTTTATAAACACAACTTCGGCTTGAAGTCGCCAAACAAAGCAATAGAAAAATCGAACATATTGGATAAGGGGAAAAATATTGCGAAGGCACAAGTAGGTGTCAGTGGTTGCATACTGCACACTTAGGCCAATTTTTTAGGCCCATTGCGATACCACTCATTCACTACTCCACATCATTAACCCACCTACTTCACCTACTCACACAACTACAGTATACCACCTGCACATTGCAAGCTCCATGTCAACCTGTACATTGACATGGAAGGTGGGTCGGCGCGTGACACGGAATTCTGCACTCCATCAGAGGGTCTTAGTTGTATTTATTAGCATCACCGATCGTAATCGATGATGAAAATTCGATTTGCATCTAGCCTCTGATGGGATTCGAACCCAGCACCTCCCGGTCCAAGTGCCGAAGCTTTAACCACTGCACCACTTGTCCGGTAAAGCACAAGTAAAACATTTTTAATTATATCGCAGTCGCATGTAATTTAGTAACGCTTTATCCTTCAAAGGTTGTATTTCACTTGAATTTATTCGAAATCGAAATGCATTTACGTATTATTTTTCAGCTTGAATTTGTTTCTGTACGTAGCTACACATTTTTAATCAAAATAGCACATGGAACCAACCTTTTTTGTTTGTTTTGGAAAACATATTATATACATATGGAAATAATTTATTTGAAAATGTTTGTTGATTTCTATGTATGTATTTAGGAAAAATTTTGATTTTACAAAAAAGATAAATTGACAAACATACTCACGTACTGAAGGAACTTTATGAATGAAAAATATTAAGAAATATAAAACAAAATATCTTCCGTTGTATTACTTGTGAAGTAAATTTCGAATAAAAATTTACGAAATGGATAAGTATTTGTTCTACAAAAATGAACATATACATATAAATGATTATTTTTATTTGCGATCGTTTTATTGTTCATTTGGACTATTTTACTTCTGCATTCAAAAATTTGTAATGTAAAGAAAATTTCCAATTGCGTGAAAGCGGAATATCTACGAGTTCACGTTTTATACCTAGCTTAAGCCAATAAACGCAAATAACTGCATCATTTTCAATTATGTATAAGCTTATGTATGCTGTATAGAAGGATTAGTTAAGATTTTCTTTTTCTAATTTTGTGCGTTTTAATTAAAATTTTGAAATTGCTATTTGATGTTTGGTTTATGTGTAAAAGTAATAAATATTAATTAAATCTAAAATTACTTAAACGTAATAATTTTTATTTTGTGACTTAGTGTAGATTCATTGGTTTTCGTTCTATGTACCTATATTGAATGATTCGATAGAAAGATATCTCGACATATAAAAAACGTTGTTTAAAAATTAGGAAAACAAATTTTGATAACATTGTATACAAGTAGGAAAGACTACTTTAACATTCGAAGTGAAAACGGTGGCATTAAATATTCATTTTCATGAAATTCTTAGATTTCCTCAAATGAGCGAATAAGGCATTTTTATTTTAGAGCTTCTAATTTTTTACTTATCCGAGAATTATCTCGGACAAATTATGCCAACATAAATCTTATTAATCTTAGAAAGGCTTTTGCAAAACAGCCTATGCCTATTTAAACCTTATTTAAATCAGAGTTTCTAAAAAATCTCGGTAGAGTACAAAATTTTGTTATCATGAACCTAATGCGTAGATAACTAGAGAACACTGCCAGATCAGGTGGTAGCATGATGCAATGATATGATAAACGCGTACACCTTATCCATGATGTCAGTCATATAGTAGATATGTATAGCACAATCCTGGAGTAAACGTAGTTCAAAGAAAATATACAAGAAGAAAGTGATTTTTTCGACAGAAATATACAAACAAAAAATGAGATTTTGGTTGTAATTTTTGAAAAAGGGGATGTACCTATATTCATGAAAAATTTCAGCGATTTAAAAGTCAAACGATTCATATTCGTAAGTAAAAAATTGAAAAAGTCATTTCCTTCCTTTATTCTATCATACGCTTCCTTTATTCTAAAAGTTCCAAGCAAACTAAAAATTAATGACACTATAGTCTAAATAGATATTTAACTAAAATTAATAGTTGTTGACATATCCAAGAATTCCGAAATTTTATTGATCTTAAAAGGCGTTTGCAAAAGACTAACCACACGATTTTATACAATTACAATACAATATTTTGAATCTAATGTTTAGACAACTAGAGAACGCTATCATATAGACGTACAGCTTATCCATGATGAAGGTCTTGGTAGTTATGTAAAGCACATTTGGAGTAAGTGTAATCCAGTATCAAACACATATTTAAGAAACGAATTATACTTAAGAATTATACGAGCTCAGGTCCTGCGTGTATCCTCACATCAAAAGTAGTGATCAAAGTAGTAAAAGAAAAGGATTAGTTAATGACATAAACGACTAGAACCCTACACAACTACCTACCCACAACCACCCTACTAGGTATGTGCTACCTTACCCATTTCTATAATCAATAAAAACATTTGGATAATTATAGTACATGTTGCATGCCTCGCCTCTTTAATAACAGAAATGATTCATCCAATTAGAAAGAACATCGGAAAAAATTATCTTCCGCCAAAGGCATTGAGAATGAGTTCTTTTTAATTGATAAAATTGCAAATAGAGACCTCTTGTTCAGAAATGTTGTATATACTTACTATTTTCTTTAAAATTCTGGTTTTAATACTTTTAATATGGTTCTAGAGGTTCACCGCCTTATATTATCCCCTTCTGTCAATAATTCTTGCCATTACCGACGGTCAGTTAACCGTCGGTACATT
This sequence comes from Nephrotoma guestfalica, assembly GCA_963691935.1. NCBI lineage: Eukaryota > Metazoa > Arthropoda > Insecta > Diptera > Tipulidae > Nephrotoma > Nephrotoma guestfalica. The sequence goes on along the minus strand of OY829915.1, from coordinate 70,554,702 downwards.
ATCCTCGGCAAGTACTTCCGGCCTCTCCGTCATTACTAATCGGACATTTACCGCTCCAGTCATTACATTCTGTTCTCCCGCCATTACCCCCGGTGTTTTTTCCTCGGTCATTACCCTTCCGCAATAACCTCCCGTGTATTACTTATCCGTCATAAGTCCCTGATCAATACACTGACAATTCTTTGTCGTCCATTACCCACCGATCCTTACTCCTTACAAGAATTACATATTTTTAATCTATTTTGAATATTTCGGCATTGCATATATGTTTGTGATTTTTGAATTAAATATGGTTAACAGAGTACTGATCTACTTGACATGTCTTAACCGATAATGTTTATGTTGGGAATGTGGCATGGAACGTGGCTATTGTTGAACCGATCATTAACGTATTTAGTATGTTGAAGCACGGGAAATAATGCAATTTGTTATGCCAGATGGAAATTATCTCGAGTCTTGTATACAGTTCGGCAAAATTGCCAAGTTCCTCGGAAATAAGCACAGCTGTCGGAAATAAATGAAATGAGTAAAATCTTATTTTTTTATACATAACTTTATGATAATTCTCTAACAGTGGCTAACTGCAACAGAAATAGGCAATTTCATGAGCGATCATTATGATATTTGGTAAGATGATGAAAATTGATTCTCAACTAGAACATCCTACTCTCGTGAATCTTGGAATCAAATTCAAGTCTAAAACGGAATAGGTGGAATTCGGGAAAATAGCAAACCAGAGCTAACCTTGCTAACATACACCGGGACAATTATATTCTGATACAAACGAAAACTATTAAATTCTTAACCTATGCATAGGTACTGAAAATGAATAAGAGTTTGGGAATTACTAATCCTTAAGAATTTGCTAACTTTCATTGGTACTTTGCCCCAAATTTTGATAATAATATTTTTAAATTGGTGCGATTTGAGAATTTTTAAACTGAGAGCTTAGGCAACATGTATGAACAAGTACGTGAAGAACCAAATTGATTTATTGTTCTTGAAAAATATTATGGAAAACCCCAGATTGTTTCATTCTTTTCTGAACTGCGTCGCATCCCTTTTTTTGGCTCGTATCGTTTTCAAAACGATAAATGAATTACATTTTTATTAGTTTTAAATTGGAAATTCCAAACCCGTGATCGTTCGTAATTAAATAACAACAAGAAGCAATCGCAGTTTTGGAATGTACAGTTTGAAACAATTAAAACGGACAATATAACATAAAATATTACACAATATGTACATCATAAAATATTAGATTCCACCATTCAAATTATGGAAACAGAATAAACAACAATAAAAATAGAGATACCGGCGGAGTTTTTGTGTCGGTAAAGTTTTATTCCGTAATTTAAACACGAATGAATTCAAGTTTAGAGTTAAATTATTATTAAAATATACCAATAAATTATTAAACAAAAAACAAACAAAAATTAATAATTATTAAAATAACCGAAATCGCTCGAAATATTCGAATAATTCAATATTCGGATATTCGAACTGGAAACCCTAGATATCACATGTCGAATTTCAAAAAAATCGGCTAAGAAATCGACTTGAAAGGGGTTTAAATATGTATATTATATTTGGATTTTTTACATTTGGATTTTGTCCTATTTGGATTTTATTCATTGATGAAATATTTTTAGTATTATTTTTCGATAAAGAGTTCTATCGGACCACTAATACCCGACACGTTGCCTAAAACATGACCAGCACAACGGCGTAACAGGTTACGGAGCCGACAATAAAATTATTCGACTTGATCCCCCCTATTACGTTCACCTGATCCCCATTAAAATATTTCTTCAGACAGTTTTAAGTTGGCCATTCGATATCAACTGCAAAATTTTTCCCCGTCAGTTTACTTTAGGTAAAGCAGAACATTTTGGAGTTTAGGTCTAACGATTTGCCAAAACCTCTTCGACATTGCCAAAATATAGCGGGTGCGTTTTCAAGTTTACATACGATTTAAGATTTCATGATAATTTGAAATTGCAAGATAATTCCTAAATGTTTAACAAAGTCAGATATTATAATTATGCTCTTAAAAAGTGTGGGAACAGTAAGACTATCTAAATTTCGAGGATTATAACAAACCACTCGATCATTTTTTGATGGGTTCACTATTATAACAAGATCGTTAGCATAACCCTGAGTGATATAACAGGAACTCCGAAGCTTAAAGAGTAAAATTCAATAACCAAAAGCCACAGTAATAATAATAGTATCTCGACCTGTGGGCAACCTTTCTCAACATTGACTACAACAGAGGAATCATCCAGCTGAACTTCGATAATACGAAAGCGTATATATTCAAACTATTTCACAATGGCGTTGCCAATACCAAATTTGCGGCAAGCATTTAAGATCGTGGCCAAAGAAGCGCTATTAAACGCACCTGCCTACAAATCGTACAAATAATTTATTAGCAAACTGCATAGTTAGACAATGACTTTGTTGTGTAGCGTTCAAGTTGTATATGCCATTAAATAATCCTTTACTCTTAATACTTTCGATATGCGAAAGCAAGCGGAGCCCGCACCTGAGCCCCATAATCCTGAAGTACGATTCGTTTTTTAAAAATAAATTTGATATTGAGTTACGTTTACTCTAGGATTGGGTTATTCATCGCTACCAGGATTGCTATCATGGATAAACTGTACGCGTTTATGAAATCATAATATCAAATTACCACCTGATCTGGCAGTGTTCTCTAGATTCATGATAGTAAAATTTTGTAATCTAATCATATAAACTGTGGCCCTATTCTGGCCAAGTTTAATTTTTTTTTAAATATATATTTATTAGAAAAAATAATGTTTAAAAATTCAAAAATGTACGAATTACAATTCCCTAAAAAATAATGGGGAAAAATTTACGTCAAGTGCTATAAAATGGAATTATTTTTCCCAATAAAAGAAATAATCCCAAACGCCAGAATACACTTTGGGGAATAACAAACTCCCAACTACTAGAAACACGTCACTAATTACCAATTTACCTTTTCCCGGGGAAAATTAGAATAGGGCCCACTGGTAACGTTAAATCCTTAAAAATCATAAAATATAAATCTATGATATTCGAAATTTCTTAAAAACTCGGACCGTAAAGCTAGCAGAACCCATACAGCAGAACATTACAAGATAGCATGGATAACAATAGGCTAATAATAGACTAATTAAATGTTCTATTACAAATTTTTTGACTCCATCGCTTCCAACTAAAACGATGGGTTCTGCCAGCTTTAGAAAAAGTTAGCAGAACCCGTATCAAAAAATGATTTAAAAACAATTGGCAAATAAAAGATTATTTTTAGGCTAATCTCTAGAAAAAGCATAAGGCTTTATCACTTCAAAGCTAGTAGAACGGAAAACAACATCACACAAAGGTCTAATCAAATGCCCGATTTAAAAAATTTGAACTCCATCCGTTTTTCACCAAACTTTACGTCATTTAATCTAAAAATAGCAGAACCCAAGGCATATGAAGTTAACCCAGTTTTTTCATCCCAGAAAAAAATAAAATTTCCTTAAACAATACATTTCATCTCATCCCAGTTTTTTTCTATTTAAACTTGTATAAGACAGATATTTGTTTTAAGTTGAGTAAAAAACAACAAAATATCCATCCCAGGTTATTCCATTTAATTGTTGTTTTTGTACTCTACGTATGAACAAATGATTATAAATAGTTTTTCTAAGTGATATGATCTATAGGTAATAATTGTTTGATTTAATTAAAGATGGCGATTGCTACTATTTTAAATTGGTAACAGTACGAGCTTACAATAACTATAAGAGGGAAGTACCAGCCGTATGGTAGTATTGGCGCAACGTACTGTTACCAACAGCTCACTTAGAAAAACTATTTATAATCATTCATACGTAGAGTACAAAAACAACAATTAAATGAAATAACCTGGGATGGATGTTTTGTTGTTTTTTACAAGTTTAAATAGAAAAAAACTGGGATGAGATGAAATAGTATTGTTTATGCAGTCTTCACGGAACGAGATTATAAAGTTGGATTATTTTTTACCGACTTGGACTTAGTCACACATGAGATTTGCTCAAAAAATTCGTCTACGACTGTCATGCGAGTCATATGTTTTCTGTTGTGTTGTCGTTGTTGTTGTTTACTTTCAATTTCTGCTTGGTTTCCGATTAGTTGGAGCTTTATTTTAATTTAATCGAATAAACGTATGGATTGTGGATTACATATACAATATTCGATTTTATATATTGTGGCAAAATAACATTTTTGGTTCTCAGCACCTAGAAACTTCAAAAATTCTGTGGTATAATAGCGAACAATTCAATATTCTATATAATAAATAAAATGTTCTTTTAATTTAATTTATTTAAGACAAATTATGCACGGGAAGTGGATACGTGGCAGGTCAAACTTATAGCCCGTGGATTACCAAAACGAAAACCATTAGACGGCGTTTATAATACGAGTATTGCAGCTGGTGCCTCTGTCAAAGGCGGTGTTGGTAAATCAACAACGGCTGTTAATTTAGCAGTAACACTAGGTGGATTAGGTAAAAAGGTCGGTTTACTGGATGGTGACATATTTGGCTCCTCCGTGCCCATTAATGATGAATATCCATGAAGAACCTTAAGTGAACAATTCCAACAATATTATACCGATAATAAATTATGGGGTTAGATGTATGTCAATGGAATTATTAATTTCTGAAAAACCGGTTGTTTGGCGAGGACCATTAATTATGTCTGCACTAGAGCGGCTATTAAAGAGAACATTTTGGGATGAAATTGATATATTATTCGTGGATACACCACCTGGAACTGGTGATATACACCTTTCTGTAGCCCAAAATGTTCCGGTAACCGGCGTTGTGCTAGTCAGCACGCCACAAACAGCAGCGTTATAGATTACAAATCGAGGTGTGAAAATGTATCGAACATTGGGCGTTCCTATAATCGGATTGGTCGAAAATATGAGTTACACGGCATGCCCAATTGTTTAACGGAAATAGATTTGTCATAAATATACAACAACAATAACAAATATATGAGCACAATTATTGCTCATATTTCAGTTTATTTTTTGTTACTATGTTGGTACGACCAAGATTATTTGCTCAAAAGATGGAAATTTTTCAACTAAACCTGGATTAAATTGGGCGAGGCTTAGTTGAATATAAAGATTTGATTGGCTAAAAAGTTGGATTAAAAATAATCCCGCTCGATGGAGGCGCCTTTAATGGTGCTATTGCACTAGAAAACAGAAATATTTTACAAAAATTTTCCGAAAACATGACAAAGACAAGAACTAAAATTTGCATTAGCGCGACTGAGATACAACACTTTTATTTTATGGTATAAAAAGTTGGGGAAATTTTGACATCAACAAAACTAACCTATTAATTATTTAGAAAATATGAAAACTCTTTATTTTTAATGTTAGACAATAATTTTATATCCCAAAAATTACTAAAAAAAATTATTATTATTTTTTCGATGAAATAAAATATGCCTTTTAATTATTTTGGATAGTTTACGAAACTATCTAAAAATTATTTTGCTATAAATTATGTGAGGGGAAATTTTATTAATACAACAAGTTCATATTAACCTAAAAAAATCATTCAGCAGGCGAAAAAAAAATCAAACAAAAATCGAAGTGTCAGACTTTTTAACCCCCAAAAATATAATAGTAGTTTAACCCAGTCCAGTCTTTTATTTGTATCGATCATTGAAACCGGATAATAACAGCGGTGATGTGGAAGTGGATGATTTGGATTCTGAAGAAAACGATAATACGATTACATTAATCATTTGAGTGCTATCGAACGGACATTGAAATTTTGATAATGTTGAATGATGCCGATCTTATACAATTTGTCTCAGCTAACCGATCAATTTCTATTTGGCTGTTTCTGAATACATGTAGAATGAAAAATAACAGAATCATTCCACTGTAAGCAAATGTACCAAATTGGTATTTTATATTTTTACTTTCAGTGCGAGAACAATTAAAAGATTTAACGAAACAGTTCGATAAATTAGAAAATGATTTAAAAGCGTTTCAAAGTGTTGGGCAAATTGTCGGGAGGTGGTACTCAAACAATTGAATGAGGATAAATGTCAGTACATACCTCCAATATGTCAGTGATTCAGTGAAACGATGTTTTATGTTATCTACATTTTTATAGTGATTGTGAATGCAACAAACGGGCCACGATATGTTGTTGGATGTCGACGTCAGACAAGACAAAATTGAAGGCTGGAACTAGGGTAGCTCTAGATATGAAGTGCTCGTTTAATAAGTGAAGTGTTTAACTACGCTCGTGATCATCAACCGTGCACTATATTACTGGATGAAATGAAATTAATGCAATTGGAAGTCGTCGTTTTTCCGAAGATACATCAGTCGATCGTAAAATTCAACGTACTGTAATGGAATTGCGTATTCAAATGGATGTTTTCGATTCGTTGGGTTAGGTTAAAATGATTATGGCTACAAACCGCCCGGGTAAGCTAGATCCGGCATTATTACATCCCGGGCGTTTAGACCGTAAGATAAATGTAAGTGCATACGTCCAATATGTCAGTGATTCAGTGAAACGATGTTTTATGTTATCTATATTTTTATAGTTATTGTGAAGGCAACAAACGGGTCACGATATGTTGTTGGATGTCGACGTCAGTTAGACAAGACAAAATTACGTCCCGGGCGTTAAGATCGTGAAATCGAAATTCTGGGTCACCATAACCGATCAAACAAATTCGATCGATTACGATATTTGGACGAATATTGGAAATTTTCTAGTTGAACTTCCATTGGCCGGGTTCATCTCACTGGATCCCGTATTGCATAGACATTTACTATCTCAAATCATATGAGTACGATGTATCAGAATTAGGTTTATATTTTACTGTTGTCTGTCTGTGGGTCTGTGTGATGATTTAGGAACAACGCGAGTTGAAGAGCTATGACAAAATGCAAAGTGAAATCTCAAGAAGGCGAAAAATATTGTTTAAAATGAAGAATGAATTCCTCGAATATTTTTTTTTCAATTTTTTCCAAAAAAATAATGTTTTAATGTGTCGACACACCAAGCACAAAAAATTTGTGTTTCTACCATAAAAAAATCAGAAAAATAAAAGTTTGCTGAGAGTGGGGGAATTTCTTTCATTTTGGTTGCCATAAAAAATACTTAGTTTTATATTTTGTATTTATAATTATGGCAACCAACTCAACAACAACAAAACTTTTCAGAAAAAAATAAAATACTGATGTACGGGTCACACAGAGAGAATCTATATTTTTATCTCATTCTAGTTTTCTGCAAAATAAAACGCTGTTGTAGTGGAATAGGCCCTTGGAAATTTTAATCATAGAACCCATTACAAAATTTAGGACTTCATCCGTTCTTGACCACATTTCACGTCATTTAATCTAAAGCTAGCAGAACCCTAATTGAAAATTAAACCAAAATTGAAATTAGAAGGCAAAACTTGATCAATTGACATACAAATAATTTTAGTCTCACTATGGCCTAATCAAATGGCCCATTCAAAACTTTCTGTTTACTATCCTGTTTACTACTTTGTTCACTATCCTAGCTTTAGATTAAATGACGTGAAGTTTGGTCAAGAACGAGTGGAGCCCAAAATTGTTTAATGGGTCCTTTGATTAGGTCTTAATGAGCCTAAAATTATTTTTATGTTAATTGATGAAGCTTTTCGTTCTAATTTCGGTTTTGGTCCGATTTTCGATGTGGGTTCTGCTACTTTTAAATGACGTGAAGTTCGGTCAAGAACGGATTAAGTCCAAAATGTTTAAACCATAAAGAGCCATCTAGTTGTGCGTTCTAATTTCGTTTTGGTTCGATTTTCGATTTGCTAGCTTTGATTTGATAAAGCGTTATGCTTTTTCTAGAGCAAACTAAAAAAAAATTAAATGGAAATTTTAATTAGCCATAATTTAAGTTTTTATTTTCCAATCGTGTTTAAATCATTTTTTGATATGATTAGAGAAGAAACCCATCGTTTTAGTTGGAAGAGATGGAGCCCAACTTTTCTCTAATAGAGCATTTAATTAGCCTATTATTAGCCTATAATTATCCATACTATCGTGTAATGTTCTGCTGTATGGATTTCGCTAGCTTTAAGGACGCACTTAATTATAATTTCCATGATAGTAGTTAAGTAACGTAAATTTGAAAAAAATGTACTCGCATATATCTAAAAATAAACTACTCATACAATTATTTTTAGAATCTGGGTCATAATGATTCGTATTTAAACGAATATATTTAAAAGTAATTTACTGTGACAGATATTTGTTTGCAAACTTAAATTAAACTAATATTTTATTTCTTAATGTTTTTTATTTACGTACGTACTCGTATATCGAACTGATACGGCTGAGCAATTTAACAATTTAATCAGATATTGTGAATTCATTTAAGAAAGTACTTTATTCGTAACCTCATCGCAATATGCAATCACGTATGAAATATAGAACGAATGGTTATGAGCCAGCTATGGAAAGTGCTTGATCATTACAAAAAAAATACAAATTCACATAATTAATGAAACATTCTTTCCAAATAGAAAATAGACGTATAGCTAGAGTTGCCCTAGTAAGTTTGGCGCCGAAGCAGAACGCAGTAAAATTATTACTACATTGTGGGCTGAGTATATTAAGAAAACTTTTTCTCCATAATTTAGTCGATAGAATTTTTATTTTATACTTCAGTTTACTATTAAATTTTGTAAAAAAGGAAAAGTTTTTAAAGTATCACGTACTAGGTGAAGTAACAAAAATACGAGACTAAGAAATCAGGCGAATATGCATAAAATGTGAAAGAGGATGGTACCTATAAAATCCGGTCGGAGCAAATTTAACAAAACTACTGATGAATCGTAAAGCCAAAATAATAAATCATTGCCATGTGCAGAGCTAACGAGTCCATTGTTATTTTAAACACTTTAAACACTTCAATTAATAAATTCAAGAACTGTGAATAACGATGAAAAAACACAAAAAACAATTTTTTAAACAACGAATACGTCAATTACTACATTATAACTTAGAAATATCATAAAATAAATTCTATCGCTAATTGACGTATTATGTCATTTAAATAACGCCCAATGTAATCAGAATTGTATTCTTCTAAGATCGTAGAATAAGTTTCTTTGTAGAATTATTTTTGGATATGTACTTCTATTTGCAAAAATATTTTATTACCACTGATATAGGTGTTGTGTATTCATAGTTAATAAACCCGGTTATGTACAATAAATGCTGCATTTCATGACAGCCATTGTTCCGGATCAGTTAAAATTTTATATGGAATACTTGAACCAAAATTTGTTTTTAGATCAGAATTTTGATTTGAAATCAAGCACGCCGAGTGAGCCGATCAAGACAAGTGAGTCAGTAAACAAATGACTATCGATCCATAAATACTTCTCGAATATTTATTAGGGGGGCGAGGATAAATAAAAAATAAAGGGGTGGGTGTATATGTTGTAAGCAACACCCAACTTTATTTTGCCACGCAGGTACATAAATTTTGAATACATCTGTATTTCTACTTCGAAAAATACAACTTACCAGAATTTTGGTAAAAACAATCCTGTTTAACTAAAATCTTCATTCGTGCACCAATTTCAGAAAACACTGACAACTCCTCTGGAAATGTTAATATTTACATTTTGTTAGAATCTTAATAACTCCTGGCCGGTTTTCGTCAATCATATACTTTTTAACAACTGATTTTCGTCAAATTTCACTAGCGCTGCCCAAATTATGGTAAAAAATGACGTATAAAGTTTATTACCGATCAGTCAATTCGTCTGAAAAATGTTTCCGCCTAAATTTCGAACCGGTTCGGTTTGAGCTGCCTCTTCCGGTTCTCAAATCTTTACATATCACTAGGGTCATTTCATTTCTTAAGAAAAATCATTTCATCACCATTTCTTATGACCCTAATGCTGCACCAGCACTTGTAGCACAATCCAATGAAAATGGTACTGGATTTTTTTACAAATTAATTACAAATTTGTCACACAGTTAGAAAATTTTTTACAAGTCCCGTTATTCTGCAATTCGTGTGTGGGCTGGTATTAGACAAAGCTACACCTCTCTTTTCGTATTTTTGTTAATATTTATTGTATCGGGCTGGGGTGGTACTGGAATTTTTTACAAATTAATTACAACACATCGGCATAGTTCAACCCCCAAAAAACTACCCTAAGGGGTATAATTTTTAAAAAAAATATATTTTTAATCACACCACACTTTTTGTATTTCTGTGAATTTTTGTTGTATAGTGGGGATGGTACTAGAATTTTTTTTACAAATTAATTACAATAAAATGGCATAATTAATCCCCTAGAAAACTACCCCGAAAGGGGGCAACCGTTTAAAATCATTGTATCGTACTGAGGGGATACTAGAAGTTTTTACAAAATAAATTACAATATGTTGGAATAGTTCAATTGCCAGAATCTGCCTCTAAAAAGTGAAGCTCTTTAAGATAAATTTTCTCTGTAAAGGTCATATACCTCTTACATTTATCAAGAAAACCCACACCCATACAAATCTATGAACATGTGTCGAACTTCCTTCCTATGTAAGAATTAGTTATCTTTGAATTTATTACAACACCCCACATCCCCAAAAATCAATCAAAATTTATCAAACTTCCTTCCAATGCAAGAAATATGTATCCCTGAATTTATTACAACAGCAGACACCCACAAAAATAGATCGTAATGTATCAAACTTCCTTCCAAAGTAAGAATTAGGAATCCATGAATTTATTACAACAGCCGACACCCAAAAAAATCGATCGTAATCTTCCTTCCAATGTAAGAATTAGGTATTCCAGAACTTATTACAGCAGCCCACACTCACAAAAATCGATTAACATGTATCGAACTTCCTTCTTATGCACGAAACAGGTACCCCGCTCGATAAAATTATTACCAATTTTTGTGGGTGTGGGGTGTTGTAATAAATTCATGGGTACCCATTTCTTGCATAGGAAGGAAATTTGATACATTTTCATAGTTTTGTATGGGTGTGGGCTTTTTTGATAAATGTAAGAGTTGTTCCTTTACAGAGAAACTTTATCTTAAAGAGCTTCACTTTTTAGAGGCAGATTCTGGCAATTGAACTATTCCTCTTGATTGTAATTTATTTTGTAAAAACTTCTAGTATCCCCCTCAGTGCGATACAATGTTTTTAAACGGTTGTTCCCATTCGGGGTAGTTTTGTAGGGGAGTAATTATGCCATTTTATTGTAATTAGTTTGTAAAAAAAATTCTAGTACCATCCCCACTATACAACAAAAATTCACAGAAATACAGAAAGTGTGGTGTGATTAAAAATATATTTTTTTAAAAATTACACCCCTTAGGAGTAATTTTGGGGGGTTGAGCTATGCCAATATGCTGTAATTAATTTGTAAAAAATTCCAGTACCACCCCAGTACGATACAACAAATATTAATTGAAATGCAAAAAGCATGGTTTAACGAAAAATATGATTTTTGAAGAATTGCATCCCTTAGGGGTAGTTTTCTGGGGCTTGAACTATGCCGATATGCTGTAATTAATTTGTAAAAAATTCCAGTTTCACCCCCAGCCCAATACAATAAATATTAACAAAAATACGAAAACTGTTGTGTAGCTTTGTCTACTGCCAGCCCAGCCCACACACTAATTGCAGAATAACGGGATTTGTAACAAATTTTCTAACTGTGTAACAAATTTATAATTAATTTGTAAAAAATTCCAGTACCATTTTCATTGGATTGCGCTACAACTGCTGGTGCAGCATTAGGGTCATCCATTTTTTCTCAAATCTTAATAATGAAGTTTCATCCTGAACCGTCAATCCGTGTGAGTAGAGAGGCCGAGTTTTTGTATAGAAGTTTCTGGTCAAAAACTCTAATAATTAATAATGCACTGTGAAAATTTGTACTTAATTTTCAATTTCCATGAAACATATTTTTTGTAGACTGATTTAAAGGGGTGAGACTTCATATGTGTTACGGCATGGCAAAGGGAAAATGGTTTATTCATTTTTATTTTTTTCCCCGTTTGTAACGACAAGTAAGTTGACTATTTTTAGATTGATTACGGACACGAATATCGATTGATTTGAGTTCTAAATCCTATTCAACGACTTGCTCATGCACCAATTATGTAAAAAGTCATTCGCGTGGTTCTATCTTTCGTTCGTGCTGTCACCTCACGTACGCCTTGATCTTTTTTGATTTTGAATTTTTCATTGTGTTAAACTGATCTCTTTTATTATAATCCTAGCCTAGCTATGCAAACTAAATTGGAAAGTTATCGGTTAGGAAGCGGTCTGGTTCCATTCATTATAGCCGAATCCAAAATTTTCGTCAAATTCGGCTTTGCACACTGAATTTGACCATCATTTGTTAAGAGATGGCCTAGTTCCATGGAGCATTATGTTAGAGTGCCAACCCAATTCTGCATACCATATTTAGTAGACAGTAATTGGTTGAGGAGTGGTAAAGCTCCATTGAGCATGGCATAATATGTCCCTGCAGTATAATTATACTTGGTACTTAAACGACTCTGGTGACCAAAATTAATAAAACATTTTAAATTTTTGCGAAATAAGCTAAATTTATTTGAAATATCCGGTAGTTAATCGGGAATTGAATATCATTCATAGTAATCCGGGATCCATTGCCTTAGGCATGCCTCACATATTTTTTGCCATTTTTTGAAAGATATTTCGTGGTTGCCAATTCAAGGGTTAAATACTAATGGATTTTAGAGTAATCCTTAATATAATTTAAATAAATATGGTTTCAGGAAATTCTATTTTAAACTGGACGATTAAATTAATAAATGTTTACATTGTTTAGGAAGCCGGAAAGTATTAACTTTGAATTAAATTTCAGGAATTTTCTAAGATGATTTTATTCCCAGGTTGCTGATTTAGAAAAGCAATTATTGATGATCAATATCATCGTTATCCATTAAACCCATTAAGCCTTTATCCTTCCTCTAGTATGTTAGAAGTAGATTAGAATTGTGTCGTGCCGTACGATCGACCGGGACGATCCGTCCCAAAAAAAAACCTTTCCTATCCTTCCCTATTGTAATGAGTAAACAGGCTGTAGGAATAGGCTCAGCGTTATCCGGAACACTTGTCTCCAGTACTTGGTCCTACAGTTCAATCAATCAATCAGAAGATTTAGTTAAAAACCGTAATTTCCGCTTTAATTTTGTATGTAGAAATGATGGAGACTGACTGATATTGTTTCAAATTTAATTTAGAATCTTTCAGTTCATAGTTGTTGTTCCTATAAATGAAATACGGACTAATTTCGGCCGTACATAACTGGGATCTACAAATCTATGATAATAACTTAAATATGGAATTGTAAAGAGAAATTTTTTTCCGCGTTATTCGATTTGTTTGTGTTTTAAATTAGAATATTATAAAGGGTGTTTCAAAAGTCACGCCTAGATGTCAGTAGTAAATAAGTTCTAAACACAACATTTTTTGTGATCTTTGACATTTGTGAAGTAGACAGATGTACAATTTTAACGATAGATACTTACACGCTAGAAGAACGCATTAAAGTTATTCAAACTTATTATGAAAATCATCGATCTTTAAAAAATCCGTAACGTAAAATTCGTGATTTTTTTGGTGTAAATAATCGTCCAAATGAGTCAACAGTTCAAAGGTTAGTGAAAAAATTGAAGAGACTGGTTTTGTCGAGGATCGAAAAGGTGTGGTGGACTAAAAAGTGAACGTTTGAGTGAGAACATTGCTGCTGTGGCCGAAAGTGTTGCGGAGTAATCTTCAACATCGATATCACGACGTTCTCAGGAATTAGGCATCCATCCATCGACTGTTTGGCGAATTTTACATAAGGATTTGCATTTGCATCCTTACAGCAACAGGATGGAGGTATGAGTTACGCAACACGTAAAAACATCCAGCTATTGCGGTCAAAGTTTCCAGGTCGATTAATTGCACGTAATGATGACATAAACTGGCCACTATAGATCATGCGATTACTTTCTTTGGGTTTCTTGAAAAGTAAAGTTTATGTGAATAAACCAACAACAGTTTCACAGCTTAAAACAACATTCGGACCGACGTTGATGAATTTAGTGCGGCAATGTGTGAGCGAGTTCTTAAAAATTGTGATTTTCGTATAGAAGCCTGTAAACGTGCCTGTGGTGGACATTTAAATGATGTAATTTTTCACATTTAACTGTTAAAAGCCATATTTTTACAAAAAATAAAAATCTAACCAGAAAACCCAAGAGCAAACCACTCTTCGAAGCAATAAACGAGAAAAACCTAGATTATTTATCATCTGGACATCCCACATATTGGCCCAAAGATAGAAAAGAATTCCTAATTTAATATATTTCTGAGTGATCACTCACCAATAATAGTAACACTAAGTACCCAAGCATTAAAAACTGAACCACCTCTACGTCTAACAAACAAACTAACGAAATGGGTTTTCTATAGAAACATAGTAGATGTAAATTTTCATCTGGTGTCCCAGTTCGCACACCAGAAGATATTGATGCCGCGATATAAAACTTAAGACAAATAATGGAAATGGCAGCAAAAAAGCTACTCCGGAGAACAAAAATTCAGAAAACAAATAATAAGCTTTCAAGTAACATTCAAAAGTTATTGACAGAGGAGCGGGAAAATCTGCGGCTATGGCAGCTTCACCGCTCTCCTCTGCATAAATGGAAATTAAACAGAGCTATTAAAGCTCTGAGAGAAGCAATATGGAAGAAACCAAATATAGGAATACAGAATTACCTAAGTAAGCTCCCAGCAACAGAAAAAACCGATTACTCACTGTGGAAGGCAACAAGAAATTTAAAAAGGCTAGAGCTATCGAACCCACCGATAAGAAAACCAGATGATCACTGAGCCAGAAGTGACTTAGAAAAGGCTGTCGCTTTCTCTAACCATCTACAAAAAGTGTTCACCAAACGAACCAAATAATGACTGCGTACTACCACAGTTTACGAGGGACGAGTCGCAACCCAAATTCAGTAAAGTTTAAATAGAAATGCGTCAAAACGGTTATCAAAAACAGTATAAATCCTAAGAAAGCGTTAGGGCATGATCTAATAACAGGAAAAATGATCAAAGAATTACCAGATAGATGCATACAATATATAGCATATATTTTTAACGCGATTATGAAATATGGACACTTCCCAAAAAATGGAAAATATCTCAAATTATCATGTTTCCTAAGCCAGGTAAAGACGAAACCCAAGTCTCATCGTACAGGCCAATAAGTCTACTTTAGCCCAAAGGATGTACCAGGTGAAACAAAATACAGCCACTACTGATTTAACCGAGATAAACGCAGGAGTACCGCAAGGTAGTGTATTGGTACCTGTGCGATACCTGTTATTCACATTGACTTACCAATAACTGAAAAAACAATCACTTCAATTTTTGCTGATGACACAGCTATATAGTTTTCACACAAAAATCCTCAAACCAGCACAAAATAGAAGAGTGGTAAGCACTTGGCGAATAAGGACGAATGAATGTAAATCAACACACGTAGCATTCACACAGAATAAACGTAACGTCAAATATCTCGGTCTTCATCTCGATTGCAGATTGACATTGAGAAAGCACAGTGAAACAAAACGCAATCAATTAAAAATAAAAATTGCTGAAATGTACTGGTCGGTCCGAAGAAAATCGAAGCTCTCTCTAGACTGTAAGGTTTTAAATTCAAAGCGATCCTAATCTCCATATGGACATATGGTATCCAACTATGGGGCTAAACTAGTGCATCAAATACAGATTTTGTATTAATGTAGTCTAAAATGCAGTCTAAAATACCAACAGAAACTGGAATCACACCCTAACGAATTAGCTAGAGAACTACTAAGGCAACCGAAATACAAACGGCTTCGCAGAGTGTACCGTGAAATTATTGTTACAGTATTGGTTAGATATCCGTGGTATATGGTAGTTTATATCTAATTAGCTGGATTCACAAACTCAGTTTATAATTACTGGATTTACAAATTCGGTTTATTATAACAATTATAATTATTATTTGACGATGTATGTTCACTCGCTGATGGTTGGTTGTCAAGAGAATGATTTTACAATTTTATTTTACAATGAACAATTTTGATTTTCTTAGTTGGTAAGCTTTATAGTTCATCGGTTTTGTAACGACTAATAGAGGTCGTAATGGGATGAGCCGTAAAGCACCAATCGCACTCATTATGTGTACGTGTGTAGTTGTGTATTAATGGACTTAACAAAATATAAACAAGTGTTAAACGTCAAAGTGTTTGCGATCGGAGTAAATAAATTTAAATTATTTCAGAACTCCATTTTGATGATGGGTTGGACTAACTTGAATTGAGATAAGTATTATTTATATGCGTTATACAGACTAGTTATGCTAATAATATTCATTTCTAGGTGATTCTAGGTTATGTCAACATAAATAATTTAAATTGGAGGGTAAGTTGTTTTAACATTACAATGAATTCGATTTATTCTGATTCTAATTTTTGTATTTGCAGATGCTGAATTAAATTGTAGTGGTGAGTCCTCAACACAGAGCAGATCCTCTAGATTTAATAAACTAAAATTAAGTAATTAATTATAATAATGCACACTGATATTAAGTATTAACATAGGTTAAGGCTTAAGAATTTCACACTTCTTGTTAGATTCGTATAAACAAAGATTCAAGAGTAAAGCCTTTGGCAACAGTTACATAAAAAAATCTAAGTATTTCCATGTTTTATTTTAAAAAAACATCTAGGCGCGACTTTTAAAAGACCCTTTGTGCCATGTCAAACTTGCCTGAATTTTTCATTAAGTTAAATTTTATAAAGCTATTTATTTATAATTATAATTATATGTAAACCAAAAGTCAACTTATGGTCTTATTTCGACTTGAGTTCTCTTCAGAGATGAATATGACGGTGCTTCTGATAATTCGGCTTTTGGGCGTCCTTGTTTTCGGAAATTATTGGTTTGACTACTCCTCATTATTAGAGATTTAGCTAAGCTTAATTGAAATTCCAATAATGTTTTGTACTCAATCTAATAGCAGAACATGCAAAATTTAGAAAATGGGTTGTAATTCGTAACGGCCATTTCTTTGACTTTATGAATATTTGGTAATAGCCAATTAGTTGGTTAAGTAAATCGACTCCTCCCATCATGTACAAGTTAATGGTGATCCAACTCCAACGAAATTAGAAGCGATGTTTACCGGTTTTCCAACCACTTCACTATTGCTATCTGCCTATTTCTGGAACATAATTCTTCATAAAATCATCTGTTATTTTTTTTAAGAGCTTTATTCTCAGTCAATTGTGGATTGAAGAATCGATTTATTCTAACCGCTCCAGCAGCGCTAATCCTCATTCCCTGTAATATTTCGAGCAGGTAGTAACTATTAAAATTGTTATCGAAGTATAACTTGTGACCATTTGATTATATTCTTGCTGTAAGGTATGAAGCACAATTGAGGGCCCGAAACCAAACTGTTTTAAATTATATTCGAACAAGCCAGTATTAGATCCCTGGTACAAGTTGAAGTTATACGGTTCTTCCCACACAGTACAAACATTTTTATACCCCAACGTTTTGGTTTATTTTTGGCGTACTGCTTGGCTGATAGTCTTCCTTTAAAAGGGATCATCTGCTCAGACAGACATTTTCTTCTACACAGACATTTTCTTCTAAATTAAGTTTGTTGCATCGAAACTTTATGGTGTCTATAAAAGGCCGAAGTTAGTAGTACAAATCGGTGTTGTTGGCTCTTGGCTGCTGTATCTAAGTCATTTACGTGTAGATTGATCATTGATGAGGTTAATATGGACGTTTCGCAGAAGTCACATCAAATTTGCAATGATTGTATTTACCGAACAAAAATCAATAATTGATGCCTTGAAAATGCACGGAATTGAGTTCCGTATTAGAAAAATATGTGGAATAAACTATTTGTAAAAATAACTGTGTAGTTAAATGTACGTATTGTTATACAAATATGTTTAAAAATTTAGTATAAATTGAATTTCTCACTATACTTTTTTGTTTTGCTTTTTGGGCCGGTTTTCATTTTAAGGAATAAAATATTTCAATTTTAAGTTCTAAATAATCTTTTACCACATCGTGATGTGGACCCTCGCGGCTCGCAGGATGAAAAAGTTAGCTTTAGTATTATAACCCTGGTTAATCTAACAATAGTCGCGACCACGGTCGTGTGGTTTCCAGCCAAATATAGAGCAATCACACTATTACGCTTGAATTCCATTGCGGTTAACTTTTTTCTGAATATTTCCCACTAAAATGCTTGTGTACGCTTGTAAACAATGGAATGAACTGTCATTTATGTATGTTTGAGCGCTCTGTCGTCACTGGTTTGACAGCAATGACAGTCTGAAGTTGGTAACACTTCGTGTCAGTCACCCGGTAATCTTTCACTTTGACCAAGGTCAACTATAATTTCCTGCAAAACTTACAAAATAAAAACTCGAACAAAATTATTGGCGCATTTCGAATTAGGTCCTAGAACTACTTATACAGGATATTCTTCTTGCCCATCAATCTCCCGAACATAGTAATCCCTCCTTGTACGGATAAGTAGAAAATCATACTGAAAAATTTGATACGGATAAATAGGTGCTCGATATATGTTATTTTCAACAGCCTGTATGGAGGACGGTCTGAAGGACCCGAATGTTCTCCCGTTTTTCGTTTATAATTTTTAAGTTTCGAACACATTCCTACTTGATTCATTAAAGGGGGATGTTCTTCACAAAACTCAACCAAAATTATTTCACCATCCCGACCAGTCAGATTTCATAAAGAGCACGTCTCCACCAATAAACGCAATTCTTTCCCACTTTCGTGGCTTTTTCTTCTTTAGAAAGTGTTTTAACAGTGGTACTACAGGGTGAGGTTAAATTGAGTGTATATTAATAGCCCATGCGAATATTATTTATTGGTGGAAGATGGAACGCTTTCAATTTCATGGGTATTGTAATAAACGGGACTCGCTTTTCAACTACCGGAGTTGAACGTTGAATTTAATTTCCTCCTCCGACTTTGAGTCTCATGGTGGTTTCTGATGATTACGATCTGTAATTAATTTACTGATATGTTGATGACATTTACTAGACTGTTTGATATCTGCGAAGAAACCGTGTAAAATGCTACAATTTGATAATAGATTGCACGTATTACACTATACAAATTATTATCTGTCCCATATGTAACAAACTAAGCCTAAAGATGTCAGTAATCGTTTTTTTAGAGCTTGCTTAAGAGGTTGTCTAGGTACGAGTACATAAATGAAATTCTTCTTGACAGCTATCGTGATCGTTGTGCAGTCAACACGTAAAAATAAAAGTGCTCTTAAATAATAAAATAATTAAAAAATAATAAAGTGATAATTAATGAACAGTTAAAAAAATATCCTAGAAATATTTTTATTATGTGCTAAGATATTTAAAATTAATTATAAGTGATCAAATACAAACTCTCGTGTGTGCATGGTATACTTACAAGTGGAAAAAAATAACGGGAGTGAGTGAATGAAGATATACCTCCATACATAGACTGCCTTGTATGAGGGGTTATCATTCTTAGTGAAAAATCAATTAAAATTAACAGTGAATAACACAAACGATCACAGATCATACAAACATTAAGTGGAACAGTAATCGAGAAATAGCGGGTCGTCGCACATGGTCACAACAGGCAGAAACGGTAAGAAATATTAAGATCAGTGACTTATCTAAATAAAAAACTTTTTTTTTGTTAATAAACAAACGGTGAATACAAATATTTGCAAAAAGTGAAAATTAATAAACAATTAATAGTCGTGAATTGCGAATGGAGGGACAAAATAATAGCGACGAAATAACGATGGTGGGCAGCGAAGATAACGCTCCTACCACGAGCGGATTTAAATCCAAACGGGCGCATGAAGCGGCGAATTCAGACGATGACCTTAACATCATCTCCAAAGTAATAGTGAAAAACACCGAAGAGGCAAACACTACGGAATTAGCGAGAAAAATTATTAATAAATTAAAAGTAACCAGGTCAACAGAGGAGTTAGCAGCTGTGGGAACGGAATCCCAAGTTAAACGACGTCAATCGCTAACATCAATAACCAACGAAAAAGTTAAGCAGCTATCGGAAGAAAATACCGTACTGAAAAACAACATCGAAACAATGATGGCAGAACTAACGGAACTAAAAAACATGCTAACCCAAACTAACCAATTACAACCGGTGCAGAAATCAACGCTAGCCACGGATATGCAACTGATAACTACAACGCAAAATAGATTCTCAGGTATAGAAATCGAGGACACTGACATAACAGATTTAACAGCTGGAGACGATGACGAGGATTTGCCACTATTCGAGATAGTCCAAACAAAACGTAAAAAAAACATAATAATAATACACTTACAATAACAAATAAAAACGCGGTGCAAAAACATCAACCACAAAAGACAACGGTCAAACAAGATATCGGGACAATAACAAACAGTCTACCGAAAAAAAAACATTCGTCCACCACCATTACACATACACAATCAACAAATAAAGGACACCATAAAATTAATGAAAGGACTACACATAGAAATTTCCACATTAAAAGAATTAATAACAACAAACACACGCTACATACGGAAACATTAGTAAACTACAAACAAGCAAAACAAATTTTAACAGAAGTAAATACACCCTATTTCACGTATACACCAAAAGATGAAAAACCCAAAACAATAGTACTTAAAGGGTTACACGAAAACGAAGACATAGATGAATTAAAAACACTTATACAATTACACAACATAAAAATAATAAATATCACGCAACTTAAAACTAAAACATCAACAAGCCAGGACAGAAAGCTGCCACTTTACATCGTACAGTGCGCACCCGACACCAACATGGGTCAAATATACAACATTAAAACATTAAATTATCAAACCGTTACATGGGAAATGCTAAAAAAAATGACATCATTATGCAATGCC
This sequence comes from Nephrotoma guestfalica, assembly GCA_963691935.1. NCBI lineage: Eukaryota > Metazoa > Arthropoda > Insecta > Diptera > Tipulidae > Nephrotoma > Nephrotoma guestfalica. The sequence goes on along the minus strand of OY829915.1, from coordinate 70,533,613 downwards.
ACCAATGCCAACGGTTCGGACATGCGGCAGCAAATTGCAACCTAAAGTACAGATGCGTGAAATGTGACAAAGAACACGAGCCAGGACAATGCGCTATAAATACGAAAATCAACAAAGAATAGGTATATTGCACAAACTGCAGCGCCAAAGGTCATCCAGCTTCCTACAGAGGGTGCCCAATATACCAGGCAACATTAAATAGATTAAAGGAACGCATCAAAGAAAAAAGAGACAAAAAACCAGAACAAATCCCGATAACAAAGCAAACATATGTCAGCCAGGAAAATGCTTCATTCGCGGAGATGCTGAAGGGAGGAGGAAGACAAACAAACACATCAGCAATCACGGCACCGACAGATACAACAAACGAAAACTCTAAGATAATCCAAATACTCACAAACAAAATAGATAGAGTGGCTGAAACAGTAGCTCAACAAGGAGAACAGATTTCTACTCTACTCGCACTGATACAACAGTTGGTGAAATGAACAGCAATCATAACAACACCTCAGAATAATCGCGATCAACGTCAATTCCTTAATCAGTACACACAGACGGCTGAATTTATATAACTTTTTAAATAATAAGAAACCGGACATTATGCTACTCAGTGAGACAAAATTAACTACAAAACACACAATTACACTAAAAGACTACAATATCATAAGAAAGGATCGCACTCATGGGAAACGAGCAGGAGGAACGGCAATAATAATTAAAAACAAATATAACTATCAAGAAATAAACACTAACATTGAAAATAAGAACTCGCGGATAGAGTACACTGTAATAAAAATTAAACTAAAGATAAATAACAGCTACCTATATATATTTGCAATATACTGCACCAGCTGCAACCACACGATTACCGAAACTCATTTTCATAAGGAATGGAATGACATATTCATAAAACACGACCTCGCAAACCCAAACAATTATTATATCATAGCAGGCGATTTTAACGCCACACACACAAATTGGGGAAACTCAGCAAACAACATACGAGGAGTAAAATTAGCAGAATGGATTCAGAATAATGATATAGACTACAAAGCTAAACTATACATGCCAGATAGCCCAACATTCTTGCGGTCGAATAACATCTTAGATTTCGCAATAGTCGACATGCGACTAAATATCCAAACGGATGAGAGGGGAAAAATACCGGCACATACCTACGATAGTGATCACAAGGCCATCGAAATAATATGCAACAATTACAACACCAACAATCATACATTCCATTTAGACACCATTAACGTAGATTCCGTACGATTTAACTTAAATAAAGCCGATTGGTCCGTATGGCAAGTAAAACTACAAAAATTATACAACAAATATTTACAGGACAACAACATATCACAAATAATACCAATAGACCACAACATCACAGATACCGAAATAGATACAAATATTAAGACAATAACACAATTAATAAATAACAACATAAAAGAAACATTACCCAAAATTATAAGAAAAAATAACATCGAGTGCTACACTAACAACATCATACAAAACTTATACAAACAAAAATCAAAAAGGATTACAGCACTAAAAAACGGAAAAAGGACCGGAAGAATAACGCAATCGCAAATAAACACACTAAAAGCGGAAATAAAACGAATAAATGAATTAATCACACAGAACGTGCAAATTGAAGTGAATAAAAAATTGACGGAACACATGGCGAAAATAAAACCGGGCCCAAAAATGTTCAGTCAAATAAAACGGATCACGGCGAGTGCAAAATCAAAGCAAGGCCTGAACATAAAACACTTAGAGATAGACGAGCGCGAAACGAGAAACATGCAGGCACTAAACATTGACTGGACAAAAATAGAAAAACAAGGAACACAGTATAGTAGTTACGATCAACATGATAATTTAAATATAATTGGATACCACATACAAAAAACGACAATACCCAATCCAACACTGGGAAAACCGCACCACGAACAATCAATAAAACACACAATAGACCCAATAAAAGCACAATTTGAAATAAATAAAGTAAACCATTTAACAAAAACTATATTCACTACAAATAATACCGCACTAAATCCACAAATAAACAATAGTAATAACAATAATCACAACTACTTCACAAACACGGAGGAACTAACCACAATAATTAAATGTTTAAATACCAAGAAATCGTTCGGCTTAGATAATCCCCCGTCTGTCGCATTAAAACATCTACCCAGCGAGATAATACGAGAATTATGCAGCCTGATCAATCACTGTTTAAACAATCGCACTTTTCCGAAAGTATGGAAAACGGCGAAAATCTACCCAATACCGAAAAAGGGAAAACCAACAACCCAGCCGAGCAGCAATCGAAATTATTATATATTATTATATACGAAAGAATACTAAAGCACAGAAAGAAGCAACAACTAATACCGGACAATCAATTCGGTTTCCGACAAGGCCACTCACAATACACGCCATCACAAAACTAACGTCAGATGTATGCCGAAACCTAAACCGGAGAAGAGCGACCGGCGCAGTACTGATCGATATGGAGAAGGCCTTTGAATCGGTGTGGTTAGACGTACTGCTGTACAAGATGATACAAATGAAATTTAGCCCCGACATAACACAATTACTGTACGAACTGTTGTACAACAGAAAGTTTAAAACGACAAACGGCACACAGATATCAGACCAAACGTTCCAAATTCACAAAGGACTACAACAAGGCTCAATAGCAGCACCAATGTTATTTAACTTATACACGAAGGATCTCGTAGAACACGAACGAATGAACACACAGGAGATACAGACAATAGCCTACGCAGACGACCTGGTGATCTATGGCACACACGAAAAAATCAAAAATATCACTCAAAACATACAACAGGCAGTAGAATTTACGATGGATCACTTGCATACATGGAGGATAAAAATCAACCCCACCAAATGTGAAACGATACTATTCAGGAAACCCTACCGGTTAGCAAACTGGGACACACAACTAAACTGGAAGAAATTCCAGGTCCAAATAGCCGGTACGTCCTGTGTGCAAAAGCCATCAGTTAAATATCTAGGAATAAACCTAGATAAATTACTCTATCTAGACAAACATATACAGCAACAGGTGATAAAAGCTAAAAAAATATTCCATGCCAATCGAAGATTATTTTGTACATGAACAGTCAGCCCAAAAGTCAAATATATATGCTATAAATCTTTGGTACGCCCAATATTAACATATGGTTGCCCAATATGGTGGAATATTGGCCCATACACAATGGAAAAACTGAGAATCTTTGAAAGAAAATGCCTCCGATACTGCCATGGGGAACATCGATCAGCGAGCTCAGACTTCAAAAAATACATCTCAAACCAAAAGCAATACGAGAAATTTGGGAAAGACAGAATAGATCTCCACATACTGAAGCTGGTCAGAGACCATATCAAAAGATCTACAGACAATACAGAAAACTCATTAATATTTGCCCCCTACTATACCGAAGATAGCATACAGAAGGAAAACTGCAAGAAACACAAGAACCCGGGCCCGGAAACGTTTATAGATTTGGACAAAATTGGATACATAGACGATAAAAGAAGCAGATACCCAAAAATCTACCACCTAGAGCGAAGACAGAACACAAAAGAATTTGAAGAAGAAATATTCGATAACCCACAGCTGTACCATCTACACAATCGCTTTAATTATAATAATATCGTTATAGATCCCGACAAGATTGAGAGAACAAGGCGGAAATACTGGTGGCTGCAAGACCTACCCACAACCTAATAACAATACCAACCATTGGAATATATACAACAAGACAACACAAACTACAATTACCAAACGAAATAATGAGTCGAGAGCGGGAGTGGCGGAGGACCGCGGACACTGAAGCGAGTGGTCCAAAAGCACTCAACCATCACTCCGGGACTTATTTCAATAGAAACAGTTTTGGCATTTTACTCTTTTTTGGTCAAAATTAAATAAGATAAAACATTGAATTACACACATTAATTATCAATAACCCGATTGATTTATATAAAAAATAATTAAGAACATGGTTTGAGACTCCAGACGGAGCATTAATCATTATAATTGTAAGTGTAAAGGGCATTTTATTCTTCAGCTTTGGCCCGAATACAAATTTAATATTGAATTATAATAAATAAAGCTAAGATTTAAAAAAAAAATGCTAATTCTTCTTGTGATTGTAGATAACTAAAAATCTAAAATAATCTAAATGAACTGTTTGATTGATATTTATGATGTGCATATCCCTGAGAAACAAACATTTGTTACATTTATACAATATTTTCAGTTATTTTTCAGAGTTTTCACGCTTTTTACATATTTTATGTAAATTACACAAATTTTTATGTAATTTACGTTATTTACATAAAAATGTAGATAACGTTATTTACATGTAAGATGCCCAAAAACAAAAACACGACACAAAAGTCACTGCCAACTCCAAATCGTTCGAGGGATGATGAAAGTAGCCTACTGCTGCTAGTTAATCTTATTCCTTTCCATTTTACAATTTCTGTAGTCCTGTTCCCATGTAGTCACCCAAAGTTGTACTAACCCAAGCAACGGTAGCATGACGTTTTTAATGATAATGTTATCGAATTATATATTTCGGCCATTCATCATTTATCATCAGTTCAAAACTATAACATTTAGTATTGCTCGAAATACCATATTTTACACTGTTAAATTTTATTATAAATTGACACATTCTTGTTAGTTTAAGGACAAATTATTACAAACTTTAAGCACGTATAAAAAACTGCAACATTATAACTGATTATTGTAACTTGTAAGTAGTCTATTGAATAGAGTGAAGGGTTAACATTCCTTTAAATTCTGCTGATGATTTTCAACAATACACAATTAACTTCTTTTATAATAAATGTAAACGCATTTCATCATTTTATGGCGACTAGAATTCCCAGAGAAGAACAATTTTACAACAACAACATGTGTAATTGGCTTATAACGTAAAAAGCTATTTGAATAAATTTCATTAGTCCATTAAAAATTAAATGGAATTAAATTACAAAGAAAAAGAAAAACATCTTTGAATCAAACATTAATTTTTAATTATTTTAACGAATCATGTTGCTTGGTTTAACCAAATTTAATTTTCTTTGAACAAAGAAGAAAGTAAGTAGAGCACATATTTACCGTAATTAAAAGTAGGTGACCCGAAGTTAGCTAAGTATTATACTACGTTTGACGTGCTTTTATTAGTGCCCGATAGCTGTATCCGGAGCACGCGATTTTCTATGTCAAAAATTATATTTAGCGCGCTATTTTTGCATATAATTAATTTATTTAATTCTAAACTAAGATTTTTCATTCAACTTTTTAGTTAAAAATCGATAAAAAAATATCTTGCTCTACCTATTTATCGGGAGCCGCTATCGGGAGCGCTATCCATTTCAAAGGGAAATTTTAAATTTCCTTTGTTTTGTACAACCCTTAAACCATTAGAAACTTAATCTTACATCTTAATCTTAAATAAATGATAATTGATATATTTCAGGTCGTTAAATGTTTGTTTTATGGATGAATTATTTGTTTCATTTTTATGGTATAGCGACACCAGTGAATAAATAGCTACAGTTTCAGTAGAAATTTCCCTTCGGCGCCGGATAGTGCTCCAATATTAAAACACGGCTGTTATTATCTAAGCTGAGTATTATACTACGTGCACATTGTATGAATACTTTGAATAAGAAAGTAAAAATATAAATGCAACATATTGAGACACAATACGCTTGTAAATTTTAAAAGGCAATTTAAATTTTGTATGCGGTTAATTGCTGCTCGATTAATGTTTTCATACAACCAATTCAAACGTCAACAGCATAAAAGATTTCTTATTCCAAAATTTATAACGCTGTTCACGCATAAATCAATTTTATTACATTTTATTTTAATGGCGTTTACTTCAATTTCGTAAATCACGGTGGAAGATATCTTAATTCAAAAATAACATTTTTATATTTAGAAAACTCGGTATTCTATTAACGAATCTGAATTCAGGTAAGAGATTAAAATTACATAAAATATTAAAGTTTTGTGAATCGATATAGCTTCATTCCGTTTTAATTTTAAAGTGCAAACCATAAATCAAAATTATACTTCTGAGAAAAAAAAATTAGATTTGAAATCCTTTGAAACGGGTTAACTGAGGTTGATTAATGGTTTATTAGTTTTTATGTTAAATTATATACAAATGTCGATTTCAGCTCAGAAACTAAAAAAATATAAACAAAACTATTTTTATAATCGTTCAGCTAGTTGTAGTTCACATACATACGTGCGTATGCGCCCACAGATACACTTCTAGTCGATAACTAGAGATGTGTCTGTAGACGCTTCTATGTATGTGGAGTTAGCACAAAAAGTTATCCCAGAAAAAAATTTTCAGAGACCGCTAAAGTTATGTGTTTATTCCAGCCGAGGATTTTATTTACTTTATTTAAATTAACATTATTCAGCCTAAGAAATATTAAACCACTTAAACGTTTGCGGATGCCAAAAAAATGTTGATGGTACGTACGGAAACACTTATGCGGCTTTTACATAAACCCTTTCAGTAGATTTGGCATCATATGACGACGCTCTGTTTATAGCTCAATATATCTCTGATATGTGTTCTCGATGTAAATGTTTTGTGTTTTTTGAGTTTGGTAATCATGTTCTCTCTGTTTTTTATGCTGTATAAGATAGCGGAAATTTCTTAGCGGAAAATAAGATATTTCGCTATTCACCGCAAGTGGCAGCACAATCACAAAATAGAAATTATTTTGTTATATAATTAGCAGCGGAAATTTTTTATTCATTTTGTATCTCATTTTTCACTAAATAAAACATCCCAGCGGAATAAAATATTAAAAGTGATCATTAAAATGACAAATTGATTGATCTCCGAAGTAAAGGAACTCGGTAAATTAAATCTTGAAATTTAACAATATTCCGTCTTTCCGCCATTCTAAAAGAATGACGATGAAATTTGGATAAAAGTATTGATGAGGGGTCCAAAACTTAGGACAAAATTCAAGGATCTGTTCATGCTGGACTAAACTAGGTTATTTCATAACCAATACTTTTGAAAATTGAAATTTTTTTATTAGTTTATTTTCAATTTTTGGTCAATATCTCAAAATCTTCAACTAGTAACCAATACTTTCGATTGTTTTTCTAATAGCTTAGGTCATACTGAGACTACGAGGAAAATTTGGGGAAAATTCTGATCGATCAATTTTCCCTAAACAAAAGGGTGAAACAAACATTCATTAAATATATTTAATAAACTTTTTTATGATTCCTATGACACCTATTAGGCATTGTGAATACTATATAACTGTCACAATTTTAAATTGAATATGAAGCAATGTAATACAGTTACGTGTAATACAGTTGCCTGTAAACCTGTTCGAATTTTTAATTGGAAACGAATTCAGAAACTGGATGTAGTACAGTTAATGTTTAATCAAAATTAACGAATAAAACGGAAATGAATTATGTAATATTTTAATATTGTTTGACTCGATTTTAAATTTAATAGATGCGAAAACTAAATGTCACATTATAGGCTGACCTAAGAAGGCCCATTTAAATTTGAATAAAATTTTTTTGCAAATGGAAACGCTAACATATAAAATGCTACCACCAATTAACACTGATGTTAGAATAAAACATCCACCAATTGCATAAATCGTTAGATCAAACGCAACAATACCACCTTATTGCCAAAAATCTGTAAAAAAGAACAAAATTTACCAAATATAATTTATCCACCATCCTATTTCAATATCTTGACATAATCTAACAAGCGCGAGGTACCCGATATAATCACATGAAAAGTGAAATAGCCTGCTAGTAGTAATTTTAGTTTTATCGACAACCGCAACATTTTTGTCGATTTGGCGTTTCTTTAATAAACATTTGAGTTCGATAACTGAATTCTTTATCGAAGTTTTTGTAAAATATTAAATTCGCTAAAAAGTCCATAAATCGTATTGCTTTAAATTTCTCATTATTTTTAATATCTTGAATACCTAAAAATGGGATTTTTGGATAACAAACACGAACGCGTGTCCGAATTGATTTAATACTGAAGATATTGAAGTTTGGTTTGGATTCATTTTAATTTCTCATTTAATTTAAATTTCATTTTAATCGCGCCTTTTGACGTCAGGTATAGCCGCCATGACGGTTTCTGCAGTCATATTGGCATTCACAAAAACGAAAATGTTTCTTGGGGCTAATGAAAAATGCTCCTCCAAGTTTATAAATTTATGAAATACTCATTTTTTAGTTGTGCAGTTTATTACAAAAAAAACTCTTAGTAAAAAACCACAACAGTGGCACTATTCTGGTAATTCACCGGGAATAGGGGTCTGGGAAAAGAATTTATATGTAATTTCTGTTGAAATATTTTTTTCCGGCCATAGTAGAAAAAAATTTGATGTAAATATTTATAAATTGGGAATAATTTTTTGATACCTAAATTGGCCGGAGAAATCCTCAGTATGCCAGAAAAAAAATGTTTAAATAAAAATTACATATAAATTATTTCCCAGATTAGAGAATTCGGGGGATTACCAGAATAGTGCCACAGAGGGAGTTTTTGTCGGTGGAATTACATACGTGTTATTCTTTCGTGGGAATCGTCTCCTTGGATGTAAGATCACTGTACTCTTCGATACAGCATAGCCTTACGCGACTTACGGAGTAAATGTGATAGAATCACACCGCGTACAACCCTAACCCCAACGCTATTATTCAAAATGGCATGATTCTGTATTGACACATCTGCCTTCGTACAAGGTTTATAAGCAAACTAAGGGTTTGGCAATGGGAATATCTGCTCTCGGCCATCATCATGAAAGTGGTCTTGGACCATATGATTCACACAACCTTGGCGTCTCCCTATCCACATCTTACCACCTGAGCGAAAGCGGTTGATTTTCGTCTCGTCCGACCAAATGACTTTACACCAATCCGCAAGAGACCAATATCTGGTTTTTTGGTGAAATATAGTCGAAGTAAATGATGCCGTTGAGTTAACATAGGTTTTTTAATTTTTCCTCTACCTTTCAAGGTTTCACGTAGAGATCGACGGATAGTTTCAGGAGAGACTTTTATATTATCATTTTCAGCAAGACAGCGTGACATCTCTACTGCAGTGTCAACTTTTCAGCTCCGTATATCTCGAATAATAACTCGTTTCATTGTGTCACTTAGCAATTTTTTCTTCCGGGTTTATTCTTTGTAATATTTTTTCGAATTTTTGAAATCACACCAATTGATATCATTTAGGTTTTAGAAATTGTGAGAATTTGTGTAGATGTGTAGTAACATTCTTTATCAAATTCTCAACTTCTCGAATTTTCGACTGTGTTAGTGATTTTTTAGTTGCCCGCGTACTAACTAATATTTTTAATTATTTTTACAGATTAATTATAAATAAAACTAGTTTTTTTTGTACTTTTAACAATAATTATTTAACTCTTCCTATAGTGATAATAAATTTGAATAATTGATTTTTAAAAGGATCGATTTCGGATATATTCCTTCTTCAGTTTTTTTTGTAAAATCTAATTTAATTTCAATTTACACATTTTTAATAAAAAAATTTTTGAAAACTGTCAAAAATTGTGGCAACCTCTTATTGTAGACTAACCGTGCAATTTTATAATTTTATAAAAAACATTCTTAAAATATTAAAAAGCTCGAGGCCTATTGGAATAAAACATACAAAAAAATTAAAATTAGAAAATTAAGCTAAACCGATAAGTGCATTGGCAGTTCATGACAATAAAATAAGCAAACCATAATGCCAGAGATAAATTGCAATAGCGGTATATACGGCTATTTAGGTCTTGGCTGTGCTAATAAACCCTGCGAATTTCATTTGCATATCAGGTGGAAAATGATGTAAATGTTGATGTGAATTTGTGTGGATAAAGACTCGAGTGAGAATTTCTAGCAAACTTTAAAATTCTGTGGAGCAAATACCAGAAATAAATTGTACTAGCGGTATATACGGCTATTTAGGTCTTAGCTGTGCTAATAAACCCTGCAAATTTCATTTGCATATCAGGTGGAAAAATGATGTAAATGTTGATGTGAATTTGTGTGGATAAAGACTCGATTGAGAATTTCTAGCAAACTTTAAAATTATGCAGAGCAAATACTGACGAAATATGGAAAAGAATCTATAATCAAAGTGATAAGAAACTTGATGCTTATAACTATACTTACCACATATCCAGCCAATTAACACAATCTACTGGTTGCTTAATAAGTATAAAAGGTTATGATGTAGCAAAGAATCGATTAACTGTTAGGGCTTACTGTGGTCATAAAGACAAAAATCAAGATTGTAGATCCTACAAATTGGTTAATTCGAACTTGTCTTTAGGGACATTTGATGTGTACGGTACTACTGTACTGGATCAAAGATCCAAAGAGATATATTAAAAGAGAAATTAACTCGCAGTATGGTAGAGATTGTTGCAGAAAATCTTGTTAATGAAGAAAATTTAAGTTTTTTCAACAAAACCAATACTGCGCAATTTTTAAAGGATAGAAGAGTTTTGAAAAAAATTAGATCTGAGCAACTACTATGTAACGATAACGACTCGGTTGATATAGAAGATATTCATTTGAAAAAAGAAAAAAACTGGCAAGCAAGAATTCGTACATCCATCAAGTGAGTAAAAACCCATTTTGTGTGACCACGTGCAGCAAACGCCAATGCCTAATTTTGAAAAAAATAAAAGAACAGCGAGACCATAGCGACTTAACAGTATATTTAGACGCCACTGGCGGGCTCGTTCGAAAACCATATAAGACTTGCAAAGCTGTTATGTATTATGCTATCGTTTTACCAGTTATAAGACGCAATCGAAAGACACATTTACCCCGTTACCAATTTGTGATATGGTAAGCTCCAGCCAAAACACACGCACTATCGGAAATTGGCTGCGAGAATACCGACTATTCGTAGAAGACACTTTAAAATGTTGGCCAGTTTTCAACAATGTGGTTGTTGACTTCTGTTATGCAGAAATTCATTCCGTTCTCGATGCGTTTAACAGAATGGACGTAGTTGAATACCTCAATATAACTTATATGTGGGCAAATAACATTAATTTACAAAACAAACCGAAAAATATAGTAAAATTGCACTTGTGCTGTTCACATATATCACATACAATAGCTGGTGATATAAACAAATATTTTGAAAACTCATCTGAAGCTCAAAAATTTATTAAAGAAGTTATGGCTTCTTTAGTAGTAACCAACAACTATCAAAATTTGAAACAGATTTGGGAAAAGTTGTCAATTTTGCTGCAATCGAGAAGCATTAATTTTTTAATTTAATTAATTGGAACAAATATTTTAGAGCCAGAATTTAATTTATTTGAATCGAATAAAACTATTGATGGTAATCAACAATTAGATAGCAAAAACTTTTCTAGCCCAATTTACAAACAGAGTCCTTTTTATCGCGACTTACATGAAATTAGTACTGAAGTACGATTACATATTTTGGAAGATACGAACGACTGACGGAACTCTTATACCATTATTTACCGGCATATTACGCAATGGTACTCGGTTGAGCAACGGTTACTTAGAAAATTATTTCGCATTTTTAAAAAGAAGATTTTCTTTAACAAGCCGTTCGCTTGAGGTTGGAAAAATGCCGTTAAAAGTTGGCCGCTTTGTCCGTGAATTAAACCATAGAAATAACACAGTCTCCAAAGAAATATTTCATTCTGTACCAAAATTTTCGTTGTCGCAAAATTATTGTAGCATCACAACACCTACCGATCGTCCCTGCAATTTGATAGATGTTCAAAGCAGCCATTCGGTTTGGAAACGAAAGAGCAAGTATTCATGCCCAGCAAGCTGTAAAAAGAAGCAATCGCGGAGCAGTTTTGATTTTAATTTTGTACACAATTTTCAAAATTTAAGTGAAATAGACCAAAGTATTACTGCCATGGCGACATTGAACCAAAACTCTAATACACCAAAGAGGAAAACACAGCCAAAATCTAAAAAAAAATTTAAGGATAAACCGGACCCTACAGGAATTCCACTAATAAAAAATGCAATAAAAACATGTAGCTTTTTCAAAAACACCTGTGCCATAGACTCAATTTATCAAGCCATCGCCCTTTCAATAGGGAAGAATGATTACATTTTAAATAATTTAAGCAGCTGTCGGACAAAATTGTTATTGCAGTCATTGCTTAACAATGATTTGGATGACGTTTATAAAATAAGAAAAGAAATTTTGGTTGAAAAATATGGATTCATGTCCGATTGTACCACAGAATTATTTAATATTTGTAAGAAAATTTTTGAAATGTTTACTAGTTTAGAGGTCACGTTAGAATGCACCAACAAATTTATACAAATGAAACAGAAAAACGTCCTCTTATTTATTTGAATACTGAGAAATACGCAAACCTAGGAGTGTCAAAAATAGGAGAATGCCTAGAAGAAGTCCCCCCAAAGACTTGCAAAGAACGTTACCAGCGTATGAATCCGATACTATTTTCTTATGAACAAATAATTTGTATAGATAGCGAAGCAATTAGCGATGTTTCTGTACGATTATCTGATATTTCGAGCACTATAAAAGTGGATCAAAATAATTATAAAGTTGTATCACTTGTCAGTTTTTTACATGATGGCCCAGTTATAAATTTTCCCAAATCGTCGGAAGGACACTATGTTTGCTACGGAGTTGTCAACTATACATGGAAAAAGTACGACGACTTATGTACGTATGTGCCAGTAATACGCAATTCCTCGACGGCGCAAATCAAACCCCAAATAATCTTGTACAAAAAATCATAAATAACCCACAAAATAAAAGATCACAATAGCTACCCAAAATTTGTCAATATAGGACACTATACAAATAAATTTATGTATTACAAAAATGGGCGGACAAAAATATCACAATTTTTGAAAAATTTTGTTCTAGTACCATGAATCCAGTATTGCGAGGTAATATCATAGAAAAAGCATCTATGATAATATTAAAAAAATTCCAACGATTATTAAACACCTAAAAACAAGTAAATCGAGAAAAAAATTTAGAACATCAACATTTACACAGGTTTATTAACCCAGCCAAGACCTAAATAGTGCAATTTATCTCTGGTATTTGCTCCACAGAGTTTTAAAGTTTGCTAGAAATTCTCACTCGAGAAGTCTTTATCCACACAAATTCACATCAACATTTACATCATTTTCCACCTGATATGCAAATGAAATTCGCAGGGTTTATTAGCACAGCCAAGACCTAAATAGCCGTATATACCGCTATTGCAATTTATCTCTGGCATTATGGTTTGCTTATTTTATTGTCATGAACTGCCAATGCACTTATCGGTTTAGCTTAATTTTCTAATTTTAATTTTTTTGTATGTTTTATTCCAATAGGCCTCGAGCTTTTTAATATTTTATGAATGTTTTTTATAAAATTATAAAATTGCACGGTTAGTCCACAATAAGAGGTTGCCACAATTTTTGACAGTTTTCAAACAAAAATTATTAAAAATGTGTAAATTGAAATTAAATTAGATTTTAATTTCGGGATAATCCTACATTTTTATGTAACAAAAGTTCGGGGTTTCGGGATAGCACTACATTTTTGTAACGACTACACTTTTTTCGGGTTGACTACACTTTAGCCAAGAAACATACCAAAAAATTCGGGATGGATTTTCGGGCTAACTTCACTGACTTTTATATACGATATTATATTACTCTACATTTTGACTCCTCCTTTCTGTGTTTTTTATTATTAGGTCGTAAATTCTATTGGTTTTGGTGATGATTTTGTCGTTGCTATGTTCTTTGTACCTTTCTGGAAAGCTTCTACGTGTTTGTCAGATGTAAAATTTTGGGCATTCGTCACATGTTAGTTTGTATTCTCCCGCGTCTATTTTTTGGAATTTTAAATTTGAGTTTCTGTTCTAATTTATTACTATTTTTGTAGGCTGTCGTGTTTTGAACGTCTTTTCTACTATTTTGTGAGTTATTTTATTGTTTTCATTTTTAATTGTGAGGTCCATAAAGTTAATTTGTTTGTGGTTTTCTGTTTCAAAGGTAAATTTTACAATGGGTCGTAAGTTATTTATATATTGGTGTAATTTTTGCTATTAATGTGAAGTTTTTCCAAATGAGTCATGTATATTTCAGCTAATGTACCTAATAGTGAACTTCCCAAACCAATCGAGCAGCTTTGGGCAATCCTAAAATGCGATTTGGCAGATTTTTCAACTTTAACAGGAAATTTCGATAAATTATGGCAAAAACAGAATTAAAATGGAATTCGATTAATCCAGAAACGTGTCAGAATTTAGTTGCCAGCATACCCAAACGAATTGAGGCGGTTATTAAAGCCAAAGGTGACTAAGTTATATCACACGAGTCAACCACCGAGTCAATCACCCTCGAGTCAACCACCTATGCCAAGAATGCATCATAGAGCAGACTCGGCATAAATGCATACATTTCTTATTTGCATTGTATACGCAAGTAACTTAAACTCATAAAGTAAAAAGTGCCAAATTGTTAATTTAAATTTCCAAATTATAATTTTAAATAAAGTCAATATCATCAAAAAAAATGAATTTCAAAATTTAGAAACCTGCACAGGAGCATCCGCTAAAAATGCATTCGCATATTCGCAGACAAACGAGGCGAGACGACGCGTTAATGAACCGTATAAAAAATCATATAACATATAACATAGAATCGATGTGAATGACGAGGATTTTCGATGTCATGCCTCGGAGAGCTAAATAACTTACAAAAATTAAACCTGCCGTACGTAGTATTAACCCTAAATAGCAAACAGCTAAAACTTCTTGTAGATACGGGAGCTGATAACTCCTATATCAACCCCAAATTTATTACAGGCCAAAACAAAATTTCCAAAGTTTACATGAAAATAACAAGCCTATTTCAAACCTCTGTGATTACAGAGAAAAAAATTTTAAAATTCGATGAAATTTCACAACCAATAAAAATATTCCTATTTAAATTCCACGAAACCTTTGATGGATTAATAGGCTATGAAACCTTAACTAAATTAAAAGCAAATATTAACCTAGAAAACAAAATTTTAGAAAATTCCAATTTTAAATTAAAACTTCAGAATAATTGTACTTCTGGCATAAAACCTTTTTATATGCAACCATTATCTAAAAGAGTAAATAAAATCCCGGTTTCCATGGAAACAGGCAAATTCTATACGACACCAATAAGTTTACGTTACGGTGTACAAATACAGGAAAGAATTTATAAAACATGTGAACCCTTTCATTCTATTGTAGAAATAATAAACCTTTCCGAACAGCAAAAGGAAGTCTATCTATTTTAACCACTGCAGGTTAAACCATTTCACATTTCTTATAACGAAATCAACTATGTACACTCAAGTTCATCATGCAACGGAACACAACGATTAGAAGATTTAAAAAATATAACCTATATATATATATAGGGAAGAACAAGGAAAATTACTCAAATTATGTGGTAAATATGAACATACATATCTTCTTCAAAGAAGGAGATAAACTTACTGTTTCAATCTCTCCAATAATAAACCGGTATATATTAAACAATACCGACAACCGGAAAATTTAAAACAAGATATTAAAAACGAAATACTATTGAGTCAGGCAGGGGATTATTGGACCATCTTATAGCCCTTGCTCATCACCAATCCAATCTGGATGGTACCCAAAAAACCAGACTCAAAGGGTAAAAAGCAATGGCGTCTTGTCATTGACTATCGCCAGCTGAATAAGCAGACGATAGATGATAAGTATCCATTACACAATATAAATAATATCTTGGATAAGCTTGGAAAATCAATGTATTTCACTACAATCGATTTGGCGTCTAGTTTCCATCAGATCGAAATTAATTAGACTGATATCGGTAAAATATCGTAGTGTTTAGCTCAAGACTTCAAGAACACATCGAAGATCTTAATAAGGTGTTTAAAAAATTAAGCCAAGCAAATCTAAAGATGCAGGTTAAAAAACACATTTTCTGAAAAATGAAATAGGATTTTTGGGCCATATAATAACCCAAGATGGAGTAAAATTGAAGCTATTGTGAACTTCAAAATTCCCAAAACACCAAAGGAAACCAAAAGCTTCCTTGGATTAATAGGTTATTATCGTAAATTTATAAAAGACTTTGCGAAAATAACGAAACCATTCACATCGTGTTTGCAAAAATCAGCAAAAATCGTATTAAATGACGATTACATAAATTATTTTGAAAAATGTAAAAAATTATTAACTTTCGAACCAATACTTCAATACCCGGATTTTAATAAGAATTTCATCCTCTTTACCGACGCATCCAACATAGCGTTAGGGGCTATTTTGCCTCAAGGGGAAATTAACAAGGATTTGCCAATTTGTTATGCTTCCCGTACGTTATCTAAAACGGAACAAAATTACAGAACCATAGAAAAAGAACTTCTTGGTATTGTATGGTCTATTAAATATTTTCGACCTTACCTTTATGGTCGAAAATTTACAATTGTCACCGACCATAAACCATTGGTTTGATTGTTCACTTGCAAAGACCCTACATCAAAAATAGTTCGTTGAAGACTCGAGCGCGAGGACATTGGGGATTCGTTCAAACAAGCGGAACTCATAATAAAATGTCATAATTCCAAACACCGTGGGATTAACGAAAACTATGCTATTTTCAAACGAAATTATTGTTTTCCAAAAATGAGGAAACTAGTAACAGATTACGTAAGAAAATACGAAGTCTGTAACCTTAATAAATACGAAAGAAACCCGAGTAAAATAAAATTTCAAATTACGGAAACTCCAACATCACCAATGGAAACCATTCATTGTGATACTTTTAGCCTTAGACGGAAAAATTTTCTTACCATAATTGACAAATTTTCAAAATTCGCCCTTGCCTATGAAATAATCTATAGGAAATCAACAACCGTTATTTCTAATAAAAACTATTTTGGAATTTACTTCCGAATTATTTAAAATTTTTATCGAAATGCATAACATTGAGTTACATTTCACAACTCCAAAGGCGAGCACAGGGAATAGCCCAATCGAACGATTCCACTCCACTATCACAGAAATCGCTCGAATTATTTATTCACAGAATAAAAAACTCTCAATTTCCGAATTAATGGACGAGGCTTTACTAACATATAACAGCTCTATCCATTCGTTTACTAATCTAACTCGATTTGAGTTATACAAGGGTCATCTCAAAGATCTGAAACCAATACCAGATCAAGTCAAATATCATCCTCAAGGATATCTGGGAGATGTTAGGGAAAATTATAACACTGTTAAAAATATAGTAAGGGAGCATAATTCGAAATTAAAAAATTATGTAATAACTAAAATCAACCAAAATAGGAAAGATCCTAGGGTATATGAACCAGGAGAAACTATTTTTGAACTACACACCAGGGAATCTAGACAATGAAGATTACATTCAAACTCAAAATGCAATTACTCAGTCAGAAAATGGTAACTATATGGTAAATTCTCAATTTCAGAGTCAAATCAAACGGTTAAAATCACAACGTTCAGCGCTGAAGCGCAATGGCAGTACATATTAATCGACGATTTCTTCCTTGGTATAGATGGCAATATTGAAATGTTGAAAGATCAAATTAGTACCGTACCTGAAATCTTAACATTTTCAAAAATTAAAGTAATCTCGCGTCATATTCTTAACAGACAGAAATTAATTTACATTAATAAACACCTAGAAAAAAATAAAATAAATTTGGCTTCATACGAGGAAGTTTATGAAATGCTTGAACTTAAACCTTATTATAATGGAACAAACATTATATTAGGCATTCAAGTGCCACAATTTTATAACGATATACTGACCTACTACCATAAAAAACCCATCCCAATAAATAGTTCCCAAATAATAATCACAACAACCAATTACATAATCCAAAACCATAAAGTTTACATGATGATTAACAAGCCATGCCTAAAAATCGAGTCAACGTATTACAGTTGTATACCGCAAATAATCAACAACCAGCATGCACATTGCAACACGATCTCAATCTTCGATATTGAAGACATAAACTAGTAAAGTAAAGAATGCAATGGTAAAAGGGAAAAAACTACTCCTCTCAAAAACTTTCAACGGCATACACAATTACTACAAAAATGTCAGAGGAAATAAATTTACCACGATTGGCAAATATTTCAATAAACAACGTGGAAACCATAAATTATTTAAAAAAATATAATGAAATGAAACGAAATAATTATAATATCATTTGAGGAACCTCAATCATATCTTTTATTACGTCTTAATAGCAGTCATTTATATCTACATGAAGCTTTGAAAATACACCGGGATGAGAGACAAAACGAACACCGGGCAGAACCAGCAGAACCTGCCAGTGAACGTGTCCGTGAACGACGCCGAAGACGTCGTCAGACGAAGAGGGGAGGAGTTATATCTTACGAGTCAACCACCGAGTCAATCACCCTCGAGTCAACCACCTATGCCAAGAATGCATCATAGAGCAGACCCGGCATAAATGCATAAATTCTTTATTTGCATTCTATACACAAGTAACTTAAACTCATAAAGAAAAAAGTTCCAAATTGTAAATTTAAATTTCCAAATTATAATTTCAAATAAAGTCAATATCATCAAAAAAAATCAATTTCAAAATTTAAAAACCTGTACAGGAGCATTCGCTAAATATGCATTTGCATATTCAGCAAAATGCATTAATATAATATAATTAATTATTTTATTTGAAAAAAAAAAATCAGTTCTTGTAAGTTCTTGATCGATAACAAAATAAATTTTATAACGTAACGTAATATCTAAGTACTTAATTTAAACGCTTCCCGTACTACAAAATCTTAGAAATCTCTTAGAGTACGCTAAGCGACAAAATCACAGTTTTGAGAAAATCAAAAATTAAACTTTAACTTCAACTAGTGTCTTTATTTGACAATGTACCTTAGAAGTTATACGCTTATCACCTACAAAAAATATTTGGCATTATTGTTATCATAGCTATATAGTTTAATTAAGGACAGATACACAATGAAAACTAATTTTTCCACAAAAGGGTATTTTTGGTTTACGCTATATCCGGTTTTAACTAATACGAATAGCGGAAAATGGATATAGTGTAAATAGTAAGTTTGTAAATTAAATATTTTCTATTTAATTTTATTATAGATTGTTGAGTTTATTTAAAACAATTATTATTAGGAACAGAACGTTTATTCTTGTAGCATACAAATTTATTCATAAAACATACAAGATAAAACAATAAACTCTTTGTTTGGCCTAATTATGCATTAATTCACTCTACGAAAATTCATTTGGTTTTAAAATCCACTGTTGTCAGCCATTCATCATTAATGGTGTTGTTCTATTTGGAAAGCGGCATTATAGAATAGTTGATCTTGTTTCGGCATAAATTTTAGGAGACTAACCAAATCTCTTCTTTTTTCATCAGATATTCTAAAACTTACTTTTTGGCAAAGTTCAATTGCAATATTTTTCATCGAAGCTTCCTCCACATGTAGTTTTCGTGTTTTCCTGGAGCTGATAGGTTTGTTAATAGATTCTATTTCAAATTGGTCATTAAATGCACGTTTGTATGAAACTTCAAATGCGCTTCGTATTTCGTATTTTAGATGTCGAATTTTGGTGTACGGTACGTAAAATTAAATTTTTGGGCCGCTAGACTGTAATTCCAGAAATCGATGTTTTCCATTTGCAAAACTTTCAAAGCTACTTTTGGAAATTTTGCGTTCGAAAGAAGACGAATCAATCCAATAGAACTATAAACTTCCATATTTTTTAAGTATCGTTCCAAAGTGCTATGAACCGCATCGACTTCTTGCAAAAGAGAATGGCCTGGCTCGGAGTATCTTTGTTCTATAATCTTTACCGTAGGGTTGTCATTCAGAAATTTAATAAGGCACAATGACAATATTATGACGAATAATTAAAATTTTATTTATTGTTGTAAAAACGTGAATTAAATAGTAATAAATGAAACTGACACTATTTTCAATAAAATGTTTTTCATTCAGAAGTAGAAGATCAATAAATAGAGATTTATCAAACTCGCGAACAAAATCGAGAGTGACTGAATGTAGTACCACACGAAAGTACGGTTGATATCATCTGCCATCATGGGATCCAGCCGTACATCTTCAAGAACTCTGGACTAATAAGGATTGATTCTTGGGGCAATCGGAAGTAATATTACAACAACGTTTCATATCTCACATGGGCTATTACTTGGAGGTAGTCACCTAAAGGACTTCAGCTTATAAAGAACAAGACAGGAGTGGACAGGTCACTAGAGCTAATCTCAATACCAGTAATAGACGAACTCGAAAAGAAAATTGCAACTCTGGAAAAGAGTGAAGACAGCTACCAGATCAGACCTTTCACCATTTATCATTATAGCATGAGTCACATACTCGTAGGTAGCTTCATTTTCAATCCGCCCTCGTACATATCCGGAATATATTGATAATTGGAATAATCTGGACAAGAAGGCGCCTACGCAGGAGAACGGTTGAAAACCGTCAACCACCCTCACCACTGCCAAGGCTAAGAGTGAGTCCTTTACCACAACAACAAAACCTGCATAAAATTATTAATGCATGTGAATTATAATTGTTGTACTTGTATAAATTTGTATATAAAGCGGGTTCATCAATAAAATAAATCAGAACAAATTAAAAAGCCAACTATTATTCTCATTATAATTAGCTTGCTAATTATTTGAAATGATGGTTAAAGCCCCCATCCGCGGTAAGCGCACTATTCATTAAATAAACTTATCTAAAGAATCAAGCAATCCCAATCTGCGGTTAAAAATATAAAATAACCAATACCATCGCTCAAATTCAGCCGGATTTATGTAGCGCAGAGTCATTGAAAATTGGACCACTCGGATCCGTGCCACCATGAGAAGCGTACATGGGCCGTTCAAATAAAAAAAATAATTTCGTTAATACCTCAAACGCTTGTTTTATTCCATTGCTACATCGACCGCCCAAATTGAAAATCCGTTTAAATACTTGTCCAAAAAATTTTTTAAATCAAAGAAAATTTAAATTATAGTTTCTGTGGAAATACTAGTACTACGTTAAGATAGTTGGTTTTAACCACATTCCTTTAGATAACAAAAATGGTATGTACGACTGACTCTACATAGGCTGCCGTAAAAGTTGCAATGCACATCTCTATGTCAGTCAAAAAGTATAACATTTTTAGAGGTTATGTTTCTCAGAAGTCATCTGTCAGTTCGCATCGCAACATTGTTTTTATTTACTTGAAAAATTGAATTCAGTTATAAAATGAAATTATCGCGTGCAAATTTACATATGATGATTTTTTACGATTTTCACCATCCTTGGTTAGTGTTTGTAATTGGTACAGTGTATTTAAACGCGAACGACGTTCACTCAAAGACGAGCCTCACGAAAGTCGTCCAAAAATAGCTGTTGTGCCATAAAACATCGATGCTGTGAGAAAACTGATTGAAGAGGATCGTCATGAACTTATCGTGAAATCGAAGCATGTCGTTGGAGGTACTTCTAAAAACGTATACAAGATCATTACAGGTGATGAGTCATGGATATATGCGTATGAGACGGAAAGAAAAGGGCAATCCACTGATCCAATTCGAAGGAAAACCAACAAAAGTTGTGCGAGCTCGGGGCGTTGAAAAGCAAATGGTAGAGTGTTTCTTCACGAAAACCAATCATGTGGCTACTGTGGCTCTTCAAAATTAAAAGACAGTCGATTTAGCTTGGTACACGACCATTTATTTGCACGAGGTTTTCAACAAAATTGAGAGAAAACCATCCAAAACGGCGAATCATTTTGCATCACGATAATGCGAGCTCACACACATCACATCAAACAAGCGAGTATTTGAGCACTCAAACAATCGAATTGATGAGTCATCCGCCTTATAGCCGCAACTTGGCACCCAATGAATTCTTCCTGTTCCCAACAATCACAGATAAGATGCGTTGACAACAATTTTTATCGCCTGAAGAAGCGATTGAAGCATTCAAAAACCATGTGTTGGAGCTATCATCTTCGGACTGGCAAAAGTGTTTCGATAAATGGTTTGAGCGTATGCAAAAGCAATAAAGCAATTGTTGATGAAAAGTTGTAATTTTTTTATTACTTTTTCTAAAAACCTTTACGGCAGCCCTCGTAATGTAATGATAGTAGAGAGAAACCTTTCGCTTAAAATTTAAACTATATGTGTTTTTCCAAATACATAATCTATTTTAAACTACCGGGAAAATCAAGCATTTTGTACATACGAATACCTTAACGTGTAAAACTAGTAAACAAGATTGCAAAACCATCTCTAAAAATAACTAATCGATATAACCAAAAATGTTACAAACCAGAAGCAAAAATAAAGACTAAATTCATTAACAGCACAACATACAAATGTATGTATGTATGTATATTTATGCTTAATCTGGCATAAAGTCAATTTGAAATTATAAAAAAAAATATTTTTAAAGCCAACTGTGACATTTTACATAAAATTCGAAAATAGAAAAATTCTTACCTTAATCGAAATTACAGCACCCGATGTGAACACGAACTAAATCGAATGTTGTACAGATACCAATTTCTTTCTTTTGTTTGGTAAATAATCTGTAAATAGAAAAATCGATTAGTCATTCAATTGTTTGGTATAATAATGGCGATCGATTTCAATATGGTTGCAGTGCAACGTACTTTACATCTGCATATTTATGTATAGATAGGAACTTTTATCTCTAAACTGTCGGTTTGTGGAGTAATATTCTTTGAATTGCAAGTAATTTAATAACACAAAATAGGTTTGTTATTCATCAAATATTTTTCGACACAAAGTTTATTTTGATTCCGATTTTTGCTACACTGTTGTGTTTTATATACGATACAATATAAAAGACTACACTTCATAATATTTTATTAAAAGAAAATATTTTTTTTTTCAGCGGGCGCTCAACTTTGGATGTAAATGTACATTCTGAGTTTTATTATAAGTTTTCTATTGTTTTACATCATATTGCAAATCTTTCACATGTGCGTATCATATGTTCTTCGTTTTACATATAGCGACGTATTCCGATCTAGCTCCAGAGCATCGCTATGCCCCTCGTGAGTATTTACTTAATACCAGGCTTACTTAAACAAGCATTCTTATTCGAAGTCATTCACTTGGGTTTGTTTAATTCTGGAATTGAATATCAATTAAGAACAAGTAGCACAACAGAAATCATTGTTTAATACAAATTTAACATATAAGTACGATTTATCATACATACTTGAAATACATATATTTTATTATCTATATAAGTAGACTCTTTTATGTGCTAAAAATAAAATATTTCATTCATTTATAGAATTGTAGATTTCGTAAAAAACTTTGTGCATTGTACTCGTATCTCATCAAATGTGAAAATGTCTAAAAGTTTGAATGGGATTATATTTTATTTGTGGGAATATTTTAAATCGTATATGGAAGAAATACGTATGAGTATATTTAATGAATGCGATTTCTTATTTATTGTGATTTTATAAAACTTTGAGCGGATATTTCAAAAGATGAGGTTAATCAGAACGTAGCAAACTTCTGCTTCAACCTTTATGGCTAAAAATATATGGTATAATGTTGTTGTTTGCTAAAAGGACTCAAGTCTCTCGAAAGAAGTTCCAGATGTCGGAAGAGATATGATGCAGGAGAATGTAATGTATATCTCAACAAAAATAATTCAAAGAAAAAAAACTGAAATCGAGATGATTGTGACATACATACCACAAATAATACCAAAGATTTAATGCTGTATAAGATAGCGGGAATTTCTCAGCGGAAAATAAGAGATTTCCCTACTCGCCGCAAGTGGCAGCACAATAACAAAAGAGAAATTATTTTGTTATATAATCACCAGCGGAAAATTATTCATTTTGTATCTCTTTTTTCACTAACTAAAACATCCCAGCGGAGTAAAATATTAAAAGTGATCCTTAAAATGACAAATTGATTGATCTCCGAAGTAAAGGAACTCGGTAAATGAAATCTTGAAATTTAACAATATTCCGTCTTTCCGCCATTCTTAAAAAATGGCGATGAAATTTGGATAAAAGTATTGATCAGGGGTCCAAAACTTGGGACAAAATTCTAGGATCTGTTCATGCTGGACTAAACTAGGCGATTTCATAACCAATAATTTTGAAAATTTATTTTTTTTTATTAGATTATTTTCAAATTTTGGTCGATATCTCAAAAACTTCCACTACGTATGGAGACTAGTGGGAGTTTTTGAGATATCGACCAAAAACTGAAAATAACTTATATGGCTGCAGAAAATCAAAAAATTATAGTGAAAATTCTAATCCATCAATTTGCCCCAAATTTTCCTCGTAGTCTCAGTATGACCTAAGCTATTAGAAAAACAACCGAAAGTATTGGTTACTAGTGGAAGTTTTTGAGATATTGGCCAGGAACTGAAAATATCTTATATGGCCGCAGAAAATCAAAAAATTATAGTGAAAATTCTAATCCATCAATTTTCCCAAAATTTTCCTGGTAGTCTTAGTATGACCTAAGCTATTAGAAAAACAATCGAAAGTATTAGTTACTAGTGGAAGTTTTTGAGATATCGGCCAAAAACTGAAAATATCTTATTTGGCCGCAGAAAATCAAAAAATTATAGTGAAAATTCTAATCCATCAATTTTCCCCAAATTTTCCTGGTAGTTTCAGTATGACCTAAGCTATTAGAAAAACAACCGAAAGTATTGGTTACTAGTGGAAGTTTTTGAGATATCGACCAAAAACTGAAAATATCTTATTTGGCCGCAGAAAATCAAAAAATTATAGTGAAAATTCTAATCCATCAATTTTCCCCAAATTTTCCTCGTAGTCTCAGTATGACCTAAGCTATTAGAAAAACAACCGAAAGTATTGGTTACTAGTGGAAGTTTTTGAGATATCGGCCAAAACCTGAAAATATCTTATATGGCCGCAAAAAATCAAAAAATTATAGTGAAAATTCTAATCCATCAATTTTCCCCAAATTTTCCTGGTAGTTTCAGTATGACCTAAGCTATTAGAAAAACAACGGAAAGTATTGGTTACTAGTGGAAGTTTTTGAGATATCGACCAAAAACTGAAAATATCTTATTTGGCCGCAGAAAATCAAAAAATTATAGTGAAAATTCTAATCCATCAATTTTCCCCAAATTTTCATGGTAGTCTCAATATGACCTAAGCTGTTAGAAAAACAACCGAAAGTATTGGTAACTAGTGGAAGTTTTTGAGATATCGGCCAAAAACTGAAAATATCTTATATGGCCGCAAAAAATCAAAAAATTATAGTGAAAATTCTAATCCATCAATTTTCCCAACATTTTTTTGGTAGTCTCAGTATGACCTAAGCTATTAGAAAAACAATCGAAAGTATTGGTTACTAGTGGAAGTTTTTGAGATATTGGCCAAAATCTGAAAATAAACTAATAAAAATATTTCGATTTTCAAAAGTATTGGATATGAAATGGCCTAGTTTAGTCCAGCATGAACTGATCCTAGAATTTTTTCCTAAGTTTTGGACCACTGATCAATACTTTTATCCAAATTTCATCGTCATTCTTTTAGAATGGCGGAAAGACGGGATATTGTTAAATTTCAAGACTTCATTTACCGAGTTCCTTTACTTCGGAGATCAATCAATTTGTCATTTTAAGGATCACTTTTAATATTTTATTCCGCTGGGATGTTTTATTTAGTGAAAAATGAGATACAAAATGAATAAAAAATTTCCGCTGGTAATTATATAACAAAATAATTTCTCTTTTGTGATTGTGCTGCCACTTGCGGCGAGTAGCGAAATCTCTTATTTTCCGCTGAGAAATTTCCGTTAACAAAAACCCTTATTGGATCTGGCTCGTAGTAATATTCGGTTCCGTCTTTTTAGCACGCAATCCAAAGGTTTCGACAAAATGATGTTTGGATTCGCTTGATCGTCATTTACAATTAAAAGGTTAATAAACAATGAAAAACTCAACAACAAAAATTCCGGGATAGTACCTCATTGTAAGAAAATCAAACCATTAACAACTTAACAAAATTTGTTATTTTATAATTTACGCGAGTGTGCATTCAATATTTTAGCAGTGTAATTTAACAAAAAGTTGAACGTAAATGATTGAAAATCGCATTTACATAGTTAAAAGTAAATTCATTCGGTTTTCTGTGTTGCTCAATATGTTTTACGAGCCTGATTATAGATAGTTCCACGCATTTACATTACATACATGAAATAGTTTAACTAATATGTTTTCAAAATACAATGATAAGGTTAAGGGCTAACAACTCATTCAATGCTTTGTGTTGGCTCCGTTGTGTATTTCGATATACGGAGCTAATCCTAGAGATTTCCATACGGTTTCAGTATATACGTTAAATCACCTAGCTACTAGGCCTTCAACATATCATGGTAAGATTTGGGGCTAGTGAGATGCACTGTGAATTAGCAAGCTTTCAATGTGAAATCTTAACTCATTCAATGCTTTGTGTTGGCACCGTTGTGTAGTTCAATATACGAGGCCGATCCTAGAGATGTCCACGCGGTTTCATTATTTACGTTAAATCACCTAACTAATAAGCTTTCAAAATTTCATGGTAAGATTTAGGGCCGGAAACCTGATAACCATCAACATCTTTAATCAAATACCGATCCTTATCCAACACTTTACATATTTTATACGGTCCCTTAAACTTAGCTCTCAATTTGCCGTTAACACCTACTATCGGATTTTCTCGCAACATCACTAAATTTCCTTCCTCGTATTTTACCGATTTATGCACCTTTTTATCATAATATTTTTTATTATATTCTTGTTGTCGTTCCATAGAGCTCCTCGCTATATTTCTAACTTCCGAAAGATTCCTATCCTCTTCATCTAAACACCTACCACCTATTTCCGTCATGTGTCGTCGAATTTCTTTGCACTATACCGAACAATACCTTAGACGGCACTTCGTGCATCGCTTTGTTCAATGTATTATTCAGTTTTATACAATAAACTTTTGCTCTACTTAGTGCGTCTACATGCTTCATTTTATCGCCTGCTCTATCTATTACTTCAAAATTAAAATCTTCTAAAAATAAAGCCCAACGCTCAACTTTACTATTCACATCTTGCTTATTCAAAGCATTACAGTCAGTAACCACTGTGAACTGTCTTTCGAGCAAATACGGTCTAAATCTCTGTATACTATAAACTAACGCCAATGTCTCTAGCTCAAAGCTATGTAACTTCGACTCTGCGTCCGTTGTTTCCTGGCCTTTCTATTAACAACTCCTTCAATTGTCAAAACGCCTTAATATGTTTTTCCAAAAATACAAACTAAACATCTGGCTTTAACCCATTCCACCACTAATAATACGACATAATTTGTTAATTAAAACACTATTTAATTACTACAACTTTTATTTCAAAGAAACCTTAACACTAAACTTCACATAAAATTAAAACGGTATAATGGATATTTGTTTAATCTTCATCTCCAGGCAGTTTTGGAAGGGTATGGTAGTTTTTGAAACATTCTGACATGTGGAAAGCCACCAAGCAATTCTCGCATTCCCATCGTGAATCACTTTTCTTTTTCAGTAATGAACACATTTTACAAAGCTTGGCCGGGTTTTGTTTGACAGGATTTGGAGGAATTTGTCTAGTGGAATGTGCCCATTGTACAGCCTGTAATCGTAAAGGGCATGCTTCTCCAGATGCCCTTCGGCCAAATAAAAAAATATTTTTTTGTATCCCTTGGAGTACCTCCGCATAAGTGGATAAGAAGCCAAGCGGTCATTTCTGTCGACTCCACCCATTCCACGATTATAATCGATGACTGCATCCGTATGTAATTGCAATAACCAAACCAATAAAACGTTGTAATGCTCTTGCACTTGTTGGAACTGGATATTTACTTATACTTTCTATGTGTCTATCGCTCAACGTAATCACGAGCGAACTCACATTATATCCCAAGAACTCAATCTTTGTTTTAACAAAATGACATTTTCAAACATGCAACTTAACGTTATTTCTCGCTAAAATGCTAAATATTTGCTTTAACAAACTTAAATGTTCTTCTAGAGTTTCTGTTGCAACAAGAAATGAAAACTATAACCCTTCATCATTTATTAATGGTTTTACAACAAGTTGCAGATATTTTACAAAATGAGCCGGAGAGTTGATATACCCAAAAGGTAACTTATTAAATTCAAACTGACCCTGATCCGTTACAAACGCTGTATATTTTTTCGACTCTTCCTTCAAATTTACATGATAAAATCCATTACGTAAATCCATAGACGAAAATATTTCTTTCCACTCAGTCGTTGAACAATGTTGACATTGGATAGTAAATTATTTCAACTATCTTATTCAACGGTCTATAGTTGTCGCACATGCGATAGTTATTATTCTTTTTCTTAACCAAAACTTCACGACTGGTATAAGGTGATTCACTAGGTCTAATAACCCCTGACTGTAACAACTCATGTGTAATTTTTTTTAACTACTACTAAAACGATTTGGACTTGCTCACCGTTAATAGCATTACTATAACCGACTGCCTCATATGTGTCACCTACATCTAATCCCACTTCATTCATCGCTAACAATTCTGTATCAATGTTAACTACCTCCTTCATTGTATCCTTGTCAAAATTAGTTTTTTCTTTTCCGTCCACAATTTTCACCATATCAATCCCGTTTAATTTCAAAAATCCCTTCCCAAAATTATATCTATATCGATTGTCTTATCGGGCACTGCTCTATAATTAACCTTATACACATTATTTTCTATTATAATATTACCCTCCCAACTTCCTAAAATTATTAACTGACTTCCGTTAATTCAAACCACATTCTCATTACTAATTTTTCTTGATATAAAATTCTTAACTAACTTTTCTTTTACAACACTTACGTTACTTCCTGAATCAATCAACACCTGGACTCCAACTAACATTTTCCCAATGACCGCCATTGCTTTCACTTGTTCACCAGTAACAACCACCTCATTCTCCGTTTTCATTTTCGCATCCTCTACTTGACCATTCATATACTATATGTCCTCTTCTAATTTCACTTTATGTTGTTCTTTCATATATCCTATTTCTTTACAACTTTCACATGTCGGCTTCCTTTTTGGTTGAGTACAATTGGTGGCCATATGTCCATAGCATTCTTTACTCTTATGCAATTTGACTTAGTCTCGGGTTTCTTCTGATTTTCACAAATTTTTGTTTTTTCTGCATGACCACTTTGATTATTCCATCTCCTTCCATTGTCTCCCTCATTTCCGTGCATCTTCACATGCCACTCTATACGCTCCTTCAACTCTCTCAGAGTATTCACTCTAATCGACTTTAACGCTGTACTCAGCTTATATTCATTCTTGCCCATTATAATATATAGGGTGTCTCAGCAAGACCGCCGGATTTAAATTTGCCGCTATTATGTTAATACGAGTTGTACGGTGATTTTTTTGTGACAGTTGTCACGTACAGACCACAATCTAGAGAAGTGTTCAGGACTAGGTTCAGCTCCATATTTAGCAACACGGGCACTCAAGCAAATCGCCGAAGATACACATAAATCAAATCCTGTTGCTGTAAAAACCATCGAGAAAGATATATACTTAGACCACCTTATGACAGGAGTAGATACGGTAGCAGAAGTACAACGGCTGAAATGCGTACTAAGATCAATTTTGTCCAATTATGGTTTTAACCTGAGAAAGTGGGTGTCTAATTCTCCCGATGTGTTAGCAGACATCCCTACTGACGACAGGCAACACCAAATCAAGTCAATTGAACAAGAAAATACGGGCGAAACAGTGAAGATTTTGGGCTTGCAAGACCATCCTACTGAAGATGTATTTAGATTTCGAGTTACGCTACTAATAAGTCAAAAGATTACCAAAGGAACCACACTCTCGGAGGCAGGACTTTTTTTAATCCGATGGGTTATTAAAATTAAAATAAAAAATTTTATCCAACAACTCTTGCTCTTAAATCTTACTTAATTGGGATGATCTACTATCGCAGAAAGAAGTTAATGACTATAGGAGCTCATTCGTACGACACTCCGAGACATAGAAAACATTTCCATTCAACGGTTTGTGCAGACGGACACGTATTCCACAGTGGAGTTAGTTTCTGTGATGCCAGCACTCTTGCTTATGCTGCAGTAACCTACTACAAGGTGACCACAGGAAAGGGAGAAATTACGACTCATCTGATTTCGGCCAAAACCAAGATGGTCCTCCTAAAACAGCAAAGTCTCCCGCGTCTGGAGTTGTACGGTGCAGTTTTGCTGACTAATCAAAGGAATCTGGTTAAATGGAAAACAAATACAAAAGTACACGAAATCAAATCCAACATCTTATGGTGGGACGGACCTACTTGGTTGTTAGAAATAAACGAATGTGGGCTTAAACAACAAAGGAATTACTCAAATGTTTGCGCCACTCCAGAAACTTTGCTTCTATTACTTCAATGGAGTACAACATATTCGAGAGTTGTTCATCCTTCCAACGAGCAGCCGGAAATCGCTTAGTCGTTTATCGTTGACCAGGGAGGACCAATGATTGGAGAACTGCGATGCCCCATTTTTAATAAGGCATCTCATTATTATATCTTCAAAATCACCATTAACAGCATTAATAATTGAAGGCATGCTTAGACACTATAAGCACAATGGACCATCGCTACTCGTGTTCGTTGCACACGACATAAAGCTGCATGCGAGGCACAACTGATAGGGAATCTACCGTCTAGAGCTAATTCGACCTTTTCTAAAAGTGGGTGTCGACTACGCTGGACCCATATCTATACATTTTATTAAGAGACAAGGTCAAAAGACATATACAACATACGTAGCTTTGTTTATATGATCTGAGCAGTGATGCCTTTCTAGCGGCCTTAAAGCAGTTCATAGCACGTCATGGATGCTGTCAAAATCTATATAGTGACAATGGATCAAATTTTGTAGGGGCTAATAATCAACAAAAACAATCGTTTAAACATTGTATTGATAACTCGCATGATATTTCCCACTTTATTTCTAGAAACGCAATCACCTGGTCAAGTTGTTGGTGATTCAATACTGACCATGGAGGAGATGAGCACCCTGCCTATTGAAATATAGAGCATCTTGAATAGAACAACCGGGTACGAAATTGCCCGGACCTGATATGGGTCTTTTTTTGTCTACAATATATGAGCCAACATTTCTGGGAACGCTTGCATCTCGAACACCTTCTCTCCAACAAAAATCGAAGTGGTTCACAGCAAAATCTTCTATAAAAATAAACGACACCGTCATTGTTAAAGATGAAAATTTACCCGTGAATAAGTGGCTATTGAGAAAAATCACAACACTCCATCCCGGATCTGATGGTCTCACACGAGTAGTAACGTTGAAGACTGGACATGGCGAGTTGAAAAGAGCAATTACAAAAATTGTGCGTGTAGCTGTTGAACTAGATTGGTCAAAGCCGGCGGTATGCTTATCAACATCTCAATGTCCGCGATTATCTTCGTGAGAATTACGCGTCTATCTTGCCCATTTTTATTGGAGTTTTTCGGCACGTGGCTGTCCCATCATATTCAGGATTCCGTTATGATGATATTTACTCATAGAGTTTGATCGATTTGAATAGATTGTTAAATTTTATTTCACAGATCCTAGAGACGTTTACGGGGTCTCATATATCAGGTCAGATCGCCAAGCTATAACAATACGATTTCTATTCGTGGCCAGGTGGACAATTCCGGCAGATGGTGGGATTTCTACAATCGGCTAGCTTCCATATGGTCCAATATAAAAATTAATAATTGGCATTCTCCTATAGAAACCAGATTTGCCGGATATGATTGAGACTGTTTTGAGTTTGGAATAGTAAGGGCTCACAATGACTAAGAGGGCAGTACCAGCCGTATGGTAAGATAGGCGTAAATGGCCAGGTTCCATATACCCACATGTAAGAACAAAATAAAAACCTGCCATTATGGTAAGGCCTAACTCTGGCCAGCCGAACAATACTAGCCTTACGGTGGCCCGCTTCCATATGGTTCCATTTTTGTAATTTATATTTATTTATTACAACTGATTTACAAATCATCTAGTAATTTTTATATTTCATATTTTATATTCTTGTTTGGAGGGTTGTAACCCTTGAATTGGTCTTCTTTACAGTTTTATTATATTTTTAGTCGATCCAAGATTTATAAGATTTTAGTATTGCATAAAACTGCTTTTGTAAGTCTCTTTGTAATTTAAATTAGCCTGTATGCTATACTCTATCAAAGCTCTGTGCTACATCCAAGAAGATACTTGAAATTCGACATACTTGATGTGGAGAAATACTATTTATTTCTTCTATTAGCGGTTTGAGTCGCTTGAGGAATAGTTTCTCGAATATTTTTGAAATTATTTGAAAAAGGAAATCGGCCTATACGAATTTTTGTTATTTAGTGGTTTGTTGGGTTTAGGTTTTGCGACGTGTTTATGTCTGAACCTCTTTTAATTCTTATAAAGTGACAGGATGTACATTGTAGTTTTTCACTTTATTTACTGATGGTATGTTTTCTTCAGCTGTATGACTTGGTAGAGGCTGAAACGTGTTCTCGAGGTAGGTTGCAAACAATGAAGTTTTTGCTTCGAACTTATAGTCAATGTTTCATCATTATTTTTAACTGGTGGAATTGGAATTTTAAGTTGTTTTAAAATTTTTGTCGCTTACCAAAGGGAATATGCGGTATCTTTTTCCCTAGTAAGGCTACTTAGGTGTTTATTAATGGATTTTTTCTTGATTTCATTAATTAGCAATTCTAATTTATTGGACAAATAATTTAAAGTTGTTTTACATATATTATGGCACTCAATTTCAACAAGTTTCGACGCATTTAATTTAAACTTAAAAAGATATCACTCCACGCCGCTTCTTGTGAGCTGTTGTTCAGTTGTTTCAGTTCGTCTTCTAGCTGTGTCGCATTTTTAGTTGACACCTGAGGATTATTAGTATTATCCACAATTAGTTTTTGGAATTTCTCCCAGCAGTTGTACTTATTGTCATAATAACAGGCATGTTATCTGACATATCCCCCTCGCTACTTTCGAGGTATATGTAGTTTTCGTCTATACCTTTGGTGTTAAAGAAGTTTATGATATTGGGTATTTTGTTTCTATCCGTAGGCCAATAAGTTACTTGATCTCCAGAATGAAACTCGTAACTACATAGTCCGTACTACTGCAAACAGCTCTCTTCTTTTTTATGAGGTTGCTCTTGATCCCCAGTAGGTATTTTTTGTATTAAAATCACCTCCGATTATGAACCTTGATCCAAGATATTTAAATAATGTGCAACGGTCTTGCTTAATTAATTCTTTGTTGTTATTTATAAATAGTCTTAACGCACATTTCACTCATCTAGACTCTTTGACATTATTTTTGCGTATGATTAAAACCTTGCCAATTTTTACGGTATTAGACCGCTATTTTTTCAATGGCTCTATTTAAACTTGCATGTTAAGTATTGCCTTAATATTACACATATGTTCCAGTTTTTGGTCGTTATTAAAAGTGAGCATAAATAGTGGAAGCATTCTTTTTTTGATTTGGCTGCTTGTTTAGTTTCGATTTTTTCTTTCTTAATGATGTTTACAGAATTTTCTATTTGATAATGAGATCCTCAATAATTTCCTCTTTTGCGCAGTTTGGATGAAGACCTCTAGTCATAATTTTGCTTGAACGATAATTCTTATCTTAGAGCTTTGTGGACAAAGGTTTAGCTGGTTATTGTTCTAGAGCTTGTTGTTTTTTGACGATGGTGATTTTTCTGCCATTTCTGGTGAGTGTTGAGCTTTCCTTTTCTTACTTGATCTTTTATTTTGGATCAACACCCAATTTGAGTCTCTTTCTAGTTCTTCATTATCCGTGTGAAATGGATTAAGGTCATCATCAATTGCAGGCTTTTTTGAGTTTTGCATTCTCTTTCTCTAAAATTGTAAATTATTCTTTCAATTTAGTTGTAATTTTTTTTATTTCTCTGAATTGTTCACGGAGTTTGGCGTTTTCCGTCGCGTACTGAAACGTACTGCTCCGAGGAGTGAGAATTTGGCAACATCTCTGTTGTTGTACTATTCCCCAGATTTATTACAATCCGTATTTGTTGTACTCATTGTTTGTTTTAACCAAGTTATACCACTAGCATTTGCTCCCCGGTAGTACTTTGCTACTTCCGAAGCAGTACCCGCCCCCGCGAAGTGGACACAGCTATTTAGGTCTTACCTAGGTGTACACAGAGACATCCGAAGCCCCCTGGGTACCCTAGGCTGAGAGGCTCATTAATAATGCAACGCAGAATATGATATACAGACCTACTTTAAATTTAAATATTTGATTGTGGCATGTGTTAGTTTTCATTTGTCAGATCTTATTTACATTTATAACGTTTTCTAGTAGTTTAATAGGATTTATAAGGTTTGCCAGAAAGTTGCCAGATACTTCATGCACGTGTTTAATAAAATTCATTTGAAATGAAAAACATTCACTCATAATATAGAAGTACAGTTTTTTAAAGGACGAACTTCATGAATTTGTACAGAACCGTGAAATTTATCGTTAAAGAATCCTAATTTTGTTTTTTTAAAGGACAGATTTAGGATGAACTCCACGCGAATTGGAAGGGATGCATTTATATTGCGACATTTCTATAAATGGTTGTGCAGACCTACCGGCATTAGGTGTCCCTTCATAAAATCTACTCCGATGATATATTTACTGGAATGGTACACCATTTTTACTATCATAGCTTCACCTGATTCTGGTAGTAAATTAATAACAACACTTTTGTAGTTCTCCCCTTAAAACTTCTGTTACTGGATTCATGCTCATTCATGCTCTTAACTTTGTCACTTATTTTTCTAAGATTTACTCCTCCATGTTCTTGTCACTTGTTTCGAAGTGGTTTCTTGCAAAATTATCTGACGTGTGACTGAAACGATTTGCTCCTCTGCGGTGCTGCACTGCCGATTGAAATTGTACTTTAAAATGTTCAATTGGAATCTCGCCATCGAATATCGGCGGCTTTAAAATTTTTCTGAGCTTCCAAAGCGGGCCTCTACTGTCTGATGTGTCCTTCAAACAGTCAATAATCTTTAACTCTTCCCTAAGCCTCTGGTCGAGTTTCTGGTCCAGCTCGGCAAACCGTTTATTTATTTGCAAACATATGGTCTAATTATATAAATTATCAACAATTTAGTGAACCACATACCACAATGTGAACATGACAGCTCATTTGTAATGAGGTGTGTAATTCAACTTCTAAAATGTGTATTGCTTTTGTAGTAGTATTGATGTCTTCAAAAACACTCCGTCAAATACAGGGCGGTTTTATGGTGACTATCGGTAATTGCTCTGTACTCATCGCTAAATCGATTCAATTCGGGCTCGTCTAGCGTCATTTGTTGTTTGTCAGCGCAGTAGTTTTGACATCCTCAAGAACACTCCGTCAAATATAGGCCGGTTTTTTGGTGACTATCAGTAACTCCTCATCACTAAATCGATTCAATTATAGCTCGTCTGACGCCTTTTGTTATTCCAATTAAAAATTATTGTAAACTAATAATAGCAAAATTATTTTATAGAAAATAACAATCAAAATTACTCTAACACGTTTATCTAATATGACTGGTCTAATTTGGCATCCAATGTCTTCAACTGAGTTAAGAGTGCCTTCATTTTATCTCGAGAGTTGGCGGCCTACTGTTATGGTTGTTTTTGTTGATCCACATTTCCGTTTCCTTCACATTTTATCTGTTCTTCGTTATCTTCGTTTCCATCCATGCCGCTGTGCAGACCTAATTTTTATTGTCTTCGTTTAAAAGTTCAGTACTCAGAAGCTTATTCCTTTATTGTTGGGATGTAAAGGTGTTTTTGTGCTGAGATCAAATGTTACGAATTTCAGGCGTTCGATATGATTTTTAATATATTTTTCAACTAACAATACTCAGAGTAATGTACCAAACTTTATTTATTTACATTTACACTTCTTGCACTTACACTTTATACATTTATGGTTACACTTCTTGCACTTTCACTTTTCATTTTCACCACTCGATGTCACTGTTTGACTTTAAAACTGTTCAATTTATACTGTGGCGGCATTTGTATTTGTACATCGCCGCTATTCAAGGTTATTCCTTGTATTGTATTGATTTTGCGATTTAGTGGATTTGCGGTTTATTTGGATATTGTCTATTTCTATTGTAAAGTTTTCAAAATTTTGATCTACCCTGATTATTGATTTTGTTTTATTGATCATTTTACCGGTGTTGATTTAAATGTGTATTTGATTTACTGATGATCGCTTATTTCAAATGAAAGATAAATTTTATTTAACTTCAGAATATGAGAATAAATAATGACCTTCTAATTAGCACTTTCGTTTAAAGATTAGATTTGGTGTTTTTGAACATTTGTAATTCACAAATTTATATTAAGGATGTCGAACGATAGGTCCCAATTACATAGAATCTGCACCCTGTAGAGGGAGACTTGCAAATGATACATTTGGTAATTCACACCAGCGGCAATTCTTGTGTAATAAATATCAAGCTCAAAGAAGCCAATCAAAATAAGCTACGTTTAAACCGCGTAATCTCTTAACCATCATTTTCCTCTCAAGATAATTACTACTGCTACTCAACAGATAAGGATTCTCATTCCAAATTAGAATGATAGGCGATATCACGATTCTAAATAACAAACATTATTCAAATTCTAATAACGTTGAACCTTATTTAAACGAACGTTAGATCATTATCTATGTATATATTCTACTATCAGACAGCTTTAAAATAGACACGAATATAAAATTGAATGCATGGAAATATTTATTTAGTTCGAAATAAATTCAAATTCAAATCACAGTAATGTGCCAAACATGTTATTTTACTTTTCGAACTACTACAAACCCAAAGCTCTCAGTATCAGTATACATAACTGTGTGCATACCCGTATATAAAACTACAAAAGTAGTTTTAATTTGGACGATTGCACAAACGCGATATATCAAAGTTCATTGATTCATATTCAAGTACGTACGAATTAAAGTAGTCTGTACTAAATTAAAATCAACTGGCGCGGTTATGTAATTTAAAATGGGCAAAATGTTAAAGTTCAGCAAGACAATTAATTACGGTTGGTATTGTTTTTTTAAGTTATTATTATAAATATAAAGTAAACTCATCAATCATCCTGAGTCAGGTGTGTAGTTCTTGAAAATATTCTATTTCTTTGGTATATATTTTTACCAAGTGCTTTGGGTGTGCCCATTTTATTGTACATTTTGATTTATTATAAACCCTAGCGTTCGAAAGAAAATATAAAATATTTAATTTTATCTGCACAATCGATAAAACTCGTGACAGTTCATTTAAAAATAGTAGAAAATAAAATGAAATATCATGAAAAATACCCACCCGTATTAAAAATAAACTGTCATTTATCATGAACGCTAACTGACAGATTTTTTTTCCACTGAATTGTATACAGATGGTGTATTCAGAAGCTACAATTGTTTTGTTGTTTGGAAGTTGAAATTATATCGGTACTAATGGATTTTCAAAATCGAGTATTCAATTCTGCCAAACAGTATCGATTTTGGAATAGGGATTACAATTTACCACTGTCATTATTAAAGTAACATGAGAAAACTCTAGCCTCCACCATTAAAAATCGGATACTTCTAACTTTAATTATTTTTAACGTACCCAAAAAAGGTTTTCCTTTTGTCTGTTACATTTCCATCTAAATGGAAACGACCCTAATATTTAATGGAAAATCCGTATTTTATATTTATCTACCTACCTTCCAAAAAAATAGTATAATAAAATGAATTACATTATAAAATTGTACGCAGTATGCGATACCAACGGAACCGGTTTATACTAAATTAGTTTTTTAAACTCTCCCGCACCGTTATCACGCCCGACCATAAATTTAACGAAAACCATAAACTTCAAAAACGAAAAGAACAAAGAAACACGAATACGTTAATCTCACAGCTTTAACCTCGAGATTATTTTTATGATGAAAAAATAAAACACTGTTTTATAATAATAATATAACGTCGTTATTATAAAAAAAAACAAAAAAATGTTCAACATCGGATAGCGCACACGAGATAGCAACGAAATTTTGTTTTTGTTTTTATAAAATTCTCGTTCAAAATAATAATTGAATAGACTACTAACAGTAAAAAAAAAAGAAGAAAACGAAAACATGAGAGACAAGAAAAAATTTGTTTTTGATCGGTTTGGAATCAACCATTATTTTTCTATGGTATGTTATTTCGAAAATTTGGGTGGAGCCGCTACGTTACTATTATGCTATGTGTACTACATATTTTGTGTTATTTATTTATTTGTAATAAATAATTTAAGAGAGTTGAAACTTGAAAACAAAATATTATATTTTATTATTAAGAAATGTATTCTCGGATGCGATAGAATATTTAATTCATGTAGCGTGATAAACAGACATGTTTTTCGTTAGGCATTTGTTAGTTTTAACAATGCTAACGATCGATACTGTTATATAATAGATGTGTCAGAAGCATATACAATATAACATAGTCTGACACATTTGGTCTTTGAAAAATTTTCTTTCTTTCCTATATATACTAATATACTATATACTACGTTGGTTGGATTAGGGAGGGAAATTTATGATTTATTTGCTGAGCACGTGACAAGGACATTAATATAATGATATTTAGGGATTACATTATTCATTAGGGTAAAAAAAATGAGTAAAAGGATGGATGACGGTATAGGTCTAGTAGATCTACGATATTTTACAATTTATATTAACAGTAATAAATTATCGGATTTGTACTTTCAAATTTTGAGTTTTTCACACAGTTAAAGGGACTCTTTCATAAGTACTTTAATTATTAAGCATTGGAAATACTTAGGCCGATAAATGTTATACCATAAACAATTAAGTAGTTCGGCACAATGAGGTTGCTTAAAATGTATATCGCGCAATTCTCAGGAAACTATATAATATGGCAGTCGTTGATGATAATGTCAAAATCATTGGGCGCTGGCCAAAGCTTTCAATATCATTGAGATATGAGTTATCTGGAAGATGAAGCGACGAACTTAGTGAAATATTTCATTATCACTAAAGCGAACTACTTTGAAGCATTTTAGAAATTAAAAGGGCGGTATGATTGAAGGAAAATTTATTGATCCGCCTGTGGTGCAAAGTACATCGCCATTGTAGGACACCTTCGACGAAGGGATAAGAGGCCTAAAATTGATTTACTACTAGTAGATGACCACGTTTTTCAAACTGTTGAGGTCGATGGTAGCCAAACGGAAAAAAGGCGCCTATTGAAAGCGACTGAATGATTGTTGTTTATCCAAGTGACAAGGACATCATGTAAAGTTTTACAAGTGTTATTCAGTCCCAAACACTCCACTCTACGAAAAAACAGAGTGTGAACGATTATTTTAAACGACAACCGTACGGGTTTAACGATGGACGATTTGTGGTGCAATTACCGCTTACTAGAAAAAACATCTGTGCCAATCGATTTGGATTGTAAAATCGTAACTGGTTTATGTAGAACGTAAGCAAGCTCTATCAGGAGTTTATAAATTAATATAAGAAAATGAGATGTGAGTAAAATTGATAAAAACTGTCAAGATGTTTCATGTGACTTTGAAAAAATCAATTTGCTCTGAAAGCTTTGAACGGTACGCTCATGGTGGGATTTATGGTGCAACCGACATGTTAGAAATATTGTTGAGATTTCGGGAAGATCGAGTACATGTAATGAATAATATAGAACAAAAATATCGACAAATTTTGGTATATATATTCCGAAAAGATGAGGAGAAAGGTAAAGTTAAATACTGTAAAATACGATTCAGCTGCAGCTCCATCCCTTACAACGTGTTTGTTGCAGAAGATAGCAAAAATTAAAGCAATTAGTGTGATAGTTTTATTGAAAACGGGTATAAAACTGCAAAAACGGGGCTTCAACTCTAGAGACTTTATTAAAAAAATACCACTTGGAGGTCGTGATCTTTTGGAATGGTTGATAATGCGGAAAAGGATGTGTTTCTGTTTACAATCGAGTCAACCAACCCGGAAAATATGCGGCTCAACCAAAGTACATAAAGATCACCAGTTAATTGAGACAATGAGCCGCATTCACGTCTTGAGAGGCGGGTACTGCTTTGGCAGTAGCAAGACTCTACCGAGGATCAAATGCCAGTGGTACAACTTAGCAACACAAATAATACGGAATGTAGTACCCAAGAAGGCTGGCCCAATGGATTCTGCGGTGGGCCAATCATTATTTAACCCATTTGGACGAAGCACCAAATTATCAAGATCGCCAAGATCTTTCAGTACGAGAACGAAACGTCAAACTTCGTGAACAATTAAGAGAAATAAAAAAAAATTACAACTGAATTGAAAGAAGAATTTACAATTTTAAAGAAAGAGAATGAAGTTCTTCAAAAATTCAGTTCAATCTCGTATAACTCTTGGGGCGACACATAACCCTGCAATCAATGATGACATTAACCCATTCCATACAGATGAGGAAGAATTAGAAAGAGAAACAAAGAAGAAGAAGAGGAAGGAGAGGAAAGAAAAGGAAAGCTCAACGCTCATGAGAAATGACAGAAACTTTACCATTAATTTCAAAAGAGGTTTCTTGAAAACAGTTAATCATCAAGAAACAACAAGATCTAGAACAACAATCAGCTACGCCAAAAGCGAAACCACTTCCACCAATAAATGCCGTCGGAATGCCAAATTTCTCACTATATAATCGATTATGAAATCGTTTCCGGTATCCGACTACAAGCTCGTACCTCTAAACAATGGTATCTGGAAAATTAATGTTACAGATTTCGAAACATATAGAGCTTTGTCCTCAAAGCTTAATTACTAGTTCAAGCAAAGTTATGGCTAGAGATCTTCACCAATCTGCGCAAAAGAGAAAATTATTGAGGATCTCAAGCAAATCGATTATCAAATAGAAAATGCTGAAAACATCGTTAAGTAAGAAAAATCAAAGCTAAACGAATAACGAAAAGGCTTCCACTATTTGTACTCACTTTTAATAACAAACAAAAAGTGGAATATGCGTATATATCAAGGCAATACTTAACATGAAAGTTTAAATAGAGTCATTGAAAAAACGGTGTCTAATACCGCAGTGCAAAAATTGTGAAAGCTTTAATCATAAGCAGAAATATTGCCAAAGAGAGATTATGCCGGAAAGCACTACAGAGGATGTGAAATAGATAAGGCGAGCTGCAAAGATTAAGAAATAAAACGCGAAAACAAAATCCAGGAATACCGACGAGAAAACACAATCAAATGGTATAGTAAAACGGGAGAACCAAAACTATACTTGCAAGTGGTAATGACAAAACCAGTTCGAAGAGCCCTGCCGAAGAAACAACAGTACTTTAAAAGATACTAAGAAGCACGGAAGCTCTTAGCATTCGGCTCGCTAAACAAGGAAAATGCTTCGAAGCTTTAAGCAACAGATTAGATAAGCAGGACCCTCTAAATGAAATGACTCCCATTCTCTATTAAAATGGAACCTGTAACGATTTTCATTCTGGAGAGCAACCAACTGATATTTTAGTGCCGCTTATCCAACACGCAAAACGACTTGGTTCGAAATCCAACAGCCTCAAGAAAATTGATATCAACATCATGGAACACCACTATGGCAAATTGCGGATCAAACAACCACACCTTTGACAAGGTGTAGAAAGACTTTAAATATCTTGGGTCAATTATAAAATCAGTGAATGGTATGCTGGTTGATATAAAAGCCCACGTTGCAGCCGGACATCGAGGCTTCTAATGGAATAAACTACGAAATAAAGGTCAATTTGATCAAAATACCTTTCGCAGTAATGCAAACTCGCCGTTTCCGAAAGATAGCTAGGCCACGTTGAAAGATTCTCATCAGACCTAAAATTAGTTCATTAACAACCAGTAGTCGGACGTTGCAGGAGAAAACCTATAGATTAGAATGGTGCGACGACGTCGAACAAGATATAAGAATAATAAAACTTAGAACTGGAGGGAGCGCATGAATTAATTACTGAGTGTTCCCGGAGTTAATATCAGTTCAAAATCAAATAAAAGATTAATTATGTTGGGTTAACACCAAAACAACCTGAAAAAGTTCAGATGCCTTTGGGCATAGGCCGTTTATAGTTTGTAGATTCTCATGTTTATTGATCGGACGATTAGTGGACCAGTGGCCTCTTTTCATATTAAAGCAGAATACAATTAGTGAAGTCAGATACGGAAGAGTCGGATACCGTTATGCAACTTGTAACTTAGTAAAAACTGTAAGTTTCGCTTGGCGTGATATCAGTTATAGGAGAGAGGTACAAGTTGTTAGCCTCGATTTAAGAATGGATGTACGTAGTTTGGCACATTTACAACATTCTAAACGAAGATGACCACCGTTGAGTCCGGATTTAAACTCCAACGAGCACATCTGGGACATGTTAAAACATCATATTAAAGCAAGAAACTGCACTCAAGACTCAATAACACCACTATAAATATTAGGACCTCCGAAGGGCGCTAGGATATGTGTCGTTTTTGTGTCCATTTTTGGTTCCGGTCTTTTCTCTCAGTACGTCTTGGTTAAACTTTTCTTTTAGATTATTTCTGGTCCGTCGGTTTACTTGCATCCTTCAATTACTAGTGTTATCTTTAGATAATGTTCATGCTAACCATAAAACAGATTAACTTGCATATCTTGAGATAAAAAAACTACTTACCACATCGCAAACATATATTTGTTTAATTCAGGAACCATACATTTACGATATACTAATGCGGTCTCTGGATTGAATGCTAACAATTGTCGTGTTTCTTGACACCAATTGATCCGGATCAGTTCAAATTTTATATGGAAAACTTGATTCAAATTTTGTTTTAGTTCACAAATTCAGATCAAGCGGATCAGATCAAGCATCAAGAAACACAGCTATTGATAAAAGCCGCTCACTAGATTTCGAGTCAAAATTTATGATCTAAAACAAAATTTGGATCCAATTCTCCGTATAAAATGTGA
This sequence comes from Nephrotoma guestfalica, assembly GCA_963691935.1. Lineage (NCBI taxonomy): Eukaryota > Metazoa > Arthropoda > Insecta > Diptera > Tipulidae > Nephrotoma > Nephrotoma guestfalica. Next base: position 70,490,307 of record OY829915.1, on the reverse strand, counting down.
ATTGATCCGGATCAATGCGTGCCATGAAATACAGAAAATATGAGTTTCCAAATATAAGTTTCATCTGCCATTTGGCTCAACTACAACTTAGTTCACAGCAATAAAAAATCATGTTCATCTTATGGTCGAATATGATGCAAATATACACAACTCCAAATGGAGAAGTTACAATACTAACAGCAAGAATCGGAAGCTGTCTCCTTCCACCTTTCGGGTGTAGACGATTTATACGCCTAGTAATACCCGATACCGGGAGACCAGAATTCCTTTTTTCCTCTTACTCATAATCAAAAGTCTCGAAATAGACCATTTTGGTATGCTGATCTTAAAGGAGCATCTGTTTCATAGTTTCAAAGCATGGGTGGCGTTTTATTCAACTCCGAGCTCTTGAAGACGAATTTGAGTTATTTTGTATGCTTAAAGCAAGTAAGTCTCACTGATAGATTTATTAGAGATCATCTTTTGCATATAAGATCACTCTGTTCTATGAAACATGCTTTTAGAATTGGAAAGTACCGTAAAACTCCGCTGCATGAGCTCTTTCTTTTGAATGCACTTTGTTTGCTACATCTCAAATGCTTGTAGCAAAATTGGAAAAAGATCTGATTGCATCAAACATGTAGGAGTTATCTTGGATTCTAAATTTTCTTGGAGTTCTAATATCCAATGTCTAATACTATAAAAAGGTAGCGCGATATTTAGGCAATGCCGCAAAACTGCAGGCAAATCATAGGGCCACTCCAAAATAATGTTGTAATTTATTTACAAATCGACTATTATGTCATTACTAACTTCCGAAATTATCACATGCAGGGTCAATCAATACATTCGACTCCACTTATTGTTAACGGGGTACAGTTTTCCCTACCTCAACTGAAATCATTTATCTTAAGCTGAACGTGTTCTGCGGCTTGTAGATTAAAATGATATGTGGCATGGAACAACAATTAAAAATCACAGAAAGTGTATTTGGTATGTTCTGATTCCATCTCCGTTACGAAAACGATTAGTGATACGGAAAACAACTGTGGAGTAGAAGGACCGGTAGAAGGACCTTAGCACTCACCTATTGTCGCTACTGGACAGTTACTGTAACGCAATGTGATACTGTACTGATATTCAATATTTTCGAAACTTCGGAATAGGATGTTGTTGGCTAACATTTAGATGAATTAGAAACTTAATGAGTTTACACGTCTCATCAATATTCCCAGTGAGTGGATCAGTATCAAGGTTATGTAGGTACCGGCTTTATGTGATATTCAAGGTCACTATATAATCTGGCCACAGCTTCTAAAATTAACCTGTTGTAATGGTCTAATTCACAAACTGTATGTAAGCTTTGTATCTGTAAAATTTCCGACGGAAATCAGAGTTTTGTTCTGTATCTTTGCAGTACCCAAATTTGATGACGTAATGCTGCATATCAAAATTTCGATAGCGAATAACTCGAAAAAATTGTCATTTTCTGTAAAGGTTATCGCATATATAGGTTACCAATAGCATCTCTATACCAACAAAAGTAGAAGCTAATGCTAATTGTAGTTTTCGAGCTTGTAGATAAAATTTATTTGCTCAAGATTTAGTACTTTTCTTATAAACGCCTAAATGTTGATAATGCGGTCCATACACGTACAGTCGAAACAAATAGTTTGTCTCCGATATGCACAGAAAAAATATTGTTCTTCAGGTATACAAACGAATATCGCCAACTGTCATCATATGTTGTTTAATAACTGTACAATACTTTCTTATTTTAATTTACATAAAATTCAATATTTTTATGATACGATAACAAAAGCTTAGAACGCAATTTCTATAAAGTTACAGCTATAGAATTTTTACATTTTCAGAATCGGGCCATAAATCTGGTATCTTATAACCGTAAGGTTGCAATAAAAAATTTCAGGGAATGGAATTTGTGATACATGTTCCGAAAGCTGTGGGCGAGAAAAGCTTAGAAGAGATTAATTCCAGTATTCAGTATGGGGGCGTTGATAATATGCCTAAAATTTTAATTTCCGCTTTATCGCTGAACATCGTTTGTCATCCATACCGTGATTCATAACTATTCAGAATGCCAGGATGATGGATGCAATTTTGAAAAACGAGAATAGCCATTATTAACTCCAAGTACAGCGAAACCATGTGGTTTATAATAATTTAACGACAATGTACTTTATTTCTGTACATCGACTTACATGCAGTTGGCTGGATACGCCTCACACACGGTTTATATCATTGTATTGTAAACATAATGATCAATTTGACAGTTACTTTAGTAGGTCACGCAACTTCCGGAATATTCTCGGAAATAGTCTCATACTACTTATTAATCCCCAAACGCACTCAATTATTACGCAACACATAATAACAATTATTTTCTTTCATTTTATTAATGCAATTAATTACTTTCACTTTAAACGCCACTATTAATTTGTCTACTGTTCACTTTCGGTTTTAATCTTTCGCGTACTGAATCTCCACTACAACAGACAGTTTTACTGTAATTATAGCGCTATGGAATATTCTCATAATATTTGCTACAATGTTTAATTTAGTCAGTGAGTGAAGTAATTTCAGTTTCAAACTATTTCATAGGCATAAAAAATAAAAAATACGGCAGCTCAATTAAATTTCCTGGTTTTGTAAGGAGCAGCATCTAAAAGAGATAAGCACTTTCCTGTGTCAAATCGAATCTATATTCAATTTATGATCCCCATTATCCCCAAATAATAATGTACGATCGGGTTTGATTCACGGGATGCAAACTAATATTTGAAGTTAAAAGATTTTAAATTATTCTACACACTAAATGTTTAGTTGGGGGAAGGGGCTGATAGCAAAAGCAATTTCTATCGGTGTTTCATAAGCAGTTCTTCATATTCCTAACCATTCTTCCTGATTAAAATATTGTATTGCTAAAACCAATTTAGCCATATTTTTGAAAAATTTAATTAAAATAAAACGTGCTACTATCAACTTCCTTTCTATTGTTATGTCTGCGACATGTGTACGTAAATGTGATAATCCCATATCCGCTTGCAGCTGTACATTTATAACATAAAATGAAATTAAACAGATAACAGAAAACCCACATTTCAATTATACTCTGCCTGGATATAAATAAATAAATAAATAAATAAATAAAATTATTTATTTTATAAACTGTAATACAACATACACAAAATGTGCACACTGCACACACCGTACCGACGAATTATAATTTATTTTATAAAACATTAGTTCAATGATTTTCTTCTTTATTTTCTTCCCATTTACTTTGCCAGAGTTTTTGAATTAAATAAATTTGTTTTTTTTCTGTTGTCAGAAATAAAATTGGATCAAACCATTATTTTGTAGCACCATTAAATATATAATAAAATGGGGGAAGCCGGATCGTTCATATTTTGCTGCATCAACACACAGAGAAAAAGAACTGGTATTTCTACTTTGTATCACGTTCGTTTATTTTATAACGGCGTCAAATTAGTTTTCTTTTGTTTTTTTTGGGTTTAGTCTCGATTATTTATGGTATCTATGTTTGCATGTTTTTTTAAATGTATTTTAAAAACGTTAGGCACAACGTAAATAATTTAAATGTAAAATGTGTTATAACGAATTTAAATTGTATACAAAAAGTGTTATACAAATTAGCGGCGGAAGTTGTAAAACGATAATTACGCTACCGAGTAAAAACTGAACTTAGTACGGAGTAGGCTATATGACACCTACTTAGTATAAGGTAAAAACGATTTATTACATCGAAATATGTTAACGACGAGCTAGTCCATAATTGCTAAACGGTTATAACAATAATGTTAATTAGCGGTTTACTAATAAATTCCGATACGGGTAATATAAATTACATGCCACCAGCCTTAAAAAAATACATTTCGTGTTCGTCAATAAACAAAAAAAAAACGATAAATTTATCGTTCTATGTGTTTATAGCCAAAAGCTAAAAATATACCACAATTGAGATATAAATTTAAAACAGAAAATGAGATAAATATAAAATGTTAGTATACCGAACCCCAAATTAACCAAACAAAATATAATAAAGTAAAGATACAAATCATTAAATAAATATTTAATCTCGTACTACACGATGTAGACCTCTTTATATTACTATACGAAATGCGAAGGATAGTGCTTTACTATGCAACAACAACAACATTAAAAATATTAAATCTTAAGTTAAACTACCTACATTGTCTTTGTTATATTCTAATCTTAAATTTTATAAAGTCTTGTCGTATATAACGCTCATATACCTTTCGCGTAAATTCATATAAGTACTGCAAAGTATGTACAAAGAATGTGTTACGAAAAAATAAAGAAAGAAACTCCTAAAAATGCTTTTGAGGTATTTGACCAGATTAGCTCATGTTCTTTTATGTACATTAAACGCAACATTAAATACGAAACAAAGTAAATAACAAATAAACGGTAACTAGGTTTGAATTAAGCTATATTCATGTTGATTAATAATTAGCTATTCGTTTAAAATTAATTTGTAATCCGGATATATTTATTCTCGTATTTATGAGGGGTGTAATTTATTGGTAAATTGTACATCCGTATATATTCTAGGGTGCTGTTAGTTACTTGAATAGTTTCTTAAACCTATTATTTATGACTTTAGACGTTTCTGGTACTATCTACTGATGAAATACCATCAGCAAAACCAACTTTTAAACCAACTTTACCAAAAAGCTGATTCTAAAACTCAGATTATACATTTGCTTTAGAGAGAGATCTTTAATTTTTTGTTTCTAACATCTCTCCCGTTTAAACACTAAACCTAGCAACTGAGACTTACTAGATTCTGTGATAAATCGGTTTTGCAACTGCAATAAAAAATATTTCCTAGCGCTCAAACAACTATGCTTCTTCGTCTCTTTTTAACAACTTTATGAAAAAAAAGAACCTAGTAACTTTTTTAAAATAAAAATATTTTTATACAAAACCTAGCAACTAGGTATTTTTCTCATTCTCTTGATCGTAAAATTGAGAGAGAAGACTTTATACATCCCAATAACGGTTGTTCTAATACTTAAACACATCAGCTACATGTTTAGTCGTGTAGTAATCATCAGGAACAGCGGCCATCGTAAAATGCAGTCTCGAGGGAAAATAATGCTTGAGCTCGGGAAATGTTTTCTACAGAACCTAGCATATTTAAAGAGATACTGGGTTATGAGAGAAAGTTTATAATAGACTTCCGTACAAAACTAAGTATCTTTTAAAGGTTGCTATAGGTTATGACCCTATTAAAGTTAGCCGAAAATTTCCAGCCGAAAGATGATAATGCAGATTGTGTATTTGCTATCACAGGCGAAAAAATATTTTATAGCCACTAGAAATATTACTTGATATACCTAGTGCTACTATCACCTCCAAATAACCAGAATACAGCCAAAATCGGTCTGAAAATAAATAATTTTACAAAAGTGGACCAAATCCCATGAAATGTTAATTACAATAAATTTAAAAAGTATCGAACAAAATAATTAAAACGTTCTGTATTTTCTAGGTTATCCACTTTTCCATCGATCCTACTATAGCCATTAGATACTGAATTCAATGGACTATATTTCGAATACTAAACATACAAAAATTCTCAAAAAATTATTTCAAATACGTTAAACGTTCCTCTATCGCCTTATGCAACCCACTAGTCCCCCATTAAACTCAGAAATTATTCGCTGGCCGGACTAGCGGGTCGCATAAGGTGATAGAGGGACGTTTAACATATTTGAAATAATTTTTTGAGAATTTTTGATGTTTAGTATTCGAGATATAGTCAATTGAACTCAGAAATTATTCGCTGGCTGGACTAGCGGGTCACATAAGGTGATAGAGGAAGACTTGACGTATTTGAAATAATTGTTTGAGAATTTATGTATATTTAGTATTCGAGATATACGAGTTTTGTCTTTGTTTGCGATGGTGTATTCAGAGTTTTGTGGTTGCATTGGTAGGGAACCGAAATTTCAAGATTTTGATTTGTTTAGTTATGGTATGTGTTGTTTGATCAATTTATTTCGGGATGGATTGTTCTTTTAATGTATGGAGGCGAATGGTTTTTGTTGGTTAGTATTGATTTGATGTTATCAGATGTGCAAGCCGTTTCCACCATTACCCAAGAAATAGGCTTTAATGCATTTTTATTTCAGAGGTTTCCCCAAATATGTTAGGCCTAATCCTCAATTTTGAATTTATAGATGAAACATGATTCATTATGGTGGATCAAATTATAACTGAATGTTTACTTCTGGGTCGTCTTCTTCCAGTAATTCACTGGAATCAGACTCGTCATTTGAGTAAATTTCATTAACAGTTTTTCGCAGTTCGGTACGATTTGGTAAAAGAGCTTCCCATTCGGTAGTAGATTTATCATAATAACTTAAATCTTGGTGAAGTGATTCTTTCTATGTATAACAAGGCCGTCCTATATTTTTCTGGACCTGCATTATAGGCCATAGCAACTTTTAAAATATGAGTGGGACCCCTTTGATGAATATGTCCCCAATAATTTATTCGTTGTGACTTAATTTTTTTAGTTATAGTTTTGCCGCTTAATATAATTTTTATCTTTCGAGCTGCGGGTTTATTGGTACTAAACTCAGTTAACTTTTTCAAAATGTAGAACTTATATTTTCTTGAACGACGACGATTGGCAAACGTGAGAGCTGCTGTCTTTAGTCCATATGTTATTATAGGAGATATTACAGTATTGTACATTCTTATTGCTGTATTAAATGGAACTTTATTTTTTTTTATGAACTTTTGCATTTGTCTTGTGATTCCCAATGCTTGGTGGTATCGAGTTCGAATAGTGTGTGGTCGACCTAAATTTGAGCTCAAATATGTACCTAAATAACGCATTATATCAACACGCGTGAAGTTTATTCCAGCTAAGGTAAGATTAGGAGGAGGATCAAAGCTGGAATCGGGATCTCTGATGAGTGTAGTACACTTCATCGGATTTATCTGTAAGCCAACTACATTTAGTGAGTTAATTAATTCTTTAAGAATAGGTTGAATTGTGGTAATGTTCCGGCTAATTAGAATAATATCATCGGCATAAGAAAAAATTAGAGGCAATTGTAATTCATCTTGTTGTTCCAAACTTAATTCAGAATATAAATCTGATACTCCCCTGTTTAACCCCTTTAATTTTCTTGATTTTATTAGTACAAATATTGTACCATTTAATTGAGGTACGTTCCCAAAACAAGCCTTGATGATACGATTAACCAAATAGTGTGGTACATATTGCAGTAAACAATCGGAAACCACAGTTAGATCTACTGTATCAAAGGCTTTCGATAAATCAATCAGCGATGTGAAAATTGGGAAGCTGAATGCTGTAATGAAGGTGAATTAGATTGTGGAATTAAACTGTCATAATGGTTTGCGGTGTATAATAAATTAATTTCAAACTTGTATGTTGGAGTTTCAGGAATAAAATTGATTTGGTGTTGGGAATTAGGGTACTGCACATTAATTTTTATGTTTTTTTTAGTTTGGAAATTACTGATAAACATACAGCACCACCCCAGAAACCATCTTGTTGTAAATTGGTTAAATATTTTGTTATTAAATCATTCTCAGACATTTTAAGGTTAGATGCATATATAGAACGGCATGAATCCAGTAATACAGTTGGAACATAATCGTTAAGATTATTTCAGAGGTACTCAGTTACGGTAGTCCATAGCTGATTAACACTGCAGGATGGTTTCTGGGGTTCTTTCATTTGTATCTGATGAAGAATAGCATTAAAAAAGCAATTGCCATCTCCTGGAATCTTATAAACTTCCATAGCTTAAAATATTATCAAATAAGCAACAAATGAAATATACTGAGAAGATGAACACTAAATGTAAATTAATTTTTATCTTACTTACAGTTTTGTGATGTTATAAATTATAACTCTTGATGAACGGTTAATTATTTTATTTAAATCACTATATGCTATTTTATTATTTTGTGCAATCTCTAAGATTTTTATTTTTATTTTTTGTACTATCACGTGCAAACAATACTTCACTATTAAGCTTGGCTTGTTATTTAAAATGATAATTAGGATGAGTAATAAATTCAAAATATGAGTAATAAATTATTTAGAGTTGCCATTGTTAAATGATTATAACTTAAGGAAGTAACATGTATCAGTGAACATTTGTAATTTTTAGTTAAATAAATGTCGATAGATGGCATCAATAATAATTAGTTAAGTTATTTAGAATTACGCCCCTCAGCCTGGGGTACTCAGAGGGCTTCGGCTGTCTCTGTGTACACCTAGGTAACACCAAGGTAGCCGCGTCCTCGTCGCGGGGGGCGGGTGCTGCTTCGACAGTAGCAAAGTGCTACCGGAGACCAAATGCCAGTGGTATAAATTGGCTAAAACAAACAATGAATACAACAAATACGGAATGTAATACTCCAGGTGGTACAGCAGCAGATATGCTGCCAAATCCACACTCTTCGGAGGCAGGCCCAACAGATTCTGGGGTGGGCCAATCATTGTTTAACCCATTTGGACGAAGTTCCAAATTATCAAGATCACCAAGATCTTCAACTGGAAATATATTTCAGTACGAGAAGGAAAATGCCGAACTCCGTGAACAACTAAGAGAAATAAAAGAATTTACCGCTAAATTGAAAGAAGAATTTACAATTTTAAAGAAAGAAAATGAAGAACTCAAAAAAGCAGTTGAAACACGTGCAGAACTTGGGACGACACCTAGCCCAACAGTCGATGATGGCATTAATTCATTCCATACGGATGAAGAAGAATTAGAAAGAGAAACAAATTGGATGTTGAACCGGAATAAAAGACCAAGTAAGAAAAGGAAAGCGCAACACTCACCAGAAATGGCGGAGACTTTACCATCAACTTCAAAACAGGTTGCCAGAAATCAGTTAATCACCAAGAAACAACTAGCTCTAGAACAACAACCAGCTAAACCGAAAGAAAAATCACCTCCACCAATAAATGTCGTCGGGATATCAAATTTCTCCACTATACAATCGATTATGAAATCAATTACGATAGCCGAGTACAAACTCGTATCTCTAAACAACGGCGTCTGGAAAATTAATGTTGTAGACTCTGAAACTTATAGAGCTTTGGCTACAAAGCTAAATTCCGAGGGGCATCAGTGGTTTACCTATGAGGATAAGAATGATCGCTCAATTAAAGTTATGGCTAGAGGTCTTCACCCAACCTGTGCAGAAGAGGAAATTATTGAGGATCTCAAGCAAAAGGGTTATCAAATAGAAAATGCCGTAAACATAATTAAGAAAGAAAAAATCGAAACTGAACAAGGAGTTCAAGTTAACAAAAGAGGGCTTCCACTATTTATGCTCACTTTTAATAACAAACAAAAAGTGGAAGATGTGTATAATATCAAGGCAATACTTAGCATGAGAGTTAAAATAGAGCCATTGAAAAAGAATAACGGATTAATACCGCAGTGCAAAAAATGTCAAGGTTTTAATCATACGCAGAAATATTGCCAAAGAGAAATTAGATGCGTGAAATGTGCCGGAAAGCATCATGCCCAGGTATGCCCGGTTAGTAAAAATATTGCTGCAAAATGTGTCAATTGCAATAAGTCACATCCCGCAAACTACCGGGGATGTGAAATAGCTAAGGAGCTACAACGAATAAGAAATAAAACGCGAAAACAAAGTCCAGGAGTATCGGTAAAAAATTATCAAACTTCCACCAAAGAGGAACCTAAACCTCATGCTAGTAAAACGGGAGAACCAAAACCAAAACTGTACTCGCAAGTAGTCATGACAAAACCAATTATTTCGGAGCACACTACTGAAGGTACAGCAGTGCTCCAAAAGATACTAAGAAGCATGGAAGCTCTTAACATTCGTCTAGCTAAACAAGAGAAATGCCTTCAAGCTCTAAGCAACAGGTTAGATAAGCAAGACTCTCTAAATGAAATGAAATCCATGCTCTATTAAAATGATGCAAACAACAACAAATAAAACATTAAGAATAGTAACCTGGAATGCAAATGGGCTAATGCAACATATTCCAGAATTAGAAATTTTCCTAAATACTGAAAAAATAGATATTTGCCCAGTATCGGAAACCCATTTTACTTCAACTTCATATCTTAAAATATATGGATACAATTGCTACCACGCCATTCATCCAGCAGGAAGGGCAAGGGGAGGATCGTCGGTGGTTATAAAAGAAAACATCAAACACTTTATAGATCTTAAAATTGAAGAGGAATTTATGCAAGTAGTCACCTTAAAAGTATTTATAAATAACAACAAAGAATATAGTGTATCGTCAATATATTGCCCCCCAAGATATAATTTAATTAAACAAGACTATTGCACGTTATTTAAATCACTTGGATCAAGTTTCATAATCGGAGGTGATTTTAATGCAAAAAACACCTACTGGGGATCAAGAGTAACCTCTAAAAAAGGAAGAGAGCTGTTTGCAGCAGGAAGACTATGCAATTGCAATTTTCATTCTGGAGATCAACCAACTTATTGGCCTACGGATAGAAACAAAATACCCGATATCATTGACTTCTTTATCACCAAAGGTATAGACGAAAACTACATATACCTAGAAAGCAGCGAGGGGATTATGTCGGATCATACGCCTGTTATTATGACAATCAGTGCAGCGATTATTAAAAAAACTAGTCCACCTTCGCTAACGAACAAAAAAACCTGCTGGGAGAAATTCCAGAAACTTATTGAGGATAATATTGATCTTCAGGTGCCAATTAAAAACCCGATAGAGCTAGAAGAAGAACTAGAACAACTCAACAACAGTATACAAGAAGCGGCGTGGAGTAGTACCCCCTCAAGTTCAAAGGAAATGCGCCGAAATGCTATTTATCCTCTAGAAGTTAGGGAACTGGTTGCAGCAAAACGACAAGCAAGAAAGGCCTGGCAAAGAAGTCGAGCGCCAGAATATAAAACAACTCTTAATTTTTTATCCAATAAACTAAAGTTGCTAATTAAAGAAATCAAAAACGAATCCATTAATAAATACTTGAGTGGCCTTACTGGGGAAAAAGATACCGAGTACTCCCTTTGGAAAGCGACAAAAAGTTTAAAACGACCTAAACTACAAATTCCACCAGTAAAAAATGAAGATGGTACATGGGCTATAAGTGCAAAGCAAAAAGCTTTGTTGTTTGCAACCCACCTCGAGAACACGTTTCAGCCACTACCTAGACAAACTGCCGAGGAAAACATACCACCAGTATATAAAATGGATAACTGCAATATATCTCCTGTCACACTACAAGAATTAAAAGAGGAAATCAATCTCAACCTAAACACAAAGAAATCTCCAGGATATGACTTAATTACAGGACAAATAGTAAAAGCTCTTCCTGAAAAAGGTCTGCGTAAACTACTCCAAATAATTAATGCAGTGTTCAGACTTAAACACGTTCCAAGTCAATGGAAAGTAGCAGAAGTAATTATGATACCTAAACCAAACAAACCACTTAATGACAAAAATTCGTAAAGGCCGATTTCATTACTCCCAATAATTTCAAAATTATTCGAGAAACTACTCCTAAAGAGACTAAAACCAATAATAGCAGAAAGAAATCTTGTTCCTCCCATCAATTTGGCTTCAGAGAAAATCATTCAACAATAGAACAAGTACACCGAATTACAAACATAATTGAAGACGTACTTGAAAAAAAGAAAGTATGTTCAAGCGTCTTCTTGGATGTAGCACAGGCCTTTGACAGAGTATGGCATAAAGGTTTGGAATATAAATTACAAAGAGACTTACCAAAGCAGTTTTATGAAATTCTAAAATCTTACATATCTAACCGACACTTTCGAGTTAAATTAGATGGCGAATACTCAGAAATAAAGAAAATATCAGCAGGGGTACCACAAGGTAGCGTTCTGGGACCAACTTTATATGTTCTATACACCTCGGACCTGCCAACGATAGAGGATACTAACATAGCGACGTTTGCGGATGATACGGCCATCTTAGCAGTTGCTAATTGCATAGAAGAATCTACAAGCAAATTGCAAAGAGCTACTAATATTGTCAGTACCTGGACCAAGAGATGGCGAATAAAACTTAGTGAAACAAAATCTGTTCACGTAAACTTTACCAACAAGAAGGTCAACTGGATACCAGTAGAACTGAACACTCAGCAAATTCCCTATGCAAATACGGCAAAATATCTAGGTATGACTCTAGACGCGAAACTAAAATGGAAAGAGCATGTGAAAAAGAAAAAAGAAGAGTTAAACATCAAATACAGAAAGATGGATTGGCTCTTAGGAAGAAATTCTGAGCTAACTCTACATAATAAATTGCTACTATACCGGCAAATTATAAAAAAACGTGTGGACTTACGGTATTCAGCTCTGGGGCTGTACAAAGAAAACCAATGTCAATATCATCCAGTCATTCCAAAGCAAAGTCCTTCGTGGAATAGTTAATGCACCGTGGTACATAAGAAATGACAACCTCCATAGAGATCTGAAGATGGATTTCGTTAGTGAAGAAATAAGCAAACACGCGAGAAAACACATGCAACGTATTAGTCTACACCAAAATGCTGAGATACGTCGTATGTTGGATGATTCTAACCTAGTAAGACGGCTGCGAAGGAAGAAACCGCATGATCTACTAGATCCAATCAGGATCGACTAAAAATATAATAAAATTGTAAAGGGGACTAGCCAAAGGGCTACAACCCTCCAAACAAGAATATAAATTATGAAAGATAAATTACTAGATGATTTATAAATCAGTTGTAATAAATAAATATATAAAAAAAAAAATTTAGAATTACATTTTTATTTTTATTTTATTTTTGATGACAGTTTAGTTATCTATACTCTACTTCAGGAAATTCTTCTGCAAGTTGCGGAGTTGCAGGAGGTGAAAATTAAATTAATAAATGTGTATTTATTTATTTAGTATAAAATTTTTATTTAGTATAAAATTCCAGGTATTTTTCAAATGCTGGAGAAATTATTTTTCTAGGTAATGTGTATTGCGGATTGTTTAGATTTGAATTGTATTGACATTGTGTTACTAACTATCGATTTTACCTAGGTGTATGCAACTGGGTCGATTCAATTAATCAATTTTATTAGGTAGTCAGAAAATATTAATATTGTTTTAAATTTCAGGGAATTTGCAAATATATGTGAATTAATAACATTTTTCTTAGGTTGCTGATTTGTATGAAGCAATTGTTGATGTCCTTGTCCAATACCATCGTTATCCTTTTAACCTAATAAACCATTATCCTTCTTGTAGATTAGTATTGTGTTGTCTTTGTGTTACTAACTATCGGCTATACCTAGGTGTCTGTAACCGGGCCGATTCTGTCCCACTTAATTAACCTATCCAATCCTTCGGTTTTGTTATGTGTAAAAAGAGTGTACGGTGGACCCGGCGTCATCCGGGAATTCAAGTGTAAGAACTTGGTCGTACATTTATAATCAATCAATCAATCAATCAATTTAGTATTCGAGATATACGAGTAGTCAATTGAACTCAGAAATTATTCGCTGGCCGGACTAACGGGTCACATAAGGTGATAGACGAAGACTTGACGTATTTGAAATAATTTTTTGAGAATTTTTGTATGTTTAGTATTCGAGATATACGAGTAGTCCATTGAACTCAGCAATTATTCGCTGGCCGTACTAGCGGGTCACATAAGGTGATAGAGGAACGTTTAACGTATTTGAAATGATGTTTTGAGAATTGTTGATGTTTTGTATTCGAGATATAGTCCATTGAAGTCAGAAATTATTCGCTGGCCGGACTAGCGGGTCACATAAGGTGATAGAGGAACGTTTAACGTATTTGAAATGATGTTTTGAGAATTGTTGATGTTTTGTATTCGAGATATAGTCAATTGAACTCAGAAATTATTCGCTGGCCGGACTAGCGGGTCACATAAGGTGATAGACGAAGACTTGACGTATTTGAAATAATTTTTTGAGAATTTTTGTGTGTTTAGTATTCGAGATATACGAGTAGTCCATTGAACTCAGAAATTATTCGCTGGCCGTACTAGCGGGTCACATAAGGTGATAGAGGAACGTTTAACGTATTTGAAATAATGTTTTAAGAATTTTTGATGTTTTGTATTCGAGATATAGTCAATTGAAGTCAGAAATTATTCGCTGGCCGGACTAGCGGGTCACATAAGGTGATAGAGGAACGTTTAACGTATTTGAAATAATGTATTGAGAATTTTTGATGTTTAGTATTCGAGATATAGTCAATTGAACTCAGAAATTATTCGCTGGCCGGACTAGCGGGTCACATAAGGTGATAGAGGATCGTTTAACATATTTGAAATAATTTTTTGAGAATTTTTGATGTTTAGTATTCGAGATATAGTCAATTGAAGTCAGAAATTATTCGCTGGCCGGACTAGCGGGTCACATAAGGTGATAGAGGAACGTTTAACGTATTTGAAATAATGTTTTGAGAATTGTTGATGTTTTGTATTCGAGATATAGTCAATTGAACTCAGAAATTATTCGCTGGCCGGACTAGCAGGAACGTGATAGAGGAAGACTTGACGTATTTGAAATAATTTTTTGAGAATTTTTGTATGGTTAGTATTCGAGATATAGCCAATTGAACTCAGAAATTATTCTCTGGCCGGACTAGTGGGTTACATAAGGTAATAGAGGAACGTTTACAAAACGTATGTATACATATATTTATTGTAATTTACATTTCCAGAATTTTTTTGCTGTATACTGGTTATTTGGAAATGATAATAGGACTAAGTTTATTAGGTAATATATCTTTCGGCTATAAAATATTTTTTCGGCTGGGATAGCAAAAACAATATCTGCATTATCACCTTTCGGCTGGGATAGTAAAGACACTATCTGCATTACCTTTCGGCTAACTTTAATAGTGTCAGGTTATGCATGTAATAAAATATTCGGTTTTATAATTTTATAAGCAAAATCTATTATACAAACATAGTATTTAACATAAGTTAGTATGTTTTGTGGAAAAATGTAGTTTTTTGTATTCGAATTAAAATAAAAAAGTACGAAATCAAAAGTGTAACATCTTCACGTTGCTCGCTTAATTCAAATTTACTGTACTACTAGAAGCAAATACTGAAATCGGGTGGAACATTTTTAAGATTTTCGTAGAAATACTCGATTTCAGGTCAAATAATCCTTTAAATTTTGACTGTCACTGTTTCTTGAAGGTCAATGTCTAGAGTTTATTGTACTATTTTCAGGCGTTATGCAGCAACTACAGCTGCAGTTCATTCCGATGCAGATTCGGTAATCACGCATCAAGATGATTTTTCATCTGACGATTCCTTGGCGGATTGTACGTAAGCCCAACAAAGATGTCATGTATTATTCAACCGACTCATCTGATTTCAAACTTGGTAAACATAAAACATCCCTATACCGCCACCACCTCCATTATGGAGAATTAACATATCCGGTACAGTTGGAAAACAATGGCCACCCCCACCACGATCAAATATCACCATCTTCCGGGCAGGCCTACTAAGCAAAAGAAAAAAAATCAGCTGCTATGCAACTTTTAAATTCATGTAATTGCAAAAAAAAATGCTGGATGCAATTTTCGGTACAAAGACGGCCATTTTCGACCAGTTTAAAAACATGAATTTTGCCCAACGTCAAACAACAAACATATGTTTTACAAAATGAAAAACAATTGCACTCTGCATCAAAAAAATACGTACAAGCACGGATATCAGCTCTCGCTTGATGCGGAATCTACAAAGCAGCTTTTATGCAAGACAATGTTTCTTCACACTATCGGTCGTAAAACAGATGGTTTAATAACGGAATTTTTTAGAAGAAAAAAGAAGAATGCAGGATTAGTGTCATCATCGGACCATCGTAAATCGGATTAAGCTGCAAAAATCAACTTTACTGCATAATCAAATTCGTGATCATCTCGAATATTAAAATTTCATCCAAAGTATCGCACTACAAATTGGATCATGCACCGAATCGGAAGTATTTGACATCGGATATAACTATCAAACTGCTCACTGAAATTAAAAATAAAAGAGTCATAACATGATCAAGGGTGGTTAGCGTCAACGTATGTGTCCCGTCGACGCAACCAATGACTCCAGCGAACCCAAATTTATTGAAACAAGCTAGTTTTATCCTTTCTTTTTCTCCATCGGTTGTAGGAAACTTAATGTATTCAGGACAAATTTGTTCCACGAGTACGAGTACATCACACACTTGGCTTAGAATTTTTGAAAACGTTCACTGGGCTAACCCAGCTATAAATTCGTTACCAATACCCGTTTGGTAACCCCCTTTTGCAAAAAATCGTAATATGGCTGCCAACTTTATGATTGGCGTTACGGAGCAGGACATGGTTGAAGGCTTTAATTTTTCTTCGATTTTTATAAGTAGCAATCGAAATGCTTGTTTATTTAGGCGGAAACACAGGGTGTCCGCCGGGAAGGTATACTACTTTGTTTGTTTATGATTTTTGAATAAATGAAAGAGAGTGGAACTTATATTGATAAATGTTTTATTTAATGTCGGCAATTATGTATGGAATACAATATCAGATAAATGTCCGCCTCTGTTAGCCAGGTTCATCACGAATATTTTGTTTGAGTTGCTCAAGCGTTTCTGGTTTGTTTGCATAAGCCTTGCTTTTTAGATATCCCCACAAAAAGAAGTCCGGAGCAGTCAAATCAGGCGACCGTGGAGGCCAATCAACATCACCATTTTTTGAAATAACTTGTTGTGGAAAGAGTTCTCGCAGTAATTCCATTGTAATCCTGGCTGTATGCGATGTGGCACTGTCAGTGTTGATACCACATGTTAATCAAGCCCAAAGTATGCAGTTGTGGCGTTAAAAAGTGTTCAATCATGTCACGATATCGCTCCCCATTCACAGTTACCGTTACGCCGTTTTCATTTTCAAAGAATTAAGGTCCAATGATTCCTCCTGACCAAATTGCACTGATGAATAATGTGAGGGTTTTCCATTGCCCAGAACCGACTATTCTGTTTATTCACATATCCATTTAAACGAAAATGTGCCTCGTCACCCATTATGATTTTTTCATGAAAATCGGGGTTGTCATGGGCGACCTGTAACATCCTATTGACACGTTGGTTTATCGAATATTTTTCCATAATAAATTTGCCACGTGTCTACTTCACGACCGTCAAGTATGAATTGTCAATACTAATATTCACCAAAATGGCGGCAAAACAAAGTAGTATCCCTTCCCGGCGGACACCCTGTACTTATGGAATCTGAAAGACAAAAATAACATAATTAAACTATAAAATATTTGAAATTATTGTGCTCCCTCAATCTACTTACAAATTATTCGGTAATTCTAATGGATTTGTTTCATCTGTAATCTCTATGCGCTTAACAGCTACATTATAGACACTATCTTCCTCATCACTGTCGGTAAAATATAATTCCACGCAACTCATTTTTATTTTTAAATTATATTAAACACTTTTAATTGGCATAAACAATTCTTTTGATTTTATTTTCTCAAACGTAATAGTATTGCCCGATAAGTAAGTTTCTGACGTTTGTCGCGTCACGTCACTTCAATCGACGAAGAGAATACCAATTTTTGGTTGAAGTGACACGACAACCGTCACGTCGCGTCGTGTTTGTAAAATGGTCCTATATAATCAAAAATGCTGCCTCTTTCGGTACACAGATTTGCTCCAAATTTCATAAGGATCTCCCAATTTATGGAAAAAGCTTAAACATTAAGTATGATGTTTTACCCCGATCAGACAAATCGCTAGGATTGTAGAGATGTCGAATTTTGGTTATCTCTCGTCATTTCAGGTAAAATTTAAATGAGTCGTAAAAATATGTTGAAAAATATTTGCAAAACAAGAAAAAGCTTTTATGGAAGCGGCCGCTTATGTTTGACCAATTTTGAAGAAAAATCACTGGGATCTCTCAATTTGTGGAAACAGTTTAAGTATAAAATTTCATACCGATCAATCAATCCATCTGAGATGTACAGGTGCCAAATTTTTATTGAAAAACAGATTTTTTGTTTTAGTACTAAGTTGTTTTTCTCGTAAATAATACACTTTTCAAAATAGTTGCAGAAAAAAGCTACAATGGAAGCCGCCAAAGAACCTCTTTCGCCCAAAATCACTCGGATTTCTTAATTTATAAAAAAGTTTATGTATGAAGTCAACCCGTCTGGGGTGGCTAACGTAAAACTCATTTAAAAGTTTAAGCATCGATTTTCTAAAATTGTAAAACTGAGTCAAAATTTTTGCTCGTTTAACTCATTTTCTGTGAAATATTTCGAAACATTTTCACTTAATGTTAATGAGTTGATTGAAAATATTTGAGTCTTTTTGAATTAGATTTTATCATTCTTATTGGATACAATATTTAATTATGTTCTAAATGGTTCAGATTTTGTTGGTTCCAATGAAATCAAAAATTTAAAATAGCGTAACACGCAGTAATAACGGGTTGGTCATCTGTTGGTCCTTTTTTCAATTGATTAATTTTAGTACTTAATGTTATCTATTCTAAAAAGCTCGTTTACATATGAAAAGTCAAAAATTTGCCATTTATCATCACGGAGCCACTAACAACACAACGACGCATTCTGAAAATAGACCGTATCAAGATGCTTATCCAGTTCGCTTATTACTCCTGATGCAGTGGCTGCGGTTAGTGAAAGTGTTCGTAATGAATCAAGCACATCAACCAGACACCGTTCACAAGAATTAAACATTTCACGAACAAGATTACGACGCATTTGCATCCATACAAAATTCAACTAACTCAAAAATTGAAGCCACCAGACCATTTAATTCGTCGTCGTTTTGTTAATTGGATGCTTGAACGAACATCAAAAATCATCTTTAGTGATGAAGCTCATTTTCATCTTAATGGGTACGTCAATAAGCAAAATTGTCGAATTTGGGGAGCGGAGAATCCTCGTGTTATTCACGTAACAGGAGTTCATCGTTCAAGAGTCACTGTTTGGTGTGGTTTATTGGCTGGTGGCATCATTGGGCCGTTTTTCCTTGAGAACGAACGGGAAAATGCCTTTACAGTGAATGAGGAATGTTGTCGCAACATGTTAACTGGTTTTCTGTAGCCAAAATTGAATGAGTTGCGTGTCAATGACCTTGAATTTCATCAAGACGGAGCGGCATGCCTTGCAAGTCGTGCTACAATCCATTTATGGTCAACGAAATTTGCTGATCGCATATTTTCAAGAAATTGTGAAGTTCCTTGGTCACCAAGAATCCCGGATTTAACACCACTTGATTATTTTTTGTGAGGTTATTTGAAAGGTAAGATCTATGCTAATCATCCACAAACAATTCAACAACTTAAAAACAACATTCGAGTTGAAATTGAGGTCATTGATCCGCTTTTATTGGAAACCGTCATCTAAAATTATGATGTTCGGATGCAGGCCTGAGACGAAGCCATGGCGGGCTTATGAACGATATTGTTTTACATACATAAATGGCAAATAGAACCATGTATCCTTATCAATAAAAATGTTGACCTTTCATCCCAAAATGTGTGTTTCATTTACAAATGAAAAATAACTAACAAATGGCCCACCCTGTACTTAGACAGGCAATTAGAATTCAATTGGATTGAATGCAGTTCTTAGAATTGTATACGAATAACTATTTAAAAAGTCATGGCTTCGTTAAAAATTCAATTTAGGACACCAAACAACATATACATATTGGTGTCCGTCACGCCAGCCGGAATCATATCAGCCGGAACCAAGCCAACAATGGCACAAGTAGTACGATTTATTGTGTTGTGCACTTCAGGATTTTTCGGTCGGAGCCTTATAATTCCATCCGGAACCTTATAAAGCCAACTGGAACCATATTCTCTAGTTTGGCTAACTAACTATGGCACACGAAGCACAATGGATCGTGCATAATATGATTTTAGGTCAGAACCTTATAATTTTAGCCGAAACCTTATAAAGCCACACACATAGTGTATTGTGCATCATTGTGTACTATATGATTTTTCGACCGGAACCTTATTGTTCCACCCGGATCCATGGATGTGATTTATTCCAGACTGCTTTGTATGTGTGAGTATCACACTGTTACTTCAAATTCAAATAGGAAATAAATGAATCTTATTGGAAATTTTGGTAAAATCATAAAAGTTTGAGTTTTTCTTAGAAAATGACGAATGATGAATTTAAATTAAAAAATGTATAATATTTTTTAAAATAAAAATTTATAAAAAACTTAACCATGTATTGTGTAGAAATTACACAATTATCGCGATTTTTATTTAAACAGATGAGAACTTAAAAAGGATTACATTAAATCTTTAATAAAATGAGAAAAAGGTTTTAATTCAAACTTTAGTTGAAATGGCACAAGCACACCTAGAAAATAAAACCGCGTATCAAAAAACCCGAAGTTAAGCACTGTAAGCACCAAATGGTTTATTTAGGCGATTCTATTAGCAACTTCATGTACTGTCTGCAGGATTGACCGATATTGGCCATCCAAATTTGAGTAAAAATGACATCATTACACGTAGAAGATCAAAATTTGTCGCAAATAACCAGCACTTGGTAGTTTTAGTTATAAGATTACTTAATATACTATAGCTAGACCTTAATCTCGATCTACGGCACTAGCCGATTGTGGTCATTCAAATTTGAGTAAAACTGACATCAGTACACCTACACTTAGAAGATTAAAATTTGTAGCAGAAAATTCGAATTCGTGCATTGATTGTGTTAGATAAGTTTAATTTGGAGACTCAATGACCAACTTCATGTACTAGCCAGACCTGAATCACGATCCCAGGGAATGGCCATCACACCCAACCCATAAATATAAGTAACTTCTTTGAATTTTATGGATGTTATAATTTGTTGAACAAACGTGGGTGTTGTTTATTTGCGATAGGCCGTTTAACACTCCGTAAATTTGATAGAATCATTGAATGCATGTGTATATAATTGAAATTCATGGAAGGTCATATAAGATATTCAGTACAAGACTGTATTTTACACATTTGCACAAAGTATGTGTTTAAGTACACTTTAAGTACAACTTGCGGATGTATTAATGCGTACGTCAAATACCATAGAATTCACGCCACCTATGGTACACAAACATAACTATGAATTATTTTTAGAAGGTCAATTAGTCATGAACTTTTCAGAAACCGACCAAATGGCACAGTGATTAAAGCTTTGGCGTTTGGATCGGGAGGTACCGGGTTCGAATCCCGATAAGGGCAGGATGCTAAAGGAAATTTTCATCAACAGATTACGATCTGTGATTAAAAGGAACACAAGCACGACCCCCTAACGGCGTGCAAAACTCATGAGCCGACCTATCTTCCATGTCTAGTACTATAGGCTGGCATGAGGCTATGCAATGCGCAGATGGGAACTTAAATCCGTACATCTTCGAGTTGGCAGTAATTGCATAAAGTAAGACGGGAAAATGACTCGCGAAAGAGCAGGAAGTGCTTCCGCCCCAGAAAATATGCCATGGATTAAAAAAAACTTCTCAGAAGGTTTTAATGGTAAATTATACTTGAACTTATGATTTTTTCATTTTATAAAATTTTGGGGAGTGGTGGGGTGAAATTTTTGGGTTATATGTTCTGATATGCGTCAAAGCTTAAACAAATAAAAAAAATCGTCAAAAAACAAAAATTTTCCATAACCCGATCGCAGCGCCACCTACCGGGTACAATTGTGAATCTAAACCATCTAGGGATCCACTCAAACACACACACAAAATTTCATCAAAATCGGTCCAGCCGTTTAGGAGAAGTTCAGTGACATACACACGTACAGAAGAATTATATATGCATAAAGATTGGGGGTGGTGGGGATGAAATTTTGGTGGTATATGTTTTGAAAACAAAAAAAATCCTAGAAGCCGATCGTAGCGCCACGTACCAGGTCCAATTGTGAATCTAAACCGTCCAGGGGCTCACTCATCCTCACACAAAATATTTCATCAAAGTCGGTCCAGCCGTTTAGGAGGAGTTCAGGGACCTACACACGTACATAAGAATTATATCAGGTGTGCAACTAAATTTCCGGGTTTCGCACATAGATGGTGCTAGCAACACATCTAGTTTTCATTTATGTCAGAAGTTGAGTTTTGTTCATAGCGTGAACAGTTGTTAACGATAACCAGTTTTAATACCAGCACATATCGCAACGCAAATATTTTTTCTAAGAACGAAAATGTCGAGTTTTATGCCAAACAAACAGCATTTGTGGAAAACTTTGCTTTTCTGCTTCAACTTAAAAAAAATGCAGCTGAAGCACGTCATTTGCTTGAGGAGATCTACAGCGAGCATGCACCATCGAAAACTACCTGTAAAGATTGGTTTGAACGCTTCAGAAGTGGCGATTTCGACATTGAGGACAAGAAGCGTTCTGGAAGACTAAAATCATTTGAAGACACCGAGCTACAAGCGTTATTGGATGAAGATGATACGCAAACTCGAGATCAACTTGCGGAGGCATTAAACATGATTCGCCAAGGTATTTTTTTCAAGTGGCGATTTCAACATTAAGGACAAGAAGCACTCCGAAAGACCAAAAACATTTGAAGACACCCCAAGGTATTTGCAAACGTTTACATGCTATGGGAAAAATTCAAATGGAGGGCAAATGGGTGCCGTACGAGTTAACTAAGAGACAGATGGAAAATCGAAAAGCCACTTGCAAAATTTTGCTTTTACGGCATGAAAGAAAGAGCTTCCTGCATCGAATTGTTACGGAAGATGAGAAGTGGATCTTTTCTAAGAATCCCAAACACCAAAAGCCGTGACTTTCACCTGAAATCGCTTCAGAAAGAAGACAATGGTCTGCGTTTGGTGGATCGTGAAATTTAATAAGAAACTAATTGATAAAATGTGAGTCATATATATTTACATGTTTAGTTATTTTGTGTGTTAATTTTAAATTTCAATTTTATATGTGAATATGTAATTTTATTTAATTAAAATAATTAAATTTATTTAAATTTAAAATTTACATTTATTGTCGGATTTATTTTAGGACCTCAACAAACTCCGAGCAATTCGAAATTATTTGTGATTGATGTTATTTTCGACGTTGTCGAATATCTCATAATAGCTATATCCGACGTCGTCGAACTGGTCGTATTTCATAATGGACTCCCTGCGTTTGGTGGGACCAGAAAGGAATCGTGTACTATTAGCTGCTGAAACAGGGCGAAACTATCAATGGGAACACTACCGACAAAAGTTCATCATAGGACACGAGACACGAACGAGTTTAATTTCAGCACGATAACGCTCCATGCAAACGAGTTTATTCCATGTTAAATGTGTCGGCATATCTGACGAGGTGCTTAGAGAGCTTAGCAGTGGTTCAACTTCATGGCTGTGCCGTGATTGTTGCAGTAAATCCAACAGTTCCATCTTAGATGATATTGGCGATGGTAGCCACAATCCAAATTTATTTAACAATGATACTCCAGCTTTAAGCGATGTGGTTATTATTCTTCAAGCGATGAAAAACCAGCTTGACACACTTGAAGCATCAGTAAGTTTCTGCAGCAAAGTGCTGGACGAGATGAAAATTACAGTTGAGAAGTTGACCAAGGATTCCGTCAGTTGTACCCGTAGAATCTCTATTCTGGAAAATAAAATGGAATTTCATGAAAATAAACTTAATACAATTGAAGCTCAACTGGATATTAGTTCGCAAGAATCATATAGTTCCAACATTGTGGTATGTGGAATTCCAGCAAAGAGTGAAGATATCCCCAATTTGATTCTTAAAGTTATTGGTGCAGTCGACGTTCGTATCTCCAGTGACGATTTAATTTCTGTTAAACCAATGGTTCATAACAATGAATCGGCATCACAACTCAAACACTCATACATTGTTAAACTAAATACTGTCGATCTAAAAACTACAATATTAAACACATTTCGCAAGAGGAAGTGTGTTTACTTACATCAACTTGGTGCAGAGTTTTTAATGCGGTCTCCTAATCACAAAATCTGGATACTTCATCATCTTAAACGGTTTCAATCTCGATTGTACAACGCAGCTAAAGAGATTAAATTTAACTATAAGTACCAGTTTTTATGGTGTCAGGGAAATAAGATTTACTTACGCAAAACATCGGACTCGAAAGTGTACCATATTTATTCCTCCAACGATATTAGCCGTTTACATAAAGCCCACCAGTCATCCGTTGCAGCAGTTGATACTCCAACAAACACATCACCAAAGAATGTCATCTAACTCCACCAGTATTAATGTAAATATTGTCTTATTATTAATCTTTTTATTTAACTTTATTCTTCTAAACTTTAATTTTAACACTTTTTTTTTTTTTTTTTTTTTTTTAATTTAATTTATTTGTTTGGCTTGACCTCTTCGATCACATTGCCAATGATTGTGTTATGTCAAAACTTTTATGTTATTCGACGTTGTTGTGTTTCGTTATGCTTTCTTACTTAATATTTTTTTTTGTTTTTTACTTTTTTTTTATTTTAATTGATTTTATTATTGATCTTATTATTCATAAGTATTACTTTCCTAACTTGGTTTTATTCTTTTACATTATTCCTTTTATTAATTTAGTTATTTTATTGATTAGATTTATTATCTTTTCGTCTTTTTTTTTTTTTGAGCTCAATAATCTTTATTGAAATGTACACCGTCCCTCTTCATTTTATTAGACGTCTCCTTTTATTTCTTCTAAGAATTTTATTATGTCTTCATACTCTCCCATCTGCTGATCGATCAAAATTTGCTGCAGTGTCTTCTCTTTTATTGTTTTAAATTTCTCTCTTATCTTGTCGTGTTTTTTACACTTCTCTATCATGTGTCGTGCATCCTCCGTCACTCGGCACACTTCACACTCGTCATTATCTATTTTCTTTATGAGTTTTAAAAATTTTCGGTCATACGTGTGGTTTTATTGTTCCTACGTCCATTTCTTTTTTGTGAAACCAAGGTCTATTTTTTGTTGTGTTATTAATGTTTTTTCTATGCTGTGTTCCTTTTGTCTCTGTTCTCCTTACAAACTCTTCATTCCATTTTTCGTATATTTTCTCCTTAAATATTCTTATGTTCTCTTCTAATGAGAGTTTTATCTCTAGAGTCCTATTTGATTTTGTTCCCATTTTTGCTGCCATATCGGCCTCGTCGTTTTCTTCTAGGTTTATATGGCTTGGTATCCATACTATTTTGACTCTGATGTTTTGTCTCTTTATACTCTCTTTTATCTGTTTTTCGTAATACTTCTCATTTTGTTTACTATTTTTTCCCAATGCCGCACAGGTACTAAGCGAGTCTGTAATTATCATTACTTCTCTCATATTGTTTTTCATTGCTATTTTGATTGCTTCCATTATTGCGATGGCTTCTAAAGCTTTTATCGTAATTTCTTCTTTTATTTTATAGCTGAAAGTTTCTGCATTATATTTATTATATATTCCTATTCCCCTTTTCCCCCTGATTATTGAACCATCGGTAAAACTCATGTTTTGGCTTCTGTTTTCCTCTAGATATTCTAAGGTGAGTTGTTTTAGCTGTGTTTTGTTATAATTTGCTAATGCCTTTATTTTCATATGCAGCTTAGTATCCACTTCCAAACTACTTTGTGTTATTTCGTCATTTCTTTCTGTTTGTTCCTTATTTTCTGGTAGCTTGTCTAGGTTGCTTTTGTATTCCATGTATATTTTTTTTAATGCGTTATTTATTTTGCCTTCTCCTATTCTTTTCCCCATCGTTGTGTTATTATATAATTGTTTAGCTATGTATGCATATTTGAAAAAGTCCAGTTTCAAAGCTATTGGTACTTCTCCGGCTTCCGCTATTATGGCTGTTGTTGGTGTACTCTGTGTGAGTCCTAGACAGACCCTTAGACTTGAATTTGTTACTTTCTGTAGTATTTCTTTGTTCCTTTCTGTGGATATAGTTGCTGCACTATATCTTATCCTGCTTTCTATTATGCTCTTATGTATGTTGAGTAGTGAGGATGGATGTGCGCCTCCTTTTTCTCGCTATTATTTTTATCATGTTGATAGCTTGCATGCATTTTCCTTTTACCGTCCTTACATGTTGATTAAAATTTAGCTTTTTGTCGATAATGTACCCCAGAACTTTTATTTGATTCCGCTCCTCTATCTCTGTATTGTTTAGTTTGATTTTAATTTGTTTTTCTTTTCTTTTTTTGTTTATTGTTATGTATGCTGTTTTTTGAGGATTAATTTTCAGTTGTAGTTCTTGTAGTTTATCATTGAATTTTTTTAGTATGTTATTTGCTTTGCCTTCCGCCTCTTCTGCATTTTTCCCCGCAGCTATTATTTGGAAATCATCCGCATATTGCAGGATTCTTATGCCTTCTTCTGTCATTTCGTGAAGTTTGCTTGTGTATATATTGAAGAGGTCCGGACTAAGAGGATCCCCTTGTGGAATGCTTTGGCTGGTTGTCTTTATAATCTCCTTGTCCCCATTCTTAAAGATGATTTTTCTGTTTATTAATGACTTATATACCCAATTTGTATATTCATTTGGTATTTTAAATTGTTGCATTATTGTTATAAGTTTATTTATGTTCACCATATCAAACGCCTTCTCTATATCGGTTGCTATGACTATTGATACTTTATTGTCTTCTTTATTTTTCTCCAGTATGCATATAAGCTCATTGATATAGTCTATCGCTGATTTCCCTTTAGAATTTTAACACTTGTATTTCAATTTTTAAAAGTTTGTTTACAAACACTTTTGACACGTCACTGTTAAATTTTAATTATGTATTTGTTTATCTAAATATTGACATTTTATACTCAATTCAGCACTATTTAAATTTTATTTTGATTTTTCTAAATTCTTTTGTGTAAGGATCTAGCTGTAAACGCTTATTTGTTTGTTATTACTTATTTTTATCCCCGATTATACTCAATTTTAATCATATTATACAGATTTTGTTTATTTTTTATTTATTTTCATTGTTTTTAGCTGTAAACGCTTAATAAGAATTCAGCATTTTTTAAAGTACATAACACACTACAATATTTTATTTATAAGTATTATCCATGGAATATTGATATACAATTATTTCAATAGGCCATTAAGATGGATGTTTTCCCTATTAATAATTATTTGTGTAATGGTTTTATTAATATTAAATCTTCTGGTAATGGTTCTATGTTTTTTTTATCATTATTTTCTTTTCTCATATCCCTTGTTATTATTCTTCTTATGGTTATAAGTTTAAATTATTATTGTGAGCTTTAAATCATTAAAATATAAGTGCCATAACCTTTACTTGGAAAGTGTTAATGATTATTCGGCAAATATTGATGTATCGCGTTCAAATTCTATTAATTTAAATATACTTCAAATAAATAACGATCTAGCTAAATTCGATAAGTTATTACTTTTTATAGAGAGTCTCAAAACGGATATACATATTGTAGTAGTTTCGGAAACATTTGTTCAAAGTTCAAATAAATTTTCTTATAATATTAGAGATTACGTCAGTATTTTCTCTTGTAGGGATGATAGAGCGGGTGGTGGTATTGCTATGTTCATTAGGAATGATATTCCATTCACCATGAAAATTATGAATGACGGTACTTTAACATTCCAATACATATGCATTCAACTTTTGCAGTTTAATCTAACGAAGGTGAGCGGAATATATAGGCCGCCTAATTCTGACCCAGCATCGTTTCTTGATTTTTTAGAACAACTTCTCAGAAACCATAAATCTACACACGATTTTAGTTTAGTTGGTGACATGAACATACCTGTTAATAAAAATTCTAACTTAATCTCAGACTATAACGCAACCTTGCTCTCTCATGGTATGATTGTAACAAACACTTTCTTTACCAGACCACTGAGCCGTAATATTTTAGACCACTCTGTTAGCAGTTTTCATAATATTGAGCAAGTTCGGAATTTTACCATTGAAGCCGACATAAGTGATCATAGTGTTGTACTCTCAAAATTTCGCTTCAAGCCTAAATATTGTTCTGGGACACTAACGAAGAGATACGTTAATTACAAAAAGGTTAATGAGTCCTTTGAATATTTTTTAATGAGTACCATGTTTGACGTCAGAAATCCTGAGTCTACGCTAGAACGGATTTTTGTTATTTATAATAAACTTGTTCTACAGTTTTCCGTTTTGAAGGAAGTACATGTAAAAATGAAAAATTAATATTAAATAATTATTTTTAATTAAACTTAAAAACCGGATGTTGAAGCGTTTTAAAAGGAACAGTACAAATTTAGAACTAAAACATAAATTAGATTTGCTAAATAGGAAGATCAAAATGGGAAATTATTTTGCAAAGAAGCATTATTTTGACAATTTATTTAATAATTTGAGCCAAAAAGAAATCTGGAAACAGTTAAATCAGTTCATGGTAAATAGCTCTAATAATATGATCCATTCCGTTATTTGTATCCTACTGCTATTGTTAATATATTTAATCGCAGTTTTGTTAATTCTGTTGATTCTTCTGTATCAGCAAATAGTTCTAGTCCAGGCTCAGATGATTTAAATAAATTTCATACTATATGGTGCGTAGTATTAATTCGTGTTTCTTTTCGCCCACTTCCTGCAGCGATATATCGAATTTATGGTGGTTATGATAACATTCGTAATGTTCGTAATTCAGAACCTGAAGAATTATTTGCCATTTTTTCACATTTACTAGCCGATCTATTTAATGTGGTTTTGGAAACCGGTGTTTACCTCGATTGTCTTAAAATTGCTAAAGTGACACCTATATTTAAGTCTGGAAATTCTAAACTAGTTAATAATTATCGTCCAATTTCAGTTTTGTCGGTATTTGACAAAATTTAAAAAAAAAAATTGCTAACTGGATGATCGACTTCTGGATCTTCTGGTACAAATTTGGCCTTAACAGATATTACTGATTTGCTCTATCGTAATTTTGACAGGCAAAACTATATCTGTGGCTTATTTCTTGATCTTCGTAAAGCTTTTGATTGTATAGATCACAGTTTACTTCTTCAAAAACTACAAATGTATGGCTTCCGTGGCCTATCATACAAACTGTTAGCAAGCTACCTTAGTAATCGAAAGCAGTTTGTGATTCTAAATGGTATAAAAAGCTCCACTTTAAGTGTGAACTGTGGTGTTCCTCAAGGGAGTGTCCTGGGCTCTCTATTATTTCTAATCTACGTAAATGATATGGCCAATTTACCGCTCACGGGTCATGTTAGAATGTTTGCTGACGATACGACCCTGTTCTATGAATCCAGAGATTGTCAGGTAACAATGTCACATATGAGAGATGATATTCAGCCTTATTGTGGTTGTCGTGTCGATTTATAAACGAAACGACAAAGTCGTGTCGCGAGGTTTTTTATTTTGTATTGTGTAACAAAAACGAAACGACTCATTAGTATTACCACATAAAAACGAGAACATTTCGTATTTTTGTGAATTTTTTCGCTTAAATTAGCTATTGTGAACAGTAATAAATTATAATCTGTCAAAATAACTATCAATATCAATAAAACAAATAAAAATAAAATATTATAATTAAATATTTAGTAATAAATATAATAAAATAAATTGTGCAAAGGAAAATGAATTCAGTTGATTTATTCTTCGAAGACGACAAACAAGCAATTATAGAATTGGCACGGAGAAGAAAAATTTTGAGAGATTCATCGAATCCTCTTGAGTTGGACGATTTTACGTAAGTTTAAAACATGTTTGTTTTCTAATATTTACGGTATTTTTCATTTCATTTTCTTAATTTATTTTAAGTTTTATAACATATTTTCGACTATCAAAAGTGGCATTTATGTATGTATTAGAAGATGTGGAACCACATCTAAAAAATCAAATACGATTATCCTCAATTCCCAATATTTTAAAATTGGCATCTGTGCTAAGGTTTTTCGTGAAGGGTAGTTACCAGAGAGGTACAAGCAACGATTTTCTTATCGGCATGGCACAACCAACATTTTCTTTGGTCCTCACCGAGATCTTAAATGCATTAGAAACCATTTTATGTAGTAAATGGATTATTTTTAAAATGAGTGAGGATGAGAAACGCAGTTGCAAAAAATTTTTTTATAATAAACGCAAAATCCCAGGCGTCATTGGGTGTGTGGATGGCACGCACGTAAAGATTATCAAGCCAAAAGAAGAAGTACAGCATTTGTATTATAATAGAAAAGGATTTTTCAGTATTAATGTGTTGATAGTAAGTGTTAAAATAAAACTTCAAATGCATGTGATTACTAACATGAGTTTATTTTTTAGGTGTGTGATCATCAAATGAAAATTAGATATATAAATGGAAAACATCCAGGTTCTTCCCATGACGCTATGGTTTGGGATTTATCAAAACTGAAAAATCAACTGATGCTAGCCTCCAATAATGGTGAGAAGAACTTGTGGTTGCTGGGTATTTAAAGATCAATCGGTAATTACTTTTTCTTATTATAATCATTCAAATTTATTTTAACAGGAGACGCTGGATATAAGTTGCAGCCGGTACTGATGACACCATTCCGAGCTCCAGAATCGGGATCGCCTCAGAGTCGGTATAACGAGTACAATTCAGTAGGAAGACATATCGTGGAGAGGACGTTTGGCGTGTGGAAAAATAGATTCCGATGTGTTCTCGGTGCGCGTCAACTGCATTACAAGCCCGAAAAAGTCACTCAAATTATAAATGTTTGTGCTGCATTGCATAATATTTGCATCCACTATAGAGTGCAAGAGCCAAGTAAATATAATGAACCTGCAGCAGACATACACCTAGTTGAGTTGGATGAGGACACTGGCGAGGATATAGGGTATAACGAAGCAACTATTATACGGAATAAAATAGTAAACTCTTTATTATAGGAATTCTGATCTTATCATCCTTTTTAAAATAATCAAAATGATTATATTTAATAAAAATTGGTCATAAAATAAATTACACCTTTCCTTTTTCAAATAAACATCACAATTTCAATTCATTTATTGCATATTATTGCATATCACAAATTCAATCATTTTAGGTACTTGGTAATTTTGTGTAAATATATATATTCTTTAATAGTAAGGCCCTTATTCTACCTGCCGGATTTCCAACTCCTGCCTTTTCAATTCCAGTAATTGCTGCTTTATCTTTAATTTATCAATCCTAAACTTTTGTTTTGATTTGAGATCTTCTTTGTAAAGTCTCAGGGTTTCTTCTTGAATTTCAGTAGCCCTCTGTTGACTTTTTAACCTATCCTTTTCCACGTAATATAATTTTTTTGTGTAGGCCAAATTCTCTTTTAAGTATCCGTTCGTGTCAGTAAATCCACTTTGAACACTTTTATATAAATTATCTTGGATTTTCGTTTGATTATCCAATAGTCTAAAACGTTTTGAATTTAAATCAACTGGCATTTTTTTTCTTTTAATTCTATCATTTGAAACATTTTGAAGCGGCTCTACGACAGTTTCTCGTTCCGGTTCTTCTTCTGAGAAATAAGGCAACTCAAATATCTCGTGTTGAAGTTCCTCAGTAACTTGTAGGGCCCCAGTGGGCTCCGCTTCTGCGCCAAATTCATTTCCTGGAGGATTTACAGATTTTTTGATATTTAGTAGCTCTGCTACAGCCTCTTCTAAATTTGTAAGCACTATTTGGCGATTAGGACCGCCACCTGTACAGCTTATTTCAGTCTTATTATTAATTATTTTTTTACGAACTTTAAATTTTAGGTCTGCCCAAACCTTAATAAATTTAAAAATAAACAATTTTCAATATTTTACCTCTAATTCATTAAAACTTACTTTACTCCACCCATCTGGATCTCTTGTTGGAGGCCCTAAACTATTAAGATTTGTAGATATTTCTTCCCACTTGGTTTTCAAATCAGTTTTAAAATCTTTTCCCGATTTTATATACCCACGCGCAAGATCAGGATGTTCTTGCATTAGCTCCACTAGTCTCTCAAACGGATTTTTATTTGTAATTTTCCTAAAAATTAAATATTTAATTTTACGAAATCGATCTTATCTAAAAACTTAAATAATTAACAAAAAATTATTTTTTATTTTTTCTTAATTTGTTTTTATTCTATTTTAACTTACATTTTTGAAATTGCACGTCGTATACGAATACACTAGAGTCGCGTACTAAAATGTCATCGACTAAAAGATGGCGGATTTACGACAAACGTCGTGTCGTAAACGACATTCACAATGCAAATTATCGCAGTCGTTTTGAAATTTACGTCGACACGACAACCACAATAAGGCTGATTATTTTACTTTTAGATTTTCTTCACTTAAACAAAATATCAGTTAATTTTAATAAAAACGAAATATATAATTTTTCACTCCCCACGCCTGCAACACATTGATTTACCACCACTTCAAGTAGCAAATTGCACCATAGAGCGTGTCGACAAATTCAAGTACCTTGGAGTAATATTCGACAAGCATATGACGTGGGAGGACCATATTAATTCTATTTGTATTAAAGTTTGCCCATTTATTTGCTTGATTAGAAAATTAGCTGATTTTGTTCCAGTACATGTGTTAAAAAAAACGTATTTCTCATTTATTCATACCCGATTCTCATACGCTTCTTCTACCTTTGGTTCAGCTGTTAAAGAGAATCTGAATAAATTGCAGATTTTACAAAATAGGTGCTGTAAAGCAATGTATAAACTGCCTCACCTATTTCCTACTGTGGAGCTCTATCGAACTATTGCTATAGGCATTCTCCCAATAAAAGCAATTTTTGAGATGTACGTGTCGATCTACATGTTTAAGTCTCTACACATCCCATCATTAATTTCGACTGTACAATTCGAATTTCTAGATCATGGCTATTCAACCAGAAATTCTAGTCAGTTGAAGTGCCCCCAAATTAGAACTGAATTTGGCCGAAAATCATTAACATTTATTGGACCATATATTTATATTAACTTACCTGAACATATTAAGAGCGCTGTACATATTTTTATGTTTAAACGAATGATAAAACCCCATCTGTTGTCATCAGTTAAAGATTATTTGTGATTAATAATGTCATTCATTCTTAATTAATTAAATTAAATTATTTTAATTGTTATGTATTTGAATTTTGTTTTTTATTATGCGTAATGTAGTTTTAGTCACTATGACACTATTTGCTGTATATGTTTTGTACATAAAAGTGTGAAGGACATTAAATCCACTAGTAGTCATTCTCACTTTAATGATTTTTATATATAAAAATTAATGTTAAAATTAAAAATAAATAAATAAATAAAACGCTGAGATGGATTGGAGGTCTGCTTCCACACCCGGCTTATTTGCCAGACTTGGCCCTTGGTTGGATGAACGGTTTCGGTCCAAACACGCGTCGCTTTATCGTCGTGGTATTCATGTATTGCCAGAGAGACAGCAAAAATGTGTAGATAGCAAAGAACAATAAACCATTTTTTATATTTCTATTGAAAATTTCATTTTTCCAAAAAACCCGGAAATTTAGTTGCGCACCTAGTATATATAAAGAGATTAGAATTAACTGTTACCGGCTGAATTGGAAACATTCGACCTACTTCTTATATTCTGGTACATATTGAAAACTTATTAAAAATTTTTGATAGCAAGAACAAATCAAATTCATAATGAGAACAAAAAGCCCGCATATTAATGGTAATTGGCACATGCTTTAGATTTGACATGCTGTTGTTAATAAACGTCGCGACCCTCATTTTTTCATTTTACTGCAGCATGAAATACTTTAATTATGTTCATCTGAATGACTATAGTGTTATAAATTTGAATAGGGGTTCCAATTATAGAACTAAGTGAAGGTTGAAGGGCTTAGGCGTTAAGTAAATTTGTATGACAAAACATTCGTTATCATCGCATTAACAGAAGGCAGTTGAATGAGTCAACCTCAATAGTAACGATCAATATATGTACACCAAAGTTCTTGCATATGAATGTAAATATATATTTAAAACTCAACCTTTATTTATTTATATTAAGTGCTTGTGTACATAACCGATGCACATATAAGAAATCGAAATAGAAAATAAAACCCAAATCAATCAGCACCTTGTTTGTATGTCAACAAATTTAATTTTATTTTTAAAACATATAAAAAATATTACCAAAATGGACACAACAACAACAAACGTCCTAAGACTCGGATCATTCATAACCATCGTACTGTTCTTCCGCCTCCTTCTCGAGCACATCGAATTTTTTATTCAAACTATCGTCCGAATGCTTATACTGTTCGAGTGCTTCCGTTTCTAAATCCGACACCAAAATCATTTTACTACCACCAGCGCCATTACCATTTGGCGTATTTAACTCGTCCGCGCCATAATTAAAATTCGCATGACTATCAAAATTTTTATTGCGATACATAATCACATCACGAAATTCGGTATCGCTCAGCTGCGTATTTTGACAGTTTCGTTTCAACGAATTCAATTCGTTTAGCGTTGCCTCAAGTTTTGTTGTATCGTTTATCGTGGTTGCGGTTGCCGCCGTATTTGTAATCGGCACATTACGATTTATAACGATCGAATGCTGTACGAGTTGGGGATAACTAGCGATGAGATTACGACTATACATAATATTGTTCATGGGCCAAAAATAATTGTATTGATTTGCGATCGCGGAGTAACCGGCCGCAAATTGTGGCAGAATCATATTTTGGACTAATCGCGTGTAATTGAGCTGATCGATTAGTTGGTTGTATTGTTTCAAGTTGTTTGATAGGGATAACGAGGCGGTCGATTGTGCCAATACATTTTTACCGTCGCAATGGCCCTGAAGAAATCGTTCGTCATCATCATCGCACGCATTCAATATCGATTCTAAATCATAAACTATACGCTTCTCTAATTGAAGTAATATATCTTCGTCACTTAATAGCGAGGGTACAGTTATATGATTGTTGTTGCTGTTATTGTTATTATTATTATTATTACCATCTAGCACGGGAGTTGTAGAATTTTTTATCTGCTGTTCATGATTAATCGATGTAGCGGATGATGATGACTGAACAAAAATTGTTTTTTCTATTTTCGTCTGCTCCGGTTGTTGTGTTTCATTCGAATTTTCCAACACTGCTGGTGCGGACGCTACCGCAGCTGCTGGTGATACATAATTTTTGTTATCTTTTGAATTTTCTTTCTTTTGGTTTACGGCTAGAGCAGTCATCTTATTTTTAGCTGAAATGACCAGGCAAACCTATTAGTTCGGGTTGTACACCAATCTGCGCAGTACAAAAAACCTAATGGGTATACTCATTTTGCTTCGTTTATAGTAAGGAAAATCAAACAAAATTAAGAAAGTCATCTTCAAACAAAAAAATTTCCAATTATGACAAGAAAATTGGTTTTTTTCAAAGTTTAGTTTCGAATTTCGAATGAAAAACTTTAACTAACAAAGTTTTTCCTACATAAAAGAAAAGTTGTTTTCCAGATTACTCTACACGAAAGTATAACACTGGTAAAATGATTTGGAACGGGTGTGACGAATATCAAATCAAATTACCTTTTACAGAATTTTTTCGTTTTTCCGTTTTCTTCTCGGCTGAAGAACATTTAAGTACCGATGAATAGGTTCGTTTCCCTTGATCCTGTTTGCATGCCGCATTATTTTTAGACGTCGATGGCGCATCCGATTTACGTTTCTCGTTACACCAGTCTTGCAGTTGTCGCATAATTTTCTTAGTCAATTCATAATCAGTTTTTTTCTCCGACAGTTCTTCCACCACTTTAATCACCTCGTCTTTTATGGATTTTGTACTCGATGAGCAAACCTCCGTGTGCACCTCATCCTCGGAAATCGTAACCACCGATGAACTTTCCGAATCGGTAAATTTTGTAAATTTTGCCGATGAATTTTCCCAAACATTTTTAACCGATTTCTCGTCTGCCACCTTGTCCAAATTCGAGTTCTTGAAAAATGTCGTAAAAATAATTTTTTTGGCCTGCTGTTTACGCTTATCGCGATGACTATTGGCCAAATTCGTTTTTTTACATTTTTGCTGCAATTTTAAATTATTATTTTTTATATTCTCCTCGACCAAGGCCGACGGGACACTCTGTGATTTTTTACCATCATGATGTTGCGCATGTTTCGTCTGCGTTTTACATTTACATGTCGATTTATTACGTTTGCCATTATCCACACTCGATGCAGTCGACGATTGATTAAATGTCTGCGATGGAATTTTATAGTTTTCGAATATTTTATCGGCGTTCGCAATCTCCTTCGCATCGATCACATTGCACAGTGAATCCTCTACGGCTTTCAAAATTGCCTGCTTCTCGATATTGTACTCGTGTTCCTGTATCACATGCAGATTTTTCGTTTTATTTATCTCGAATATTTGCTTACGATATTCGCGAGCTTTTACGATCACGTCTTTGCAGTGCTTTAGATTAACTGTAATGAAATGTACGATTGAGAGAGAAAATGTTTAGTTATTTGATTGTTAGATAAAATATATCGAGATGACAAACCACTAAATAGTGAAAAGTTTTCATCTAACTTTGGAATTTTCCGATTTTTTTCTTAAATATATGTAATAATAAATTTGGATATTGTTAATAAATAATTGCGAAACATTCATTGTGCTTTATGTAGTATCTACCTGAGCGCATTAAACTCAGTTGCGGCAATAAGCAGTTTATGGCTCCGAGAATATCGCCTCGTAATAGTATTTTCACACCAGATAATCTTGATTCCTCGCGAACCCTGAAATAAAAATTTGAAATGTGTTAACATTAGTAATGAATGGTAAAATGATTAAGTTTAAATGATTTTTGAAGAAAGCTCCTTCTTTTTGCAGAATGCGAGACTGGGAGTATACAGCATGAAATGTAAGCAATGAATTTTTTTGGTGGTCTTTGCGTGAAGCTGTCTGGAGGAATCAAGTTGGCACTTGTGTCGGCTCCGTACCTTGCAGCTTCCGCAAGTGCTCGTGTTATCTGCTCGGGGTGACCATCGGGCAACTAGATCACTACGGTATTTGTGGTGTGTTAAGCTAAAAAGGCGCGAAGTGGGCCGTGTTAAGGTGTTAATCGTACCGTGCTGATAACCGGCCGAATATCATAAAAGATCAGTCTCTAACGGTGTATCCGGATACCTAGCACCCTCCGGATCAATCTGCCGTATCTGTATACT
Organism: Nephrotoma guestfalica; assembly: GCA_963691935.1. Lineage (NCBI taxonomy): Eukaryota > Metazoa > Arthropoda > Insecta > Diptera > Tipulidae > Nephrotoma > Nephrotoma guestfalica. The sequence goes on along the minus strand of OY829915.1, from coordinate 70,453,080 downwards.
GTGGATCTCTGCACAGACGGACATTTTTTCTCCGATACTCGTGGAACAAAACATAAAAACTGGTGGAAATTTGGCCTTTAAGCCTAGTCTCCAATGCATAGGTAACCAACGTAGGACTTTGGTCATTACGCCTGTGTCTTAAAACGTACCGAAAAACGGGACACAAACACATACAAGGCTGGTTCCTAGAATGCAATCTCTAAGGACATGATCACAAGCAAGGGTGGTCCCTTCGTATCAAATTACGAAAACGGGAAAAGAGCTTGGAAAACAGTAAAGCTCAATTAGATTCCGTTGGCGGAGAGAACGGACAGAGATTTGGAAACTCTCCCATGAACTAAAGTTTATTGAAATAAAGCAGGTTCATCTGAACACTACCCAATACTTCAGAGATCGGAGGAGAAATCACAGATGCGTGCAAAATGAGGAATAGACTGCAGGAAACTGAAAGGAGGCCTTTGAATAAAGTGCTAAAGGAGCAAACACTGGACCAGCTTCTGCTTGCTGGGGCGGATGGTGACCAATAGTCATTGACCTTGTAGAAAAAGGTTGTAGAGAGTCTGGGCTGGTGCTGTAGAAGTAGTTACACTCGCCAGAGAGGATATCACATGCAGACCCTGGAGAGTGGCCAAGTTAGAAGAACCAAAGGCTAATTATAAGTCTGCTATTATCATATTAATTAGAGAGCCGCTGGCTGCACTGGCGAGAACGTAGTCAGAATAACAACGGCAGACAACCTTAACATCATCGAAATGGATGACGATCTAGAAACACTTCCTACAGACACGGAGATATGCACTTCGATGGGATTACTTTGTGTATTTCTGGAGGAATCACAGTTAGAAGATGATTCTGATGCAACGGCTGCGCGCTTGCTCAAACTAAGAGCAGAGAAGATAGACATTGCCCTAGTCCAAGAACCTTGAGTCATTGGTGACTGGGTTCTTGGACTTAGGACTCCTAAATATAAACTTCTGTATGCAAAGAAGGTAGGTAAAATTCATAAAATAATCTGAATATATTTCTGTTATCAAACAACAGTAAGTTAAATGTAATCACAAGAAGCATTGAGATGTATGGGCAAAATCTCTGGCTAATATCAACTAACCTTCCACATGATTGGAAAAAAAATCCCAGCTGCCATTTTAGGAACCGCAATAATGAAGTCTCAAAACACAAAAAATTAGAGTCATCCTGGGACATGATTCAAATTCACATCACACAATTTGATCTGATACGAATGGACGAGGTTAGTTACTCCTTGATTTGTAAACCAACGTTTATGACTAGAAACAGGCAAGAAGTACTATAGACATTACACTTGTTTCAGATACCATTATGGATAGTTTAGTGAATTGGAAGGTGTCGGAGCAACCTTATTTTTCTGATCATTGTTCCTCTCCTATTTGAATTGGAGACTGGACAAAATTTAGCTAAAGAAACAGGAGGAACAACTTTGTAGATCTTTGGATAAACCACGATTGGCCACCGTGGTGGCGTAAAGTACTATCTCTAAGTCCACCACTCCGAGTTTTCTCCAACGACGGGATGGTTTCTGGGCCATAACTAGTGCAGAATCACAGGATCTACAACTGGAAACTCACTTTCCAGGTAGCTCCGAATCTGCGCTACAAAAACCTATAGGGACTTATAGAAATAATCGGGTCGGGTCCAGCCGAATTATAAGGGTTAAATAGCTTTCACCTTTATAATTCGGCAGGACCCGATGGCATTATACTGGCGAATGTCTAACAAACGACTAACTTGACCTTACTCTGGCTGGAAGTTATCTTCAAGGGTGGCCTAAAACTCTGTAACATTCCTAGTAAAAGAACTGAAGTAAACGTAATATTTATACCTAAGGCGGGAAAAATCTTTGGAACTTGGTGTTGAGCCACTATTAATCCGGTAATGAGCCGTTATTAATCGTGGCTTTAAGATGGCTGCTTATGTTGATAATGTTGCGATTGGTGTTTTCGGTAAATGTACGTTTGGTATTCTCTCCCATTGGGCTAACAGTTGCGATTTGAATGTGAATTCACACAAAACTGAGTTGGTCCTTTTCTCCAGAAAGCTTAAATGACCTTCACTGATAAAGCGAAGTTTCTAAGTTTCTCGTTTCTAAACTCGAAACACTTCACAATAATTTCCAAGAATAAAAAGTTATATAATTTTAAGAATTTCTTTACTAATAAAATTAAAGACAATTTCGTATAGGGATTCTTGAGAATTTTACACTTACCCCTTTTCCAAACTATCATCCGGTGATGTGTTCGCTTTAAGCTTATCATGATAACACAAATTCTCATTGTTCACTTCGAACGCATTGTAATCGCCCAGCGTAGACATATTGACTTGAATAAAATTACCATCGTCAAAATCCACAATATCGCCGTCATCATCCTCGTTCGTATTGCTGCAGTTCGATTGAGCCCCATCAAATTTTTCTGCATTTTCTATTTTATACACATTTATGTGACTCGTATTTTTGTTCATTTTGCTGTCATTCGATTTCGTGTGATGGGTCCGGTTTCCACTGGTACTACCGCCGTTACTACCGCCCCCACTATTGTAAATTGGGGAGAACTGTTTGGATTTTTCAAAATTCAAACTTTTACAATTGCGCATTGGTTTTTTAGCGCCTGGCGATTGAATCGTGTGAAATGAATGGCGCGTTGAACATGAGCTTTTGTTTGAGGTTGAGGAGCCTGCAGCCGATATTGATTTGATAGAGGATTGATTTTGCTTATCCTCAAAATGCTTGACCATGTCCTCGAAACATTTTTTATTCGTTTTGTTGCAAATGTTTAGGATTTCAGCTTTATTGTACTTTTGATTTGGTGTTTCCGGTTGCTTTACTGGCTTGTGGTGTGATTTGTTCGAGCTACTGGGCCTCTCCGTCATTCTGAAATATGAATATTGCATTAAATACGGAAAACTCTTAAATTGTTATATTGTTTAAGAAAATTTACTGCTGAAGATTGTGACTTTTCCAAACTCCGCGTAAGTCTTCGTCTCTCCGAAGTCAAAATAAGTGGTTTAAAAAAAAAAATCACGGTGTGTGTGTCTGTGTGTTTGTCTGTGGTGGCGTGCAGATTAAATGTTTTGTTTTCTCTACAACCTAACGGATTGACTGATTAGGGTGAAATTTCATACCTAAGCTTCCCATAAATTTGGAGATTTCCTCCATAGGAGCTTTCACGTTTTTTGTAAATATTTTGAAAAGTATATTTATGAGAAAACCGACTAAGGACTGAACAATTCTAAATTAATTTTGCAACAATACCGTTTTCTAAAATTTAAGCGGAAATGACGATTTTTGACAAAAACCGTTTTCCAACAAAAATTCGGCCCCTGTATAGTCCAGATGGGCTGATTGATCGGGATGGACTTTCATTCCTAAGTTCTTTTTTTCAAAAATTAGGAGATCCCAGTGAATTTTGACCAACATCAGTCCACACCGGAAGTGGCAGCTTCCATAGGAGCTTTATCGTTTTTGCATGTATGTACCGGTCTAGCCTGTTTTCCAAAATTTAAGTGAAAATCAATCTGGTTTTCAGTAAAAAATTTGGTCGTACTAATTGATTGATCTGGAAGAAACTTCATACTCAAGCTTGTTCCTTAAATTTCTTAGTGATTTCTGCCCGGGATCGGTACACCGGAAGAGACAGCTTCTATATGAGCTTTTCCGTTTTTTAAAAAACCGAAAGATTGTAAATTAAATTTCAAACAATTGGTTCAGATCATATTTTAAATTTAACCGGAAATGACGACTTTTTATAAAAAAACCTTTATTTCAGCAAAGTTCGACATCTTTACAGATCAGGCAGAT